>CM035421.1:147175686-147298186 GCA_020310875.1 Ceratopteris richardii
GAGGCACTTGTTAAACATGTCTGTGAAGGTTGTATTTTGGGCAAAATGCAATGTTCCTAATTCTCGAAAGATGGATAAGGTTGAGCTACTCAAAAATTACAGCTCGTTCATACTGATGTCTGTGGTCCTATGTAGACACCCTCTTTCAGAAATTATCTTTACTTCATGAATTTCATTGATGAGTTTTCTATGCATGCATGGGTATATCCATTGAAACCAAAGTCCGAAGTGTTTATGTGCTTCAAATAGTTTTTGGTTTTGGCCAAAAATCTGTCAGCATGTAAAATGGGCACCCTTCGTTTTGATCGGGGGGGGGGGGGTATATGTCTTCCAACTTTAATGCATTTCTAGCTGAGCGTGAGATAAAACATCAGTGTACAGTGTCATATACACCTCTATAGAATGGAGTTTCTGAACAAAAGAACATGTCACTCATGAAGATGGCGAGGTGTATGGTCAAGAGTCAGGCTTTACCAAATAGTTTTTGGCTTGGCATGGTTACACCATCCTTCACGGAAATTTTTATGTTGAAACTCATACGCATCTCCTCAAAAAAGTTTAGGGGATCTTGACTTATTCCATCCAATATGTCTTTGCCATGGTATCAAGGAGGATTCCCTTTGCATCCCTCAAGATTGAAAATATTAATCTTTCATAGAAGATCATCCCATAGTCTTGATCATGATTATCTCCCTTTGGCTCATCTCCAGCCAAGTGCTGGAGACGTGCAGTCGAAAAGTCACGATAGATCATGATTAGATCCAGGAAGTTGCTCGAGACTGTTCGGCGGGCACGTACAGAAGCTCGATATCATAGACTCTAGAGACTCGAGGAGGAAGTGAACAAAGGAAAAGCTCAATCTCAGAATGGTCTACAAAAAATCAGAGCACGGCTGAGATACGAGGAAGAAATACAAAGGAAAAATTTGCAAATTTTCTTCAAGGAGTGGTGGGTTGGCAAAGCCCACAAACCCACCAAAGAGATGTGTCGCATCCTTAAAAGGAAACAAAACAGAGAATCGATCCCCCTATTGCTAGACTTAAATGGCAATGTATGCAATACGGAAGAAGATAATTTTGGGATCATTTAAGGGCACTTTACAAGACTCCTGGTGACCCCGACCCCCCTTTCCCACCATAGATAGGACTACATGGCAGCCATATGTTGGGTTTGCCCCTATAGGATACCACTCAACCTTTGTTCTCTGCTCGATGCCCCAATCTCGGAAGCAGAAATCATTGAAGTCATTGATGCCATCCCTTGTGGTAAAAGCCCGGGCCCAAATGGGCTCACTAATGAGTTCTTTAAATCCTTCAAGTTGGTGGTTGCCACCCCTCTTTGTCTGGTTTAGCAAGAGGCGCTCGAGTTTGGCATGCTTCCGACTTGTCTCAACAATGGCATTATCAAGTTAATACATAAAAAAGGGGAAAATAACAAAATAGAGAATTGGCGTCCAATTAGGATGCTCCAAACGGGATATAAGATCATTGCCAAAGTCATAACAAATAGAATTTCCAGCCATTTGAGGGCGTGGTTAAGCGAGGACCAAAAAGGTTTCATCAAAGGCAGGTCAATTTTGGAAACCATTATAGATATCTGGGAAGGTCTCGACTTTGCAAATGAGTCAAGACAAGATGTGGCCTTCCTCAAGATCGACTTTGATAAAGCCTACGATAGGCTCGAATGGGACTATATTCTGCAATCACTTAAAGATCTCGGATGTAGTAAAAAATTCACCAAGATGATCATGACCCTTCTGGGAAACGTGTCGACTCAAATTAATGTTAATGGCAAACTTTCAAAGGTGATCAAACTTAGAAGATCGATTAGACAAAGGTGCCCATTGGCTCCCCTTCTCTTTGCCATTTCCAAGGAAGGGCTTAGCAGGCTAGTGGAGCATCAGGTGGAAGCTAGTAATATCAAAGGCCTTTGTTTGCTTCATGACCACAGCCAGATCACGATGAGACTTTTTGTCGATGATATCACGTTTGTCCACAATGACAGTACCAACCTGGAGACGTTCTGGAGGTGCATCGATACTTTCTACGAAGCCTTTGGATCCATAATCAACCACTCTAAGACCACCTTCAGAGCTATTGTCGAGACCCAGCCTAACCTTCTCATACATCATGGCTGTCAAATCATTTCGCAGGGCCAAATTTTTCGGCTTCTTGGGATTCCCTTGGGGTTTGGTATCTCGATGGAGCAGCGGTGGAACTCGGTGCTAGCTAGACTCGAAAACAAGCTAAACTATTGGAGAGGTATGCAAATCAATCTTGTTGGTCATGCTATGGTTATCAGCACATTCGTTATATCATCGACCATTTACTTCCTTTCTTGTTGGAGACTGAAAGAACTAGATCTGTCCAAACTGGATAGTATATGTAGAAACTTCCTTTGGATGCATGACCACAATAGGAGGGGGGTTCCTAAAATCAAGTGGCCCATCTGCACAAGCCAAAGAGATAGTGGGGGCCTTGGCATTCTGGACATTGGGTGCATGGCTAACAAACTTGCGGCAAAATGGATGATTAAGGCTTGGTGCAATGGGGAGGCCTTGTGGGCCAAGTTGATCTTCAAAAACAAGAATGAGTTGGCTCTCATGGGATTCCCCAATTGGAAGAATCTTGATATCTTGACCCTGTTGTTTTCCCTGATTTTGGTCTTCCCGAAAGGCTCAAATTTGGTGTACTCCTTATGGAAGAGTTGGAATAAAGTCAAAAGCTACACAAGAATAAGTGAAGATTGGAAGTGGGCGGCCGGTATCAGACAAAATGACTCTATCTAGTTTTCGATTCATGGCATCCAGAGCGTGGAATCTTGGAACATTCGTAATGCCAAGAAGCTATAGAACAAAGGCTTCAAAAAATGGAAACATCTTTGGAAACAAAACACCAACTAGTGGATCAACTTTGAGGATATTGACCCTAGCATCAACATTTTGTATGAAGAATGGAACACTTTGCAAAGTAGACATCTCGCCTGGGACCGCTATAAAGTATGCCTTCTCATGGGGCACGACACGCTGAGATCGCTTGGTCTCAAATGGCACAATGGGAATTGCCTATCAAAAATCCTGAACATCAAAGACCATTGATTATCAGGTTAACCTCAACAAGAAGTGGTGCCTGTCGTGGACGCGGCTTCGGTGGGACATGAAGTTCATGGCTATCTGGTACCCCCTCATAGAAATAAAAAAGTCTGTCCTTTGGCAAATTCTTCATCTTGGAATCTGGACCAACCTTAAGGCTAGCAAATTTTTTGTGGGATACCTCCCTAGTGCAAATGTTGCTACCAGTCTATCGAAGATGTTTCTCACATCTTCTTTACTTGTCTCAATTCCAACAAGCTCTGGTAGATTGTCGGAAAGAAAATTAGTCTTCAGAGACATATCAGTTGGAAGTAATCTGTTGGGAGAAGCGATCGACTGCTCCACGACTCTCTGGAATGCCATCAAAGGGGAGGTCCTATGGAAAATCTGGCGGGAAAGATGTGCTTTTAACTTTGGCGACTCCCCCAAAGAGTGGTCGATTGAGAAATTGCTCTTACTCCTTGGCAAATGGATCATTAACTGTAAGAAACCCCCCCCCCCCCCCCCTTTAGGCATCATCAAGTGCTCCTTTTGATCAACAACAAGCTTAAACCCAAGTGGGCCCCACATGAGGGTGATGAGAGGATGATTAACCTTCTTTGTAATGCCATCTAAACTTTGTAAAAGCTACCCCTGCTCTGTGGGATTCGGGGGGTCTCGTGGGCACTAGTCCCCTTCTCTTGTACTTTTCTTTAATTAATTCAAGTCCGGGAGAGTAGGCTAAGGCCGAACTTCCTTTATTTAAAAAAAAAGAGGTGAAATTTATCAATATGTGTATGATCTATTTATTCAAAGTTCTTTTGTGCTACACCTAATAGGTAAAGTGAATACTCTCTCGCTATGGTAGACGTTTAGGGGTGGTTCCTTGAGAGCACATAGTCAAAGTGACTATCATCCTCTAGCCACAAAAATATCTGTCTTAATGTTAGGAGGTCTATAAATTTGAAAGAAATGCACTTATTATTCTTATTATTCGAGTAAAAAAAAAAGAAATGATTATATGACTCCAATGTTTCGTATATTGTCAAGAGTAAAAAAACGTATACCGGAAAAAGCAAATAATTATTTAAAAATCAATGAAATTTTAAAGAGTATAACATAAACATAAAGATAAAAATATGGTATAAAATAATTTAAGCTACACCATGTGGTACAAGCTTAATTTAAGATAGCAATATGGTATACAATAATATGATCTTCTCTAATGAGGTTTGTAGATTATTTTATAGGACCAAGTTTGAAGGATCCATAGTGTAAACAATGTCCGTCGCATGAAATTTATGGATTTAGTGAACACTATGATGATTAATTATGTAAGATAACAAAAGATCTTTTGGCCAAAAATATATATATACAAGAGGAGCATAGAACCCTATCCATATGTTATATATCTATTTTTTTTCCTATTTCCCTCTTCTTTTGTTGTTCATTAAAATGATCTGGATATTTCTCTTTTCCTCAAATGTTGATGGTGTGTGTTATCTCCTTGAAAACAGTCCTCCTGTCTTTTTCTTTCCTATCCAATTAAATCTATAATATCTCCCTCATCTTAATGTCTACTTAGTATCTTGGATATAGAAGCTTTTCATACTTTATTTGATGAATTTGTTATTTTCCATGTATTTAACCATAATGATGAATCAATGTGCATGGGTAGGAAGAAATATTGTTTCTTGGAAAAGCTCAATAAGAAAACATCTCAGTATCTCCTAAAGGTAGCTGATTTCCACTTTGCTCCATTTGTAGGCTAAACTTCAATTAATAAAAAATTGCTTTTACAAGCCTCTGAAATGGAGCCTTTGGTATGGCTAGGTCCATGGATTTGAGGGACTCCTTGATCTCTCATAGAATGTTGATTTTGTTATTGATCTTTTTATTCTTTTAGCCTTTAGTTATCTTCTAAATAGGACTTGGATCCCCTTGCCAAGAAGGTACATAACTACATTTCTCTACTTGTGGGATTTTTGGTTTTTTCTTTCTGCTTGCTCTGCTTGGAATAACTTTCTACCATAGCTTTTAGTATCAAAGATCATGTCCTGCCTTTCTCTCTTTTCTCTTAATTATTTAATTATTCATCGAGATGGAAGATTCCTAAAAAAAAAACTAAGTGTGTGTTAAAATGTATTCTATCCTTTTCTCCCTTTAGAACACGCATCAGGAAAATTCAGCAATCTTCTACACGTGTTATGCAATCCTCTACACATGTCTGATATCCATGTCCAGCTTGTCTTCTAGTCGTGATCTTCTTTCAAACTGCAAAAATGTACCAAAGCTCTTCTCAAATTGGCTAAGAAAAACATCCTTTCATGTATGGATCATTGCATGTGTGTCCTTCCTTCTATGTATATGGGCTTTCTTGTAACTTCGTGCTTTTTTTATATATGGGTCAATACAAGCGGACGTATTTTGATGTTTTCGAGAGCTCCAGCATAGAAGATTCGAAATTTGGGAAAGTGCAAACTAAATGCCCATGCACATTGATACCATGAAACACTTTTTAACGACTTTTCAGTGCCAATGGTGGTTTGCCACGTGGTAATTATTTTATAATTTTGACTTTCACATTTGTCGAGATTTCATAAGTTTGACATAAACCGACAAGAAAACCTCACTATAGCATTCAAACTTTCTGACACACACACACACACACATATATATATATATATATATATATATATATATATATATATATATATATATATATATATATATATATAGAGAGAGAGAGAGAGAGAGAGAGAGAGAGTTTATAACATACGAACACAAGAAAATATTGTTACTCTCTTTATTGGACTTAAGAAAATTTCCCTTCAATCCGCCACATGGATGAACACATCTCAAGACCACAGATCCACAAGCACACTTAACAATGCACATCAATAGGCAATTTTTGAGATAGACATGGGGAAATATATATATATATATATAAGAGAGCATACAAATGATATGCCACCTCTCATCTCCCTTCATGAAGTTTCTTTCCTATTTGTTATGCACATATGGTGTTCATTGTGTTTTTACGTGAAAAGTTTTTGGCATTATGAATCGTGCACTCATTCACATTTATCAAGATATAGTTCATAAGATAAGGGCACAAATATATTTACTTGCTCGTTTTTAGATAGCACAAAAGCACTTGGCGACACATTATATATATATATATATATATATATATATTAAGAGAGAGAGAGAGAGAGAGAGAGAGAGAGAGAGAGAGAGAGAGAGAGAGAGAGAGAGAGAGAGAGATTGTGCACAGAAACGTGATGGCAGTAATTATATCATCTTATCCTAGATTCATAAGCAGACACATTGTATATATGTGTTCACGGGGAAAGACTTAGTGGTACATTTTGGTGTCCTTTGGACACTCATTCTCGATGAAGGGGAGATTCACATACAAAGACAGAGAATGAGTGATAGTCAGAGAAGGTGAGTGGTTTGTGCTTTCAAATATGGTTTTGCACCTCAATTTCTTAATTTAATCCCCCTCAAATTCTTCAACATAAGCTCATCTAGTGTATTGTTCTTTGGATTCTTCTGTTAAGTCCGAGGTGTTTGAGTGCACGAGTTGGGGAAGAGAGGAGGTTGATGTATCAAATATATGATAAGATTTATAAGTAAGTGTTGAAGAGTACCTTCACATCCCCTAAGACTCTTATATGATCTTCTGATGATCATCCTTGCTAGCTTCACTTTCTAGTTCCTCATCATCTTTATCCTAATATTATTGCTCTTGTTCTTGGTGCTCCTCAACACCATGTTGATTTTCGTCACAACCTTGGTTCTAGTTCTCGTCATCCTCCTCCCCTTCCTCATTGCCAACCTACTAGTGATCCTCACCATCCTAATCGACTTCCTTGCTTCCACCATGTTGGTACTCCTTCCCATCCACCTTGTTTTCCTTCTCAACATCCTCTTCCTCATCCTTCTTGCACTTGTCGTGTTGTGCTAGTGTTATTGGTACTCCATGCATGATCATCCTTGTAATCTTTTGCATGAGCATCCTAACATTGATTCCCCTCATCACCATCCTTCATGGAATTTTTATGTTAAAAATCATACCCATCTCCTCAAAAAGTTCAAGGGGATCTTAACTTAATCCATCCCATGTGTCTTTGCCATGGTACCAAGGAGGATTCCTTTTGCATCCCTCAAGATTGAAACTATTAATCTTTCACAGAAGATCATCACATAGTCTTGATCATAATTATCTCCCCTCATTTGAAGAGGTGAAATTTATCAATACGTGTATGCTCTATTTATTCAAAGTTTTTTTGTGCTACACCTAGTAGGTAAAGTGAATACTCATTGGCTTCGTTGAGAGCACATAGTCAAAGTGATTATCATTCTCTAGTCACACAAATATCCGTCTTATTGTTAGGAGTATAAATTTGAAAGATATGCACTTATTATTCGAGTAAATAAAAAATAAATGATTATATGTTGAACGTTTTTGGCGTCTTATTGTTGTGATACATCTCTTCCATGAAAAAAGAGAGTCCACTACTACTCTGGCTCTCCTCATATAGCTCTAAAAAATTACACAAAAATGTTACAGTTTATAAATTCTTGTGTGATTTATTCATTAAGTTATATACCCAGAAAATGAGCTTCCTAATTTCTATTGTCAAGAGACTCCAATGATCCGTATATTGTCAAGAGGAAAAAAAAAACTTGTACCGGAAAACTAATATGATAATTTAAAAACCAATGCAGTTTTAAAGAGTATAACATAAACATAAATATAACAATATCGTATACAATAATTTTATCTGCACCATGTGGTACAATCTTAATTTAAGATAACAATATGGTATACAATAATATGATCTCCTCTAATGAAGTTTGTAGATTATTTTATAGGACCAAGTTTGAAGGATCTGTCGTTCGCATGAAATTCATGGATACAGTGAATACTATAATGATTAATTATGTAAAAGTTAACAAAAGCTCTCCTAGAAAATAATATATGTATATAAGAGGAAGCATAGAACCCTCTCCATATTGTATATATCTATTTTTTTCTTATTTCCCTCTTCTTTTTTCGTTCATTAAAATGCTCTGGATATTTCTCTTTTCCTCACATGTTGATGATGTGATGTGTGTTGCCTCCTTGAAAACAGTCCCACTGTCTTTTTCTTTCCTATCCAATTAAATCTACAATATATCGCTCATCTTAATGTCTAGTATATTTGATGAATTTGTTATTTTCCATGTATTTAACGATAATGATGAATCGATGTGCATGGGTAAGAAGAAATATTGTTTCTCGGAAAATCTCAATAAGAAAACATTTCAGTACCTCCTAAAGGTAGCTGATTTCCACTTTGCTCCATTATAAGCTAAATTTCAATTAATGAAAATTTTCTTTAGAGTCTTTCGAAATGGAGCCTTTGGTATGGCTAGGTCCATGGCTTTGAGGGACTTGTTGATCTCTCAAAGGATACTGATATTGTTCTTAATCTTTTTATTCCTTTAGCGTTTAGTTTATTCTAAATAGGAATACAATCCCCTTGCCAAAAATTGACTGTATCTCAAAAAGTTGAATAGAACTGCCTAGAGAAATTCTATTGAACATGTAGCAGACTTCAAGATGCTTATATTGGTGAACCAAAACTGGTATATACGTTTGGCACAAAAAGACGAAATAGCCTGCACAAGCACTAGGATAGTGCATTCGAAGGCCGAAACGAGCTCAGATCGCAATTTCGGCACTACAGCATGAAGCTGTTTTGATCTTTGAAACACCCTAAGTATGCTCACCAAAATTTGTGTGATTATGAGACTACAATCGGAGGAGTGTCAACGACACCCTAGATGAAGCAGCGACCTGCTCTGATACCAATTGTTGGAGTTAGACATCTGCAAAAGCACGCGAATAGCACAAGGAAGAAGAAGAAGAAGCTTGGAGCACAACACACCATACTGAATGTATTACTAGAGAATGTACAAAGATAAGTAACCCATTAGGCAATAGGTGTATATACAAGCTGGGGGAAAAAACCTCCTAAAGAGGGAAAAAATTGCCTCGGTGGTCTTAGTGTGGGATTCCTGGTTTTTTTCTTTTTGCTTGCTCTGCTTGGAATCACTTTGTACCATAGCTTTTAATATCAAAGGCCAAGTCCTATCTTTCTCTCCATTTTCTTAATTATTTATATTCATCGAAATGGAAGATTCCTATAAATTAAAAAAATTAAAGGATTTAGCATAGATACAAAAGTGTGTGTTAAAGCGGTATGTTCTTCAAGGGCCATTCTTGCATTTTCCTTTCACAAGAAATCCTTTCAAAGTGCAATAATGTACAAAAGCTCTTCTCAAATTGGCTCTGAAAATTGTATTTTGATGTTTTTGAGAGCTCCAGCATAGAAGATTCGAAATTTGGGAAAGTATGTATTTTGATGTTTTTGAGAGCTCCAGCATAGAAGATTCGAAATTTGGGAAAGTGCATACTGAACGCCCATGTCTTTGAGTGCCAATGGTCGTTTACCATGTGGTAATTGTTTACCATGTACAAACTTATAGTGAATGCTATAGTGAGCTTTCTTGCCGTTTTGACAAACTTATAGTGAATGCTATAGTGAGCTTTCTTGCCGCTTTATGTCAAACTTATAAAATCTCGACAAATGTGAAAGTGAAAATTATAAAACAATTACCACATGGTAAACGACCATTGGCACTCAAAGACATGGGCGTTCAGTATGCACTTCCCCAAATTTCGAATCTTCTATGCTGGAGCTCTCAAAAACATCAAAAATTGGCTCTCAAAGCCAATTTGAGAAGAGCTTTTGTACATTATTGCACTTTGAAAGGATTTCTTGTGAAAGGAAAATGCAAGAATGGCCCTTGAAGAACATACCTATATATATATATATATATATATATATATATATATATATATATATATATATATAATGTTTTTTCATAAATTTTTTTAATGATATTATAACACATATTTTTATTTTTTTTATCTATCTATTTTTAGGACACCTAGAGCCAGAGGGGAACATTGTGTACATAGGGAATGTATGGATTTCAAGAGAAGAATTCGAGCATTATGCGACTCTTACCTGCACCTTGTCCACTTACAGTGGAAGAAAGTATAAATTTTACATATAAATTGAAATAAATATCTTATGTTTTATTTACATGATTTTTTTATTTTTGTAGTGAGCATGATGAGAGGGATAAAAAATACATACTTAGTTCACTTGAGACAGATTTTGGGACAGGATGGTCGCATAAGTGGTGTCTAAAAGAGATGCGGACACTTATGGCTCATCGTTGCGATAATGCACGGTACAATTGCTTTTATGTATATATATGTGGATATGAGTATGTGTGTTTATGTATGTATGTATGTATGTATATGAGAGAGAGAGAGAGAAAAGAGTGAGACTAGAGGTACAAATACACGCATACACACATATACATCATACATGCACATTTACACACATATACACATACATGCACATTTATACATACACACACATACATGCACATTTTTACACACACATACACATGCATGCAGTTACACACATATAATGAATACACATAGACACATACACATACACATACACATACTCACATACACATACATAATCATATGTACACACACATAGACTCACATAATCATATTTACATGCATATATACATATACACATGCATACACACACACACAACACATGCATACACACATATAGATACACATGCATACACACACATGCATACACACATATAGATACACGTACATACACACATGCATACTGATATATCTATATGTATATATATATGTGTATATATATATATATATATATATATATATATATATATATATAATTAAAAAACCCTATTATAAATATTCTAATTCAGAAATCCTATTTCAAAAATCCTAATTTGAAAACACTAATTTTGATATTAGGGTTTTAAAACCCCTAATCTAGAAACTCTAATTCAGCATTTTAGCCACATGATTGAAGTATATGTACACATTGCATCTATTCCTCTGACGTCCTACTAGAGAGATGTCTCTCCTCCCAACCTTATGCCTCTATATATAGCTACTCGAATCAACGAGGATCATAATATATATAAAGATATATACACATCATGTAGATACACATATATAAATATAAAATGGAGTAGATACATTATGCATCACACATACATGCCTAAATGCACAAATAAATATATATACATGCATACATATTTACATGTACACATTTACACATAGACACATATACATATATACATGTACACATCATATATACATGCCTACATGCACAAATGTATACTTACACATGCATGCACAATTATAAACACTTGCATATATTACATGAATACATTAATATTTTACACAAATGCATATGCATATATACGCATATGCATACTAACACATGTGTATATATATCACACACATGCACACACATACATATACATGAAATACATATATATGCATACTAACACATGTATACATATAATACATGAATACACACACATATGCATACATACATGATAAAAATTTGCTCCTCAAAGATAAAGCTATATATAAAATAATTAGGCATACCCCTGAGCTTCATGTTCTAACTTAAAAGAACATGATTTCATCTCTCTAGTATCGTTATTCAAGTTGAATAAAGAATCTATTATCTGATATCCATTCAGAAGCTTCAAGTTATTGATCCATAACTAGAGTAGAATTTACTATCTAATCTTCTCATATGTTTTCATTATTGCCATCATCTTGGGAAGACATCAATATAGTCTCATCTTCATTATCCTTATTGATTTCATTTATTTCTTCTATTGTTAAATCTTTGTTCTCATGAGTCACATCATCTATTGATGGATTAATATCGATTTCTGGCAATTCCTCTTCCTCATCAGTAGAATCAACATGTAGAGTATTATCCTCTTCATAAAAAAGAATAGTATCATTATCACGTATAATGATTCTAATTTCTCTTTCATATGTTGATGTATCAGTATCTGATGGTGAATCATCAAGAGGATTTTCTTCGATCTCTCTAACAATAAACTATTCAAACAATGACCTACCTCTAGGTTGAACATAAATGACTTGCCACCAAGGGTGAGCATTTGGGTTTTTATAAAACAATGCTTGTTCAATATGCGTAGGAAGAATATATGGTTCTTTAGTAGATCGCATTACCTTGGAAGAATCAATTGCCCAAAACCCAGATAATTTCTTTCTTAATGTGGAATTACTACCTTTATACTCGGCTCGAAACCAATCAACCTTGAAAATGACCTATCAAAATATATAAAAACAAAAACCCATTATTAGGTGCTTAAAAAATAACTAACTCTATCATAAAAAAGATAAACTTTTTTCTACATGTTTGAATGTACGAAGTGAAATTTTGTAGATACCAACAACAGTTCCCACGTAACCAAGTTTGCCATCTATAAGGTTCATGTCTTTTAAGCTAGCGCGTGATAGTTGCTTGAAAGAAGCAACAATACTAGAATCCTCTATTTTATGTAAAGAATCAATGGATTTGATTCTAATATGTTGTCCAAAAGCCCACATATTAGTGAACATTCGAGCTTGAAATGTAAATAAAAATGGAACTCCCTTACCTGATAATACCTCATCTGTTATTTTTGAAAAAGACTCGTTGGTCCATGCACGTGGAGCTTCTTCATGAACTCTTTCAAGGTACTCACTAATGTAATACATGCACTCTTCAAGCATCCAACCCTTTGCCATGGATCCTTCTAGTTTCGTTCTTTGTTGACAACACCTGCAATCTCTATTTCATCTACAAGATGGACTAATAAATGAACCTGAATATCAAAAAATGAAGTAGGAAGCTCTTTCTCCATCAAACATAAGTCCAAGCCACAATACCACGAACCGTAATATGTCTTTCATTGATGCTTTTCGATACATCAATGACATTAACATCTCTCCATAAATCTTGGAGATTGTGAATGAGAGGAGCAAGATATCTTTAACTTGTCTTTTGTCTAGGATTCAAAGTGAAAGCATTAAATGTTCATTTTTAATGCTAACATATGGCAGAAGATTGTAGTTTATGACTACCACTGGCCATGTTGACCATTTACTGGATTTCATGGAGAATGGAATAACCCCATCTAATGCAACTCTTAACTTTAGATTCTATGGATTTTGTGCAAATTCAGGCCATGTAAAATCAATATGCTGAAAAGCAACATATCATGAGGAATTCTGATTATTCCATCAGTACTTTTATGATCATGTCCCCATGTCAAAAGCTTTGATAATTTTGGGCTTTGAAACATATGTCTAATCCATGGAGCCAATGGAAAATGTCTCAATACCTTTTTTGGGATTTTATCTTCTTCGTCCTTATATCGAGGAGATTGACATTTGGGACATGTCAAAGAGTCTGCATATTCACCTCTATAAAATACAATCGTTAGGACATGCATGTATACATTGATAATCTATACCAAGATTGTTGATTATCTTTTTCATTTCATCATGTGAGGTAGGAAGAATATTCTGACTTAGTAAAAACTTTTCAGATAATAACCTGTAAGTTCATCAAGAAAAGATATATTAAAATAAATAAATAAATATACACACACATACACACACACACACACACACACACACATATATATATATATATATATATATATATATATATATATATATATATATATATATATATATATATATATATATATATATATATATATATATATATATATATATATATATATATATATATATATATATATGCATATAATTTTATATATGTGTATACTTATGTGTATGTGTATGTGGATGTGTATATGCATGTGCATGTGTATACATGTGTATGTGTATATGTATATATATATATATATGTATATGTGTTTTATAGGTGTATATGTATGTATATATATGTATGCGTATGTGTATGCATATATGTATATGTATGTGTGTATACATGTGTATGTATGTATGTATGTTTATATATGTATGAATGTGTATGTATGTATGTATATTCGATTTCGTTTTTAATTTTTTTTTGTATATTGCGGTTTGCGTATTTTCATATCTAGACCATTGAATTGTCTGGCTGTCTCCCATTTTATAGTCAATCTATTACCTGTCTTGCTAAGTTGTTTACAAATATAAAGTATCAGTTAGTTATGGAGATATTAAGTTGTTAGTAAATTGGGAGGATCAAATTTATCACGAAGATTTTGAAAGATGCATGAATAGTTTTAAAGGATGGGCGGACAAAAAGTGTCCATTCAATGCAAGTTCTTGTTCTTACCTTAGCTAAAGTAAGAATAAAAACCTGCATTGAATGGACGCTTTTTTTCTACCCATCCTTTAAAATTATTTTTCCATCCTTCAAAATCTTCTACATAAATTTGGTCCTCCCATTTTACTAACGACTTAATACCTTCATAGCTAACTGATACTTAATATTTGTATGCAAAAGAGTTAGCAACACATGTATTAGGTCGACTAAAATAGGAGAAACATATGTGTCAAGAAGATTCTAAAGGTTGGGTGGACAATTCTAAAGGCTAGATGGACAAAACATCTTTATTCGATACAGATATGTATAATTTGACCTTACTCTCATAACATGTGTATGTGTGTATATGTGTGTATACATTCATGTATGTAACAACTTCCTTCATATACATGCTTTAGACATTCCTCTCGAAGATATTTCTCATTTTTAGAAATATCAATGCTCTCACTGTCATTTTGATACCAATCCTCAATAAAATCTGCCATGCCATCATCTTCATCTTTGTCGCACAAATCTTGTACTGTATCTTCTTTTGAATATAGATCTTTCAACCTTGCATATTTCACATGATCACTTTTGCGTAGCCTCCTCATAGAAGCTTCTCATAATTGAGGTCTTACTGGCAATTGTGAATGGTGTGGAGAAATATCATCAACATCATACGTTGGAATCTACACACATGAATAAAATTCATTAGTATTCCATAAATGAATAAAAAGTAAACTTTAAACATAAAATTAAATATATAAGTTATTAAATATGGATAGAAAATTTTCATTCTCTCTAGCTAAAAGGCGCTCTTGGAGGTCTACGACATCCATAATTCACTAATAATTCATCACGAGCATGTAATGTAGTAATAGCATTGGTAACTATGTATCTTGATACATCTCTAGTATGGTGATTCATGACTATTTTCATGCTCCTCAAATGTGCAATTAGTCCTTGAACTATTATGTAATCCTCGACTACTATTTATTAAACCTGCTATAATTCCATTCATGTAAGGTCTTCCATCAATATATAATCTTTCATTTTTTGCATGTGAAATCCTTCTACTAGTAAGGGATGCTGCGTTCAAGCATATTCCATAAGTACTCATGCTTTGAACATAACGTGCAAGTCGATGCCAATCTCCCCATCCATATATAGGACCACAAAATGACATAAGAGTGACTTCAGAGTTCGGAGAGACATAGAAATCCTCTACAGTAAAGAGACCACGACCAACATTAGTAATAGTGGATGGAACAATCATATAACAATTACCCCAAAAGTTGAGAACCTCTCCATCTAGAGGAAATGATTCTCTATTCCATCCTCCATATCTTCTTCTATCTTATGTTTGTACTAGAGAACGATCATGAGCTGGCAATGGATAATCTCTAGCCATTTCAGTCTCTAAACTAGGAGGTAGAGGATTTCTAGAAACCTCTGCTTGTAATTGATGAACAGGAAGTCCATGACGTGTACGAGGTATATTAACATTATGAGAAAAATTATCATCATTGTCATCATCGAGCAAGTATTCTTGTATATCAACAGTAATTTGATTTTGTATATGGTTTTTAAATAAAATAATGACATTAATTTATAGAAAAAATACATACCCAAGCATTCTCATGTTGACCAGGTGATGCTGCACGCTCAAAAGTACCATACTTTGCCTCATGTTCAATACTGGTCTTCGATACGTGCCATAACAAGAGTTACACCAACATATAATATGCTCTTGATAGTAAAATTCATCATAATTCCTATCGGAGGACACACGTGAAGTCGTTGCATGGGTAGGAGGTGGTGGAGTGCGCTCTGATTGATTAGAATCTGATTATAATAAGAAACAAAAAAATATATAAGTTATCTATCAAATATATTTAAAATTAAATGTTTGATATACTTACATTATATAGTCCTTGCACGATGAAGAGACGGTGGTGGAGTCCCATCTGATTGATCGGAATCTACAAATAATGGTATTTGATATTAATAATCCGATTATTTGCATACATAAACATTCACATACACATATTTACAAATACACACATATTCACATTTACACATTTACACATACACACATATTCACATATACACAAATACACATTATTTTGGGATAAATGCATGTATTTTATATGAATGAGTGTATATGCATGCATGTGTGTGTATGTATATATGTGGATATGTATATGTGTGTTTATGTTATATGTATGTATATGTGTATATGTGTGCATATATGTATGTGTATATGTTTGCATGTATATGTGTATGTGGGTATGTGTATGTGTATGTGTGTGTATGTATTTTGATTCCTTTTTTTTGTTTGATATTAAATTAACAGGAGATATTGTATGGTGGAAAAAAATAAGAGGCAGCCTAACATACCACCTGAGACGTGGCAGTTTTTTAGATAGCTACGTCTTCAGGAGTCATTTCCTCAGAAGAAGGTATACAAATTAATAGTTTATATTTATAATTTTCATATATTTTGGTAATTTTTTAATTTAATTTATGTATTTCTTTTTTCTTAAATAAACAGGCTACTGCAAAGAAGAGAGTTGAGTCGGGCCACACATTGCACCTAAGCCAAATGGGCCATCATGGTTTTGTATCTACATTTGTAAGTATACATGTTATTGTGAGTATATTTTTTATTTTAGTTAAAATGCAAGAAACTAATCTTTTTTATTTGTTTCAATGTAGCGAAAGGATTATGGCCGATATCCTATGAAACATGAGATCAAATATGCTACACATTTTGGATATCAGTGTTTGAGCGAGTATATGTGAGATCATCCGGATGCCTTTGTGAGTATTATTAAATTTTATATAATTATTTTATTTTTATGGATATTTTAATTATTTTATTTATTTATGTTTGTTTATGTAATACACGAGTATTATGGAGAGGCAGATATGGATGAGGTGGAGAGACAGACACAGGAGGGATGATCTCGATCGTCACAGGGTGATCATGATGATGAGGATGATCATGATGTTGTTGATGATGATGATGATCATGATGATGATGATCATGATGATGATGATTAGGATTCTTGATTATGACATTGGATTATATGTATTTACATTGATATATATATATATATATATATATATATATATATATATATATATATATATATATATATATATATATATATATATATATATATATATATATATATATATATATATATATATATATATATATTCATTCTACATATTGTTCATTTCAGTTATGTTTTGAATTGTGTGTATGGTATTAAGTAATGAAAAGTTTGTTCTATTGATTGTTATTATTGTTTATATTAAGCATGTGTTTTAGTACTTTAATTATATAATTCATTCATATGTGTGTATGTATGTGCTTGTATATGTGTGATGTATGTGCATGTATATGTGTGTAATATGTGTGTGTATATGAATGTATGTACATATGTATATGTGTATATGCATGTATGTGCATGCCCATGTGTAAGTGTATATGTGTATGTATGTATATGTATGTGCATGTATGTGTATGTGCATGTGCATGTGTATGTGTGTGTATATGTATGTATCCGCATGTGCATGTGTAAGTGTATATGAGTATGTGCATGTGCATGTGTATCTGTGTATATGTATGTGCATGTATATGTGTAAGTGTATGTGTATATGTGTGTATGTGCATGTATATGTGTATATGTATGTATGTGCATGTGTGTGTGTGCATGTGTATATGTGTGTGTATGTATGTGCATATATATGTGTATATATGTGTATGTGTGTGTATATATACATATGTGCATATGTATGTGTATGTGTATAAACATATACAAATGTATGTATATGCATGTGCATATGTATGAAACATGCATGTGCATGTGGATGCATTTCCATTTGCATCCATGTGCATGCATGTGAATGTGCATGCATGTGGATGTGCATGCATGTGGATGTGCATATACATGTATTTAAGTATATGTTAATGTGTGTATGTGTGTGTGTGTATATATATATATATATATATATATATATATATATATATATATATATATATATATATATATATATATATATATATATATATATATATATATATATACATATATGCAATAATGCATGCATGCAAGTCTTTTTAAGTGGTTGTAGAAATGTTTGTGCATATGCATGTGTATGTGTGTGTATGTGCATGTGTATATGGATGAATGTGCATCTTCATCATGTATAAGTGTATATGTGCATATCAATAAGTGTGAGTATGCTAACTAATGAAAATAACACATTTCAAATGATATACAAAGAATGGAAATTGTACTTACAATAGTTAGCCATAATTTTTGCTTGGTTAGCTTCTTGAATAACCTGCAATAAAGAGAGAGAGAGACAGAGAGAGAGAGAGAGAATTAAAAAAAAGAAAAAGTTAGAAAGATAGAAAGAGAGAGATAATAAGATAGAGATTAGGCAAAACAACAATTTTGCATATACTTATTTCAACTCGTAAGCGCAACACAATTGCGAACGTTGGAGACCTCTTCGATCAGATGCGTGAACATGCCGATCGAAGAGCCTCCAATGTTTTAGTTTTTTTCGTCTGCAGACCGTCGTGTAAGCGATGGTAAGACATCGTAAAAAGTACTGGAATTGGCATCGCATAAGCGATGTTGTTAGCATCGCTTATGCAATGCTTTTTTAAACCGTCCCTTTAGCGATGCTCAATGGGAGTGTCGCACATCCCATCGTGCCACACGTAAAAAAAACATCATTTAGCTCGTTGTTTAATCGACGATCCGTGCTCGATGCTTCTTGCGATGCTTTTTATAATTTTATAGCGACGAAATTGTGCCGCCTTAACCATCGCTATGCACCCGTATTCCTTGTAGTGTCACCTCCTCCATCTGACTTTAATCTCTTTAGGCTTCTTCCTATTTGGTTTTCCACAAGTGCAAGATACTTCTTAAAGCAACTCAACACTTCATCTTTGTGCTTCATAAAATACAAGATAGTCCACCTACTGAAATCATCAATGAAAGATATATAATACCTTGATCCAAAAATTCAAGGGTCCTTGCTTGCTCCCCACACATATATGTGTGGACAAGTTCCAAGTAGTCCTCATGCATATAGCCTTTCTTTGAGAAGGGTAACCTGTGTGATTTACCAAACTGACAAGCACCACATTTGTAGATCATGTGTTGCTTGGATACATTAGGTATCCCAAGCACACATTGATCTCTACATATTTGCTTTAAGGTTCTCTCACCAATATGCCCTAATCTTTTATGCCAAATCTCAAGCTCTGCTATTCTCTTGAGTCCATGTTGGGAGTCCTCCACAAATGCTCCATATTTGTTGAACCTAACCTGCAAACCTTTTTCCACAATCTGTCCAACAGTCATCAAATTCTTGGTGATTGTAGGTTCATAAAGAACCCTGGTCAATAGATTTCTATTTCCCTCAGAGGTTTTAACATTTCCTACCTTGACCACTGAATGCTTGGTGTCATCACCTATTTGTACTTGGTGCTTTCCCTTGGGTTCCTCAAGGTCAAAGAGAAGAGCTACATTGCCTGCCACATGGTTTGAACATCTTGAGTTAATATAGAAGAGGTGTTCATCATTCATACCTTGCTTTGAAGTCATGTTCATAATCAGAAGAGAATCCTCTTGATCCTTTGTGTAATTGTTGTAGTCTTTTCTTGATTTGTAGCCTCCTTGGTAGTTATTGTCGTATTTGTTGTTATATCTGTGATTATGATTGAATCTTCCTCTTAATTGTGAGTAGCCACCTCTTTGATATCCTCTTCCTCTCTGATTCTTGTAGTTCTTATAACACTCATATGTAGTGCGATTAGACAATCCATATATGTTGCATGGGGAAGAGTTGAATTGTCTCCCCCTGCCTTCCTTACCTCCTTTGCCCCTACCTCTTGAGTTCCTATCTCTCCCTGCATAGTTAGCTTGAGAAGTAGTACCTTCATCTTCTATTTTCATGCTTTTCCCTTTCTCTTTAGACGTGCCTTTATCTATGTATAGGACAGAAAAGTTGTTACCTCTTGATGAATCTCCATTTTTGTTGAGCTTGGCTTCATGGGTAAAGAGTTTCCCCATGAGTGTGGTAAGATCTGGAATCTGCATGTCTATGTACAGGTCCATGGCAATTGTGAAGCTTTCCCATTTGTCATCTGCCTTGATGCCATTGATTACTTGTCTCACAATCTGCTCCTCTTCAATCTCCTCTCCTATGCTTGCCAATTGGTCAGCCACATATTCCTTGAATTGGTCACATATTCTGAAATACGTTGCTTAGATTGCTTCCTTTGAGTGGTAAACCCACAATTGATTCTTTCTTGCTCTTGTATTAGAAGAAAAGTATGAAGATAATGTATCCCAAGTCTCTTGGGATGTTTTACAATTCCTTATGTGTGGAAGAAGGAAGTTCGAGATAGAGTTAAGTATGACCTTGCTAATGCATCTTTGGCACACCATGAGTTGAGTCTTTCAAGCTCCTCTCTTGTAGGTTGTCCTTTGCTTTTGAAAATGGGCATTTCCTCATCTCCTGATATGTATCCATAGAGACTCCTTCATTGTAAGTATGTCTTCATCCTCAAGGACCATGCTTGGTAGTTGTTCCTGTCCAATTTATCAATAAAATAAGGGAAACCATCTCCCATTTTACCTCAATTGCTCTGATACCACTGTTGGGAAAGATGGATGGACACCTCAAGAAATGAGTTGGTACTGCTAATCACTGCTTAGTACCTGCCCTCTTTTACTTCAGAGTTGTGATGTAGGCCCCTTTAACTTTCCAATGACACTAAATAAGTGCCTATGTGCTTTGGAGATGATGCTTCAACCAATAGGGTCAAAACAGATAAGTTTGCAACTAGCTTGTGACCAAAAAAATGCTATTTTGGTCTTGATACCTGCTAGAAGTTTTGCTCAGTACCCATAGTATAGTAGCAATTAGAAAAATTCCTTCTGAAGCTATCTAATTAGCTTAGAGATTTAATGATTCCAAGTAGAATCACTTAAAATGATAGACTACACACTGAGAAATGTCTTTAGAAAGTAGAAGCTTACCCTTGATATTTTAGGAACTCTATAGAGAATGAGCAGCGACCACTTCAAGATTCCTAGCTTTTAGATCTCCAAAATCCACGAGATATGTGGACTTACAATATTCTCTTAAGTCAAAAAGACTTTTACAATGGTTAATGGTAAAAGCTCATAAGAAATGGTTCATATGATCCTTCCATTGTTTGCACTTAGCACTTCCAATGCCTAGCCAAGTGTGAAGGCTTGGCATTTGCTCCAACAAGTCACACATAGATGATCATCAACATTATATGCAATTTCATATTGTTTCTAGATTGCAAAGCCAATGGCTTCAAAAAAATGAAGAAGGTCGAGTCTTACAAGATGTGAAGGTACTCATGAACACTAACTAAATCTTATCATATATTTAATACATTTACCTCCTATCTTCACCAACTCTTGTGATTGAAGACAAATGCACAACTGGCTTTCCAATTCACCACATCACCCTTCTTCACATTCTTCTAATATGATTTGTACCAATCATTGATCATTAGACTATGCTAAATTATAATCTCTTCGACAATATGAAACTCTTTCACCATTCAGTGATCAATCAAGAAGTTGAAGAGCTCCATGGGAGTCAGTAGCTCAAATAGGATCATGGTGTGCCTAGCTTGTTCTGTGTTATCCTCTTCCTCGTCACACCATCAATGTTTTTTTCTACTACGACACATAATTGCTATGAAGGATGTTCTACATTCAAGCTTCTTCTCTATTAGCCAAGATTCTCTTTGTGCTCACAATTTAACTGTTTGAAATCAAGATACTTGTGAGGACCTTCCTTCCCTACCTCTATAATGATACATAACAATTTTGAAGTAAAAGAGGGTAGGTTCTAAACAAGGATTAGTAGTACCAACTCATTTCTTGAGGTGTCCATCCATCTTTCCCAACATGACTTTGTATCTTTGTTCTGTCCTTTGTACATAACAATTAACTTCAGAGACTTAGTGTCATGCACTCTAAGGCTACTTCATCATCTCTGTCAACCCATCACTGTGGACGTAGATACTCATTAAGAAGTTAGTCACTATGCATTGTATGATCACAAGTTTGAAACTCTAAAAAATGGGGGTTTGTGTTGTGTAAAAACCTTCTTTTTCCATTTTTGACTCTAATACTTGATCCCGAAGTTAGATTTGCCAAGAACCCTCCATGTCTAGAACCACTATATCCTCATGAGGAAGTGGATCATTGGATTTGATGGGCTTTGGTTATGCTATAATCACATGCACTTCAAGCACTGGATCCTTTGGTCACTGTTGAGCTTTGATCATCTCTTGATATTCATTCACAACCTTTTGAAATTGTTCTTCCTTTTTATAGATTTTTTCTTGTCTCTCCCAAATTCTCTTTTCCTTTCTTTGAGTTTCGTTTTGATGGGATCTAAGCATTTAATGGAATGCTTTTTGGGTTGTGTTTGGAACAACAATGTTAGGAACTTTTTCTAACATTTTTTGAGCAACTTCTATCATTTGTTGACACATGGTTAGGCATTCCTTTTCTAAATCCCCCCTTGGGTATCATTTTTCATGATGCTCTATTGATGGTCCTGCTCTTAACATATCATGATAAGCTCTTAATACCCTTCTAATTCACTAGTTAGAGGATGAGTGAGGAGGGATCTTGACTGTGGCCATGAGTTTGGGTATGCATATGCTTGTGATAGTGCTAGAGCACTACACTACTATGTTAGGGATCTTGGGTTCTTTCTGGCTCCTTATTGAGCTTATTTCATTTCTATTTTAGCTCATCTTGCATCTTACTAAGCCCATCTTTTTTGCACTTGATAGATTCCTCGAATTCAACAATTTGTTTTTCCATTTAGTGAACTATTTTCCATGTTGAGTCTTCCATGTCCCCTTGGTAGGTGGAGAATCCTTTGGAAGTTCCTCTTCACTCTCTGAGCTTGATGGATTAAGCACATTTTTCTCTTATCTTGTTGCTTAGCCTTGGGCACTACCCTTGTGAACACTTGTTAAGGGATTTCCACTTCTTTCTCCACTTCACTACTAGAGTTAAATAAAAAAATATTACCATATTAACCGGTGTACGCTTGCTTCTTTCTAGGTTATGTAGACAATCCTTTTATAGGTAAGTTTTTCCACACTCATTACATAAGGATTTCTTAGTCCATATGGGTGGTGATAGGGGAACTTGTGCATGAGGGCCTTCTTTAACAAAATGATCCCCATTACATCTGAAGCAAGGACCTCTCAATGGAGTAGGTTTGTAGGGTACTGCTTGATGTGTTGTTTACTGTAGAGACACTCAAAAGTTGAGTGATTGTTCCATTTCTGCTCAGTTTCACAATCTTGTAGTTGTGTTTGTGCTAAAGGAGGTGATCTTCTATTACACCCATGTGAGAGATGATCTGCTTCGCAACACAAGAAATTCTTAGGTGGAGGCCTAGTGGCTTGTACATTCAATTTCTTGCAGACAACCTCTACCATTTTGTTGATTGTCGAGGAATTTGATTACACTTGGGGGGGATTCTATGGTTGGTGGGAAAACTTGAATGAAAACACTAGTCATACTCCACCCTGATGCACTTGGAATAAAATCCCCCAAAGTGGTGGGGTTCATCAAATAATCCAGAGTGCATGACTAAGCACTCTTTATTCCATCAAGGAAATGTACGATCAATTTTACCCTTGACGAAAGGTCCCCTTTTGCACATCGTGCTATGTATTGATTGTAGTGATTTGTAGATAACCTCAATTCCTCAAGCTTGCTATCATTTCTGAGGTGTTATGTCTTACAATTCTCTTAGTGAATTCAACTATGAATGCCTTTAGGAGTTGATCTCTACTTTTGAAATTTTTTTATTCAAAATGGTTGGAACCATGCTAGGCCAATGCCTTTCACTGTGAATCCAAAGGCTTCATATTGAATGAAACAATCATTAAATTTTGGAACCTCAACATGTATTTCAATTAAAACTCACGTGCTTGGCCAAGAAGCCATACAAATAGTAGAAGGCCATCTTCACACACAAATGGAACATAACTCCAAACTTTAGTGCAAAATGGCAATATTACAAATACATCAAGCTATTGCTCAAGAAGAGAATTGATGCTTGCAAATACATAATCAAGAGAGCTTAGAAGCTTCCATCGAGAATACCCTAGGTGCAACGATGAGTCCATCAAAATTCCAAGCTTCCCCCAAAGAACATCTACATCATTCTTGAAGATTATGCCAATTTAGTGGAGGCATATGGCAAATTTTCTGAAGAGCTGACACAACCATAGCAAGGAAAGGAGTCAGGACCTACGGTCGCCCTCACATCCAATACAATCACCACCTCCAATAGTCTTCAACTCAACTATAGTAATGGAACTACAACAACAACTAGTAGAATTTCAAACTAAGTTACTCGAATATGAACGACCTCTATCTCCCCCCGAGGCACTGAAAGAAGAGGAACTAGTACATATTTGTGTGGAATAGAGTTTCGAAGAAGAATATGAACCTTAGAATATTCCCGGTGGCAAACTTACTAAAGAAGGACAAGACACCTTTGAAGCACCAAGGCTACCATGACTCAAGCAGGTCAAAGAGATAGAATGTACACTAGAAGACGACATCTCCATTCACATTTGCACAATGCATAATATGGAAGAGATTGTTCTCAAATTAGAATATTTCAAAACCTCACTCATCGATGTCTCATCACCTCTTCCAAGCTACAATATTGATCATACTTTATTATTTTTGCATATTACAATGCCAAGATTAAGAGATTCACTAGAAAAACACCATCATTTTCCACCCAATTTTAGCTAGAGGACTTACCTATTGCCACATGCAAGGGTACAATTTTTCAACCAACCAAGTGGAAGAACCTATTATAGACATATCCATGAATGCTTTAAACATGGAACAACACACCACTCCATATCCTTTACAATCCATGGTATGGACCATTCCCCAAGTGCAGAACATGGAAAGCATTCGCTATCAAGGTACAAAACAATGCATGTTATGTTGAATGGCTAAACTATCCATACTTAGCACCACTGTAGAAACCACCCTCTATATCATGCATGATGGCCATGATATGCCATTGGGATACCTTGTCTCAAGACCATGCTAGATGTAGCAGCTCAAATGATAAAGAATTTTGGCATGATGCAGATTATATTCAAAACATTCAAGAATGTAAGGGCACCGAACATATCAGCCCCAATATTTGTGAATGGCAATTATGATATGATCTACAACATGAGTACTTCTCCAAGGATCCATGTTGTCTATGCCTGGCATGCGAGAATAAGGTACCTCCCATCTTTTAATAAGCAAACCTTTGAAGACATGTTCGCAACAAGTTTCTAGGAGTACCATTATGAGGTGTTCCTATCAAAACCCACTCTTCTTCTTCAATTGTTCACCTATGAGCAAGAAATGTACTTGGAATTCTGCAGAACACGCCTAATCCATGGAGACATGAGGATGATATGAAGATCGTGAGCATTTGTGGTGAGAAAATGTGAGCGACAAGCACATACATGCATGCACACACACACACACACAAGGCAAGATAAAAAAGATAGGAACAATGGAAGCTTTCAATTACAAAAGAACTTTGTTACAAAAGCTTCAATCTCTACCAAGCCAACCTCAACTGACTCACCTCGAAAATAAGCTCTCTAGCTCTTTTTATAGTTTTTTGACTAGTTTTGGCTTTGTCCAGACCTAGTGTTTGGCCTTGTTAAAAATTAGGTTCCAAGGCTTATTTGAGGGCTCAAATGGAATCTAAAAATTATGAAAATTGATATGTAGATACTTCTACTACTACTCAATCTCAGGGACTCCTCGGCTTGAACAAAATGAAGTTTCAAAAATGTGAAATGATATTTACAATGATTTTTAATGTTCAAAATCACTATTTTTATAGGTGTTTCTTTTGAAATTTTGACATACACTTCCTAGAGGTCCCTACATGCTTGCTCTTCTTGTGTGACCACTTCTTTGACATGTTCCCATGTCTTGTGCTTGACCTTGAGTGCCAACATTGCCCCCCCTTCTCGAGCCTGTCGTCCTTGACAGACCCTTGTTGGAGTGGGTGTTCCATGTAGCACTTTGGGAGGTAGTGTTGAGCATGTATCAATAAGAGTGGTTTGTCTTCCAAATGTAGTGAGGTGGATTGTCCTATTCTTCATTTTGTCACTACTAGCCTTTGTGAGTTTTAGTACCTTTGAATGTACTTATTCCTTGGATTCTAGCATGATGGTGTATTTGTGTGCTATCAAAAATTGCTAGTTACTCAAAAGAGGTTTTCCATGTTGATTTTGATCAGCCGTTGACTCTGAATTACTTCATCGATACTGATGTTGTAACCTTGATGTCCTTTGGATCTTTCGAATATGGGTGTCATAGCTATCATGCCAAGTACTCCTGACCCATAATGAATGATGGGTAAGTGTGTTAGTGCATGGGTTGAAGAAAATATGTGCCTTGTGCATGTCCTTGTAATGTGGCCCTATGCATGCTAAGTTGGGGTATTCATTGTAAGAAGTATGGTGCAAAATGTTGGGTCTTGAGCTATGTGCTCAAGGGTATGCTAACAAAGAGGTTTCCTAATCTATCATGGTTATAGTGTTGCCAAAGTAGGGGATTCTTACCATGGGGAAAGGTCGATTGATATTCATCTCTTCATGTTGTACTCCCCTCATGGTGATTGACCTTTGGCTTGTCTTTTGTTGTTGATGGATTTCCTTGTTGATGGCTCACTGATGAGATGCTTTGAGCACATGGTCCTATCCCTCCTCCTTTTTTTGTTTCTTTTTTCTTTGTTCCTCACTTTTTTTTTTTGGAACAGTGTCACAAAACAAGAAGAAAGAGGTTAGTATCAATAAAATAGTTTACATATGTCAAATGTGTCTCATGTGTCTGTGATTCTCAATTGTGTCTATGCATGGCCTTCTAATGTGGCCCTATATTAATGCATGCTGTGGAAATGCATGACTTGAATGGTGCAAAAGATGAGGTTATGCAAAGATCACATGGTTTTTGCATGTCGAGGCTTCTGATGTTACTTGAAAATGTTGATGAAATCTTTGTTTGTAGTTATCCATTGGATCTTGAAATGATGCAATCAATCAATGGTTGAACTGCAACTAATCATTCCTCCTTGTAGGGATCCATTTTAGAAGAGTGTTTGACCGCATACAGATCATTTTTGGCCTCTACATCTTTGGATGGTTTCTTAAACTTTGTCTCCCTCATGGTTGGCTCTTTGGTCCTGTGGGGGCTATTGGTGCTTTTGGCTTTTGAACCCATACCCTTGTTGATTGTCTTCTTACTATTGTTAAAGAGGTGAGTTGATCTTCTTTTGATCTCTATGCTTGGTTGTGACCCTTCCCTCTCCTTGGCTTCTTTGTTGAGACTTTTCTCGTGGGGGAGAGCATAGGTGTTGTGTGTGCAGGAGTTCCTCTTCTTTGTCTATACAAGGCCGATACACTCCTAAACATTTTAGATTATGCAATGTTCGTTGTTTGGAATAGTGATTTCCTAGAAATCCTTCATGGGCTTTTTGCAACCAACTGCTATGTTAATCCTCCTCAACACAACAAGCTAGTACACCCTCTATATCTTGTTTGTACATACATCCTCACAATATTTGATATTTTTGTGATTTTATAATTTCTTCTTTTTTCGTTTTCACATTCTTATTTGCAGGTCCAAAGGTTAGGATAGATAGCAATTTATTTTCCCATTTAGGAACAACTTCTAAATTGAACAGACAAGCATCGGGTAGTATCAGACACTCCTTGTGGTGACTCTCTTGAAGTGATGCAAGAAAGGTGATCTGCCCAAACGTGAGTTCTACCTTTCCTTACAACCACTTCAAAGTCATATTCCATTAGTAAGAGGAACCATCTTACTAAATTTCCTATATTGCAAGATTTATTGACCAAATATAATGAAGCTTGATGATCAGTGAAAAACTTGAGCTTGTTGGGCAATAGATAGTGTCTAAACTTTTTCAGGATCTATACTATGCCTAATCCTTCTCTTTCAGTTGTTCTATAGTTTCATTCAGCTGTGTTTAAGTGTTTGCTAGCATATGCTATAGGCAAATCTACATTTCCTTCACCTATGGGTTGTGCTAGCACACCTCCTATTGCATAATTGGATGCATCTACATGGACATGGAATGGTTTATTCAAATCAGGAGTGGTTAGTATTGGTGTCGTGTGCAAAAATCTCTTAAGCTCATTGAAGGAATTCTTGCATTCATTGTTCCACCCAAAATTTGTCAATAGAGCATAAAGAGGTTTAGCTATGATTGCATAAATGTGGATAAAGTTGTGATAATATCCACAATGGCCCATAAAGGCTTGTACCTCTTTAACATTCCTTGGCCTCGACAACTCCACTATGGTCCTTACTTTTTCCTCATCTATTGATATCCCGTTCTTAGAAACAATATGACCTAAGATGTTACCTTGACATACCATGAACACACACACTTTTTTGGTTTTAGACAAACTCCATATTCTCTACACTTATTGAAGATTTTTCTAAGCTCTGGGATGTGGTGTCTTCTTTCTTGGGAATGGGCTCATAGATCATGCACATATACTTCTCAGCTCTTTCTGAAGACATGACACATGAGCCTTTGGAATGTTGCCAGTGCATTGGTGAGCCCAAATGGCATCACACGAAATGCAAATATTCCCCACTCTGTTGCAAAGGCCATTTTGTGTTGATCTTTTGGGGCAATGGATACTTGGTTGTAACTTGACAATCCATCAAGAGAGCTATAAACGTCCTTGCCTGCAACACACTCCAATGACTGTTCGGTGATTAGAAGTGGATAGCTATGTGTGATTGTAGCAACATTAACTTTTTTAAGGTTAATACACATTTGCAATTTTCCATTCTTCTTGGTCACCACTATAATGAGGGACATCCATTCAATGTGCTCAATCTCATAGGTAAATCCAGCTTCAATCAATCTTTCAATTTCTTCTTTTATTTTGGCTACATAAGTTTCATTATATGTGTAGGGCTTTTGTTTGGTGGGCTTGCCATCAACCATCATGGGGATCATATGAGATAATATTTTTGGATCTACCCCCTTTAGGTATCTATAGGTCCACACAAACATGTCCCTATATTCCCTTAATAAAGCTACAAGCTCTACTTCTTCTTTTGCACTTAGGTCTTCTCCTATGTATTCGTACCAAAATTTTCTAATCTGCAACTTCATATTTTTTTGAAATTCTCTGGTATTTCAAAATAAATTCCTCCTTTGCTTGTTTCACTGCTTTTCTTTTCTTTTCCTTTTGGATACCTTCACTTTCCTCCCTTGAATTTATAGTTTTAATGCTTGTGAGCGGTTCTTCTTCTTTTTGGGTAAATAATCCTACATTTTCTAGATAGTGCTCCTTTGAGTCAAAGCAACTATCCATCACAATGGACTCTAGATCGTCGCCATCCTCTTCTTCTTCTATGACCTCATTAGAGTCACACTCTTCTAGCAAAGACTTTCCTCATCACAATGAGGCATCCACTGTTCTTCGTTGATAGCAATGTCCATGGTGAATAAGATTTCTGCCCAACCATGAAGCTCAAATCCCTCATCTGGAAAGATCATCGGTGTGTAGGCTGGGTCTCTAACTAGTCTAGATCCTTGAGAAGTTCCTTCTTCTCTCGCTTTTAGGCATCTTTCCTCTTCCTCTACAAACTTGCACATCCATAAGTGAGTATCTTCATGCATCCTAGGATCATTTCATAGACATTAATTTTGCCAAAGTCACATATAGCAAAGGTGTGCTCAAACTCGACTCCACAAGTGGTTATAGTTATCCCTAGTCATTCAATATGGATGTCAGCCATTTGAAGCTTCATTCTAGTTGGTCTTAATGCGGGTTTGCCCCATTGCTTCCACAAGGAGGTGGTCACAACCGCAACACCAACACCTAAATCTAAGATAGCTTTGGTTATGTAACCTTGGTAGGTGATTGGAAGATAATTATTATGTTTTTCCCTTTCACTCATGTCTTCTATTTTGTCTAGAGGTATCTTTTGGGCATTCTGCGTAAAGCCTACTTTTGACATATTGGAACCAAGTCCTCGAACCTGATTCACCACATGTTTCCACAACGCATGTTTTACATTGAGGAGCTCTTCTAAGGTGACATGACACTAGACCCTAGTGTTCCTTAGTGTTTCTTGGAGCCATTGAGTCTTCATTTATTATCAATATTGTGGGAGCTATGATCTGACGAGATTGAGATTCCCATGGGCATGTGAATTGTGGAAACTCTTGTAAAAAATTAGATTCAAAATCTAATCTTTCATCTTCCCCTTTCTCTGCTTGGTCTCTATAAATAGATGGGATATCTTGGGGAAATTGATCATGAAGATCATCAATTTTAGGCATAGGAGGGGCATTACCCTTATCATTGGCCCATTTCTCTTCTTGTATTTACTACAAGAACTCTTGAGAGTAGTGTTAAATTGAAAGAGGTGTTCTAACATCCATGGAATCAAGAACATAAACTTTCATTAGTGGTAAGGTTTCTCTTCATCTGGTTGAGCCTATGGAGGTAAAGAAACTTGTGGCTTGTTTACCAACTCATCTAATCTTTCTAATAAGGCCTCGAAATGCAGACCCGATTTGATAGACTTTATCTAATTGAACAATTGATTGGCTTCAAGCATAGTGTGAGCTAGTTCTACCACTTTCATGCAAAATTTTGTCTGTTCAATCTCTAAATCTACTCTAGGGTAACTCTTGTCTAGGTTTTCAGCTGTTGGCCCTTCTTGAAGTCGAGCCTAGTAGGCCTTGAACATCATGACCAAGCCTTCTAGGGTTGGATCTACAAAATAGACCCTAGTTGTGGTCTATTTACAATTACTGGTGGGTTGGATGGACTTTTGGCATGCGAGGGGTTTTGAGATGCAATGTCTTCAATTTTTATTTTTCATCTCTCAGGCTTTCTTCTAGTTCGGATAACTTTCTAGCCCACTTATGATTGGCCTTCTCCCTGGTATCCTTCCATGTTCTTGTTTTCTTCTTACTAGAATTTCTTGATTCACTTGATTCAGTTGGTTTAGCCTATTTTAAGGCCTGTGCCCTAGTGATTGCCTATATAGAAGCCATGTTAATGCTACTTGAACTTGAATCGCCACTAAGCCTACCATAGTAATTGGTGTAACCTTGGGCTCACTAGAGGGGTTCCTTGGACAATCTCTTGGGAGATGTTCTTTACCACACTCAAGACAAAAGCATTGTATTGTGATGTTCTATCCTTGTCCTAGAGGCGGTGGGTGGGGACATTCATGAATGAAATTGTCACCCTGTAAAACATGGTCATCTAGGGACTTGTTCCTTCTTCATCACAATGTTTAGTCATAATGGTTCCATTAATAGAAAATTTCTAGGTTTTGTATTCACAATGGACTTGAACTTGTGAAATACTAGACATGAGTCTGATATGCTAACCACAGGTACCAAAATACATGGTTTAGGGCATAGTTCAACCATCTCCTTCCTATCACTTTACCACACCCCTCCCTTTGTTTGATCATTGTCCTTAATTATCTTTTTTTGTATCCCTCTAGAATTGATGATCAATGCCCTAAATCCCTAGGTACCCTTGAATTGATATCCTCACCGTGTCATAGTATCTTGAACTTTGTTTGCAAGCTTGGTGTTTTGCATCCTTGTTCTCAACCTTGGTGTCTTGAAACCTTTTGTTCATAATCTTGGTCTCTTGAACCCTTGTTCTCAAACTCAATATCTTGAACCTCATTCTCACCCATGTTTGGTATCTTTAATGATTGATCAACTACTACCCAACAAAAGTTCATTTTGAGATATTATGAAGAATACCTTACATGTCTCAATCTAACTTGAGGATTGAGAGATACACTCCAATCTTTGTTGGGAAATTTTCCCAAACTTTTGTGTGGCTTTTTCTAGCTTTTTACATACAAGTATGTAAAATCACCTTTTCTAGAAGTCATTCGGTTCCCACCACTTTTGGAATTCATCCATTTTTCCCAATCTTAATGCCAATGTTGTATCTAGAGGGATTTGAACATGTCACTTGATACCTAGGAGTATAATGGGCTAATCTATGGATTTTGAGGTCTATAAAAGCATGCAAATAACACAAGGAAGAAGAAGAAGAAGAAGAAGAAGAAGAAGAAGAAGCTTGGAGCACAACATACAATCACTTAATTTATTAACAAGTGAATGAATAAAGATAACTGACCCATTAGAGTTATAGGCATATATACAACTCGGAGGAAAAAAACCTTCTAAAGAGGGAAAAAATGGCCCCGATGGTTGTGAAGAGATGGATAGGTATGTGCTTGAAGATGAAGAGGTGTTGCAACATCCTTGATCTACACCAGCCAAATGAACTCCAGAAGTATATGGTGGGCCCTTTTATCTTGCCAATGGATGTATTAGACACCCTATGTACCTTGGAAGATCACTCTCAAAAAGATAGATCAAAACAGATAAGTTGGAGTTAGCTCAGAGGTGAAAACTTGCTATTCTTGGTTCATACACCTATCCAGTGTTTTACATAATTCTCTGAGCACAGCAGCAATTAGCTTAATTCCTCTTGGGGAAGTCTAGGTAACTTAAAGAGCTAACTTTCAAGAGTAATCTCATAAAAAATAATGAACCACACACTGAGAATGAGTTTTAACAACTGATGATACCATCCCAATTTTCACGGGCTTCTATAGTTTGAGACCAGTGAGCAGAAAAATCAACATAACTCAAAATTTAGGAATCCAATGATTATGAACATTTGTATGGTTATACTAGACAGTACGTTGAATCCAACAAGCTTTAAATCACTGAATTTGGATAAGTAACCACTGAGAAACACCTCTGACAAGATGAGTGAAAAAGTCGGATACCTGACAAAGAAGTGAAAATGCACAGACACTGTTGACTTCAACTGAACATAACTGACGATTGCAACATCCAAATGACATGAAAATTTGTGAGCATATAGTAGACCTATAGAGCTAACTTTACCAAGTTAAATCACTGAAAATGATGCACCAAGCTCAGAGAAAACATCTCTGCAAGCTGACTGAGAAAATTGAGAGTAATGGAAGTGAGTAGTACACTTCACAAGAACATGGAAAGATGAACTCAAATAATCATGAAAATGAAAGTATATTGCTTGTACAATACAATGAATTACTGATACATATGTGTGCCTTGTAATCACACCTTGATATGGCATAAAGCTCAGCTCTTGGAGGTCACATAGGTCTCTCTAGCCACGACTAAAACTGCCATCTATTTATAGTTGAGTTTGGGAGGCTAACTTCCCTCAATCACTCTCCAATCAATCAATGATTGATTTGATTCTCTACCTACCACAAATCATGAATTCGTGGCTCCTCTTTCCATTCTTGATCAAGTGGACTCAACCACTTAAGATTCTTTCACTTTTACATTAAGTAAACTCTTCAAAAGTTACAAGAGGTAGTTCACAAGTGAACTTTACATAGTCTTCATTTTAAGGCTTTTTGTATGACTTTGTGGGACTCAAGCCAATACTTAGGCTTGTCATAGACTTGCTCCAACAGCTCCCACTCAAGCCAAGTATGCTTGAGGTCTTCAATCTTCCAAGATTACCTACAAACCAATCATAGCCTTGAATTTGCAAAGCTTTGTACCATCCAATGCTTTGGTTAGAATATGTGCACATTGTTGATGAGTGGACACATATGATATTTGAATCTCTTTGCTTAGAACCTTTTCTCGTACATAGTGATAATGAACTTCAATATGTTTAGTCCTTGCATGAAAAATAGGATTAGCAGCCAAATGAATAGAACTCATATTGTCACAAAAAATAGTTGGAGTTCCAAACTCCAATCCAAGATCTTTGAATAATGTCTTCATCCACATAGCTTCTTGTGTAGCTATGGCAAGACCTCTATATTCAGCTTCAGTAGAAGAGAGAGCAACTGTGGGTTGCTTCTTGGATGACCATGAAATAAGCTTTGAACCTGCAAAGGTAAGATAACCTGAAGTGCTCCTTCTATCTTCCTTGGAGCCAGCCCAATTTGCATCAGAAAATAGCTTAAAACCTAAATCAGATACATAAGGATAATAAAGTCCTTCATTTATGGTTCCTTTGAGATACTTGAGAATCCTTTTGGCAGTATCCATATGTGGTTTCCTTGGTGTGTGCATAAATTGACTTAGCACACTCACACTGTAACATATATCTACTCTTGTCAATGTGGCATAGTTGAGACTACCCACTAGACTTTGATATGATGTAATGTCCTCTATGAGTTCACCTTCATGTGAGCTCAATTTGTGATTGACCTCCATTGGAGTACCTGCAATCTTACAATCTTGCATCTTGAATTTTGCCAACATGTCCTTAATGTACTTCCTTTGAGTGAGAAACAAACCACGATCTTTGTAGACAACTTCCAATCCTAGGAAGTAGGTAAGTGAACCCAAATCACTTATCTTGAACTCTTCTCTCATCTGATCTTTGATCTTCTTCATACCATCTGCATCATTTCCTGTCAATATAATATCATCTACATATACACATAGGTAGATGACCTCGGAATTACTCTTTTTAATAAAGAGTGAAGGATCTGCCTTGCTTGGTTGAAAGCCTTTGTCCTGCAAGAATGAAACAAGCCTGAAATTCCAAGCTCTTGGAGCTTGCTTGAGACCATACAATGCTTTGTTAAGTTTACACACATAATCAGGATAAACTTGGTTCTCAAAACCAGGTGGTTGTGCCATATATACCTCTTCTGTTATCCAACCATTCAAGAATACATTCTTTACATCTAGTTGAAGTATCTTCCAATTCTTGGAAGAGGCAATACTAAGCAAAACCCTAATAGTAGGCATCTTTGCCACAGGAGAGAAGGTCTCCTCATAATCAATTCCCTGAGTTTGTGTAAAGCCTTTTGCTACAAGCCTTGCCTTATACCTGTTAATTGAACCATCAGAATTCTTCTTGAGTTTATAGACCCATCTTGAGCCTATTACCTTCATGGATGAAGTCTTGGGCACCAAATCCCAAGTGTTGTTTTCCTCAAGTGCTTCAATCTCTTCCTTCATTGCATGCTTCCATTCTGATTTTGCTTTGGCCTCTTCAAATGATGATGGCTCCTCTTGGTTTATATCCTGTGCTATGTAGATAGAGTGTTTAGTTACTAATGAGGTGTCAAACCCATACCTTTCTGGTTTTTTCTTTTCCCTCATAGATCTTCTTAGGCCATGATGTGATGATTCTGCCTCATGTCCAAGTTCCTGCAATTTTGCTTTACCTTTAGACTTCCATGCTTTGATCTTTTCCATCTGATATTCTTCATCATCCTCTGAGGTGTCTTGTTCTTCAATCTTCGGTTGTTCTCTACCAAGCTTTGGAAAATCTTCTTCAAGATTATATGGTAAATTGACCTTCCTGCATGAATCTTCATACCATGAATTGTTCTCATAAAAAACTACATCTCTGCTTACCAAGAATCCTTTGTTGGTAGGGTTGTATAACCTGTAGCCCTTTTGATTGTTGTCATATCCAATAAATACACACCTTTCTGCCTTTGGATCCATCTTGCCTCTAACCTGTGAAGGAACATGAGCAAAAGCAATACATCCAAAAAATTTAGAATGATCTAAGCTTGGTCTTCTTCCATTCCAAGCCTCATATGGAGTCATCCCATCAAGGGATTTTGAAGGCAACCTGTTAATCAAGTAAGTGGCTGTAGATACAGCCTCATCCCATAAGTAATTAGGTAAATGTTTTTCATTTAACATAGACCTTGCAGCTTCAACAATTGTCCTATTCCTCCTTTCTGCCACTCCATTTTGCTCAGGAGTGTACCTTGTAGTTACCTCTCTTTTGATTCCTCTTTCTTGAAGAAAAGAATCAAACTCATGGGAGAAGTATTCTCCCCCTCCATCTGACCTTTCACCAATTTGCTTTAATGACCTTTCACCAATATGTGCTAACCTTTTGTGCCATACTTCCAATTCTGTGAGTGTCTGACTACCATAATTAAAGAGAGCAATGTTTCTAGTGTCCTGTAATTCAAATGTGAACAATCTACCTGTCTTTTCACCTTTTGCAATTCTTCTGAATCCTTGACTTGGATCTTCAACAAATGCTCCTGCTTTTGTGAACCTGACTTGCAACCCTTTCTCTACTATCTGCCCAACACTTATCAAATTCTTTGTAATGGTAGGGACATAGAGTACCTTACTGAGTAGGTTGATGTTTCCATCAGGTGCTTTGACATTGCCTATTTTCTCCATAGGATGTTTTGTATCATCTCCTGTTTGTACCTCATGCTTATTCCTTGGATCTTCTAAATCTGATAGGAGTGCCACATTTCCTGCCACATGATTTGAACAACCTGAATCTATGTAGAAAACATGCTCATCAGATTTACCTTGTGGCATAGCCATGTTCATGATCAATAATGAATCCTCTTTGTTTGAGTCTTCTGTGTAGTTATTGTAGTCTCTCCTTCCTTTGTAGCCTCCTTGATAGTTTGAATGATTGTAGTTGGTGTAGTTGTGATGGTAGTTGTTGAACCTTCCTCTTGAGTAGCCATAACTTCCTCTATTGTATCCTCTGCCTCTTTGATTCCTGGAATTTCTAAAGCAATTTTCAGTTGTATGATTAGTTAATCCACAAATAGAACATGATTTGGAGTCTTGGGATCTCCCCCTGCCTTGTCTACCTCCTCTTCCTCTACCTCTGCCATGTCTTCCTCTACCTGCATAGTTAGCTTGATATGTACCTGCTTCATCATCCACTTTCTTTGCCTTTCCTTTGTTATCTTTAGACTTGCTTTTATCCGTGTATAAAGCTGAAGATTGATTACCTTTAGAGCTTTCTCCATTTTTGATAAGCTTTGCCTCTTGAGTAAGTAGTTGTCCAATGAGTGTTGAAATCAGGTACATGCATGTCCATGTACAAATCCATAGCTGTGGTGAATGCTTCCCACTTGTCATCTGCCTTCAAGCCATTGATGACCTGCCTTACAATTTGCTCTTCATCTATTACCTCTCCAATGCTTCCCAACTGATCCGCTATGTCCTTGAGCTTTGTGACAAAATCAGTCACATTTTGTTTGGGAGCCTTCTTGAGAGTTGTGAAATCCAGCCATAGTTGATGCTTCCTAGCTTTAGTACTTGAAGAAAAGAAAGCTTCAAGTGCATCCCACACTTCCTGAGATGTCTTACAACTTCTAATGTGAGGCAACAAAAAATCTGAGATAGAGTTGAGGAGATAAGACCTTGCAAGTGCATCCTTGGAGCACCATGTGCTCAATCTTTCTTGCTCTTCTTGTGTTGGTTGACTTTTGTTCCTGAAATTTGGCATAACTTCATCTCCAGCTACATAACCATATAAACTTCTACCTTGGAGATAGGCTTCCATTCTTAATGACCAAGCTGAGTAGTTACCTCTGTCTAATTTGTCAATTGATGAAGGAAATCCATCTGCCATGTTGTCCAACCTTGCTCTGATACCACTGTGAAGAGATGGATAGGTATGTGCTTGAAGATGAAGAGGTGTTGCAAAATCCTTGATCTACACGAGCCAAATGAACTCCAAAAGTATATGGTGGGCCCTTTTATCTTGCCAATGGATGTATTAGACACCCTATGTACCTTGGAAGATCACTCTCAAAAAGATAGATCAAAACAGATAAGTTGGAGTTAGCTCAGAGGTGAAAACTTGCTATTCTTGGTTCATACACATGTCCAGTGTTTTACATAATTCTCTGAGCACAGCAGCAATTAGCTTAATTCCTCTTGGGGAAGTCTAGGTAACTTAAAGAGCTAACTTTCAAGAGTAATCTCATCAAAAATAATGAACCACACACTGAGAATGACTTTTAACAATTGATGACATCATCCCGATTTTCACGGGCTGCTATAGTTTGAGACCAGTGAGCAGAAAAATCAAGATAACTCAAAATGTAGGAATCCAATGATTATTAAAATTTGTATGGTTATACTAGACAATAATTTGAATCCAAAAAGATTTAAATCACTGAATTTGGATAAGTAACCGCTGAGAAACACCTCTGACAAGATGAGTAAAAAAGTCGGGTACCTGATAGAGAAGTGAAAATGCACAGACACAGTTGACTTCAACTGAACATAACTGAAGATTGCAACATCCAAATGACAGGAAAATTTGTGATCATATAGTAGACTTATAGAGCTAACTTTACCAAGTTAAATCACTAAAAATGATGCACCAAGCTCAGAGAAAACATCTCTGCAAGCTGACTGAGAAAACTAAGAGTAATGGCAGTGAGTAGTACACTTCACAAGAACATGGAAAGATGAACTCAAATAATCATGAAAATGAAAGTATATTGCTTGTACAATACAATGAATTACTGATACATATGTGCGCCTTGTAATAACACCTTGATATGGCATAAAGCTCAGCTCTTGGAGGTCTTCACATAGGTCTCTCTAACCACGACTAAAACTGCCATCTATTTATAGTTGAGTTTGGGAGGCTAACTTCCCTCAATCACTCTCCAATCAATCAATGATTGATTTGATTCTCTACCTACCACAAATCACGAATTCTTGGCTCCTCTTTCCATTCTTGATCAAGTGGACTCAACCACTTAAGATTCTTTCACTTTTACATTAAGTAAACTCTTCAAAAGTTACAAGAGGTAGTTCACAAGTGAACTTTACATAGTTTTCATTTTAAGGCTTTTTCTATGACTTTGTGGGACTCAAGCCAATACTTAGGCTTGTCATAGACTTGCTCCAACAATGGTCCTAGTGAGTTAACACACATCACTACAAAAATATATAAACAAATCCCCCCCTAAGAGTGATGCAGTGAACAAGGAGCTAGCACTCATGTATAAGAAAGTGTCAATCTATGTGGAATCAATTCATAAAAAGAAGTAAGCCCAAAGCTTTGAGGAAAGCTTCAAACTTCTCCCTAGGCAGAGCCTTTGCGAAAAGGTCTCCAAGGTTCTCCAGTGTGGGCACATCAATCTTTGGAAAGTAGTGAGTGCATTGGTTAGACCGAATGGTCGAACCTTAGATACATAGATTACCCACTCAATAGCAATGCTAGTCTTTTTTTTTTTCATTTATCTTCGCTTCTACGAGTTCATCTATCTTCGCTTTGATTTTAGCTGAATTATATGGTATCATAGGTATATAGCCATTGTTTAGAGGGCTTTGCATTGGTGACATAAAAATCCAATGTGCACATATCTATGGGTCAATACTCTTCAAATCCTTATAGGAAAAACCAAATACATCAATGTATTGTTGAAACAAAATTGCAAGTGAGTTCCTTCAATTTCTAACATGTTTATATAAATGTAAGTGCATTTTTCTTCATTTTCTTTGAACACCACTATCATTTTCTTTTTCAATTCTCAATTATCAGATGCTCTTTTGATTGCTTCACATCTTCGGGTTTGATCTGAACTCTTTCAACTTTCAACTTCATATTCCTTGAAATGCTCATGTGGTTAAAAGATGCCAAATTTTGTATTGTGCAAGGTAATACTTTCTACTTCACCTATTCATCAACATTTTATAGGGAATATGTGTGCATCACAGGATCGCTTATACGTTAGTTTTTTCAACCTCATCTAAGAACTATCTAATTCATCATCGAAAAGTTCTTCCTTTAGGTTTTGTATTTGATCTTATTGATTCATTTCTTCTTGGAAAAGCCCTATAAACATCCATTAATATCACAATCTTCTTCATCACAATGATCGGTCATAATGGTGCCATTAATAAAAAATTTCTAGGTTTTGTATCCACAAGGGACTTGAACTTGTGAACTAATAGATATGAGTTTGATGTGCTAACCACATGTCCCAAAATACGTGGTTGGTGATTGCTTCCTAATCCTCTCTCTTAGGGTGTATTTCAACCATCTCCTTCCTATCACTTTATGACACCCCCCCTCCCCCTTGTTTGATCATTGTCCTTAGTGATCTAGATTTGTATCCCTCTAGCCTTAGTGATCAGCCCCCTAAATCCCTAGGTACCCTTGAATTGATGTCCTCACCCTCTCATAGTATCTTGAACTTTGTTTGCAAGCTTCGCGTCTTTCACCCTTGTTCTCAACCTTGCTGTCTTTTGTTCATAACCTTGGTGTCGTGAACCCTTGTTCTCAAACTCAATATGTTGAACCTCATAATCACCCATGTTTGGTATCTTTAACGATCAATCAACTACTACACGAGAAAGTTCACTTTGAGATATTTTGAAGAATACCTTGCATGTCTCAATCTACCCTAAGGATTGAGAGATACACTCCAATCTTTGTTGGGAAAATTTCTCAATGTTTTGTGTGCCTTTTCTCTAGCTTTTTATACACAAGGGTGTAAAATTACCTTTCCTAGAAGTCATTGGGTTCCCACAACTTTTGGAATTCATCCACCTTTCCCAAACTTTATACCAATGTTGTATCCAATGGGATTTCAACTTGTCACTTGCTAGCTGGGAGTCTACTAGGCTAATTGTTGGAGTTTGAGGTCTGCAAAAGCAAGAAAATAGCACAAGGAAGATGAAGAAAAAGAAGTTTGGAGCATATCACACAATTATTAAATGTATTACCAAGTGAATATATAAAGATAAGTGGTCCATTAGGATTATAGGCATACATACAAGTTAGGGAAAAAAACCTTCTAAAGAGGGAAAAAGTGTCGTAGTGGTCCTAGTGTGTTCACACACATCACTATCAAAATATATCAACAAATCCCTCCTAAGAGTGATGCGGTGAACAAGGATCTGGCACTCATGTATAAGGAAGTTTCAAGTTGTGTGGAATGAATACACACATAAGAGCCTCAAGTGAGAAGCTATGTGGTAAAGCGTGAATTTTCACCATAAAACTCACCATCTCCATGAGTGACCTATTCTTCCTTTCAAGAACTCCATTCTGTTGAGTTGTATATGACATTGTACACTGATGTTTTATCCCAAGTTTAGCCAAAAATGAATTAAAATGAGAAGACATGTATTCCCCCCCTCGATCAAAACAGAGGGTGCCCATTTCACAGTTGATAGATTTTTAGTGAAAACCGGAAACTATTCGAAGCACATAAACACTTCAGACTTTTCTTTAAATTTATGCACCCCTGCATGCCTAGAAAAACCATCAATGAAACTCACAAAGTAAAGGTAGTTCCCAAAAGAGGGTGTCTACATAGGACCACAAACATCACTATGAACAAGTTGCAATTTTTTAGTAGCTTCAGTTGAACCATCTTTTGGGAAGGAAGAATGTTGGATTTTCCCCAAAATACAGACCTCACAAACGTGTTTACAAGGTGCCTCAATTTTGGGCAGAGAGGACACCATTTGAGATTTTTGTAGGCGTAGCAAACTAGCATAATTCAGATGACCAAAGTGTGCATGGTAAAGCTTTGCATCTGACATAGCCTCAGAATCTTGAACTGTAGATGAAGAATCATTCATAAATTTTGCATAATCTATGAGCTTATACAACCCATGACATAAAATGCTAGAAGCAATAATAACATTTCCATTTTATAGATCATGAACTGTACATCTATCATCAACAAACTTCACAACCAAGCCAATCTTGGTTAATGTTGAAACTGATAATAGATTTTTCTCGTTCCCTGGCACAAATAAAGCATTCGACAATGTAAATGAACTACCATCAATAGTAGTCACAATGATATTACCAACTCCCATGACATGATAAGAGGATTTATTGGTGCATGTGAGAGTATTCCCTGTAGTGGCAGGCTCAAGTGAAGTGAAGAAACTCCATTGCATGGTAATATGTTTGGTTGCCCCAATATCAAAGTACCAAACATCTGAGTCTACTAGACATACATTGCTCATGAGAAGATCGGTCATAACTACAAACAATAGTAAATGCCAGTTCTTCATTCTGCACAAGATTAGCACACTCCGTTTTAGCAGTAGAGGCTTCTGCAATAGCCATTCCATCCTCTTTTTTCTTTGCCTCTTTTGCAACTAGTTTTGGACAACTGTTTATGACATGACCATTTCCTTTATAGTATTTGCAAAACAATTTCTCCTTTTTTGTTTTCTTCTCATCTTTGTCATCCTTCTTTGATTGTGTAGAATTAACAGATTTTTGCTTACTAGTAGATGAGCTTCATTTACCATTTCCCTTTTGACTAGCTAGGAAAGCTTGATCTACAACAAGCAACTTGTTCTGCCTAGAGTAATCTTCCTGCAACAAAACAAAGACTAACTCCTCAGATGTTAAGGCATTTGGATTGCCTTTCATCATCAATCAAAGAGTAGAAGGAAAACTCAAATGAATTTGGAACAAGATTCATAACAATCTACACAAATGAACTGTCTGGCAAGACTTTATAAAAAAGCTATCCATGGAATCTCCTTTATTCATGTGCTTGCTCTCCAACTATTTTTTGAGGTAAGCAACACAAGCCTCATTTCTTGCCTCGTATAAAGTGGTAAGTGTATCCCAAGCACCCTTAGCTATTTTGCAAGAGAGAATGTGAGGATAATGGCATGTTTGATAGACAAAGTTATCAATGCATATGCATGAGCATCTCTGCCATCCCAACAAAGTTGCACTATAGTAGATGTAGCAAGAACCGAAGCATGAACATGAATTTGAAGATCGACATCTTCAATGCCATCGACATCACCTTCAACAATTGTATTTGCAGGTGTAATAGGTTGTTTTTCAACACCCTACACAATATTCCATAGTCCTTTTGCACCCAATACATGACACATCATACATGCCCATAATGGGTAATTGGTACCATCCAACTTATCCTCAACCAACATATGGAATATGCCATTGTTTTCAGCCATGGCCACTGACTAAAATACCCTGATGCCAAAAAATGATTGTATCTCAAAAAGTTGAACAGAATTATCCTATTGAGCTCTACTAAAGCTATAGTAGACTTCAAGGTGCTTGTATTGGAAAAAAGAAACATGTATATATTTTTGGCACAAAAGACAAAATTGCTTGCATAGGTGCTACGATAGTGCATTGGGATGCCGAAACAAGCCCTGACTATGCTCACCAATTTTCGTGTGATTCTGAGACTGTGACCGGAGGGCTTATGATGATGCCCTAATGAAATGGCAACCTGCTTTGATACCAATTGTTGGAGTTTGAGGTCTACGGAAGCATACGAACAACACATGGAAGAAGAAGAAGCTTGAAGCACAACACACAATTAGTGAATGTAGAAAGATAATTGATCTATTAGTGTTATAGACATATATACAAGTTGGGAAAAAAACCTCCTAAAGAGGGGAGAAAAGTGCCTCGGTGGCCCTACTCAAAATCTATGGTTGAGGATTACTTCCTAATCCTCATTCTTAGGGTGTGTCTCAACCATCTTCTATGGAACCATGGTTTTTCTTACTTCAATCTAGCCATGTGGTTGAATTGTTCATTCAAGATATTTTTTTTGTTTTTGTAAGGAATGTATGATGGATCTTGTATGGATCTATCATAAATTGTGAAATTCGAGAGATCTTTTGACTTAAATCTTTGCAATTCTTCTTTAACTTCTCTAGAAAACCATATATTCATCCTCTTTCATAAAAGATGCAAAATATGATCATTTATCCAAAGAGAAATCATTAGTATCTTGATGCATAATACTATATTGAGAAGAAGGATTATCACAATCTTTGAAAGAATGGAGATTGATTCTAGTAGAGATTCCCATTGTGTTGAATATATAGAGCATTGCTACCCCAATCTAACATCAATTTCAACTAATGCATACATTTTCTACCTAGAATCATCTTATGATTACTATCTTGATTGAAATTACATAGTGTTTGTGATCAAAGTCAACGCCCCTTGTGCTCAATTTTACTCCTAGAATTTCAATCAATCAAATATTTTCATATTCTAGTTGCAATTTTAGACATGTCGGTTTTCCCACCTTTCGTATAGGGATTTCATAGCTATTGGTACTCCTACCCTACTATCTAGCATATCTTTTCTTGTGTGCTTATTGAATGAGATAAGTACGCAAGTATTGCAGTCATGTCCTTCGATATATTCTCCTACCTTGTCCATTGCCACTTGTTTCATGCTTAGAATATCTACAAGTGGTTTGCTCTCTAGGTATTTGGTTTGAGAATATTGGATTCCACAATCTTGGTCATTCCTTGCCATAAATGTGGCTTTATGTGTAGAAGTTCTTCTAAATTCAAGGTACATTTTATACCTTTTCCTTTAAAACCTCGAGGTTAGGTTTACTATGTTTTGTTTTGTCCATTGGAAATCTTAAAGATGTTGATTTTTTAATTATAGACTCAGTCCATAATTCTTGTATGTATTATAGCAACTCTTATATGATTTCATGTCCATTATCAGATATGTCAATTAATAATGAATTTTCATTCATAGTATATTCTAAATATTGAGTGGATCGTATATCTTGAATCTCTTACAAGGGTGGTCCTTGATAGGTCTCTTGTTCTCTTTTTCAACTTACATATCTCACTATGGAAACTTTGGAAATTCATCTTCGGTTGGAGATTGAGGTCTGCGGAAACACGTGAACAACAGAGGAAGAAGAAGAAGCTCCGAGCACAATACACAATACTGAATGTATTACCACTAGAATGTACAAAGATACATGACCCATTAGGGAAAAAGGCGTATATACAAGGGGGAGGAACCTCCTAAAGAGGGAAAAATGTGCCTCGGTGGTCCTAGTGTATTCACACACATCACTACCTAAATATATCAACAAATCCCCCCTGGGAGTGATGTGGTGAACAAGGAGTTGGCACTCATGTATAAGGAAATTTCAAGCTATGTGGATCCACAAAAGGAAGTAAGCCCAAAGCTTTGCGAAAAGCTTAAAAATTCTCCTTAGGTAGAACCTTCGTGAAAAGGTCTACAATGTTCTCCTATGTGGGCACATATGCCAACATGATCTCTCCAACAGAGAACCTCTCCCTGACATACTGATAATGCACCTCAATGTGCTTAGCATGAGCATGGAACATAGGGTTCCTCGCAACTACCTATAAGAAAATAATAGCACAGTGGAATAGACCTGTAGACAGAGTTGAGAGAAAAACGCAGACAAAGATAGACGCAGACTGAGAGATAAAGAACTCAAATTCTTAGATTGCAGAGCGTAATGCAATTACAATGATGGACCCGGACCCCGTAGAAGGGGGCAAGCCCCCCTCTGCACTCCCCCCATTAAGGTTCTATGGGAAAACCGCGCGATGCCACATGGCCTTTATTTTCACCTTAAATGGCAACCTAATGGCCTAGAAGTTTATGCCCTACCTAACCTAACGGCTAGGCTCACAAAGATCATCTACAACCATCAATGGTCACACATAGACCTCATCTAACTTGGAAGTTAGGGTTCCACAAATGTCCGGGCTCTGATAATGGCTTCTCCTCATAATGGGTGCCTTACAACTTAGAGCACCATGGATCATTTGTGGTCACATGAGGGTGGGGCCCCCTCAATGTCCACCCGATGGTGAACTACCTCCTTGGTCCAATCCCAAGCTTTGGAAAGTGTCGAAGAAGTTGCTCTCTCCCAAGAGCCTTGGTGAAGATGTCTGCTCCATTTCTTCAGTAGGGCAATAGGTTATCTCCACGACCCCGTCCTCAATCAACTCACACACATAGTGATACTGGATTTCTATGTGCTTGGTACGTGCATGGAAAACAGGATTTTTGGCGATGGCCATGCAACTTTGGTTGTTTCACACTTCAACTCTGTAGCCTCCTGTCCTTGTATTCTTATGTGCCATAGGATCCTCCTCAACCATACTGCTTCACATGGTGCAACTCATGTAGCTTTGTACTCAGCTTCAATAGAAGATAATGCTACAGTCGGTTGCTTCTTACTGATCCAAGAGAAAATCCCTGATCCTAAAGAAAAACAATATCTAGAAACTGATTTTATGGTATCAATATCTCCTGCCCAATCTGAGTCATAGTATCCGACTAGAGATGATCCTTCTTCATAAAGAATACCATAATCAGTGGTTCCTTTCACATACTTGAGTATCCGCATGCTTACCTTCCAATGAGTTTGGCAAGGCTTATTAGAGAACATGCTTACTACTCCAACAACATAAGAGATGTCTGGTCTGCTATTGCACAAGTAGATGAGACTTCCAACTAATTTCCTGTATCTTCCAATATCCACTGGAGGTGAGGTATCTTCAATAGATAATTTTGTGTTGACCTCCATAGGTGTAGAAATTTCCTTGCAATCCTCCATGTTGAATGCCTTCAATATCTGCCTTGCATACTTTTGTTGAGAGATGAAAATCTTCCCTGGTTCCTGCCAAACTTCAAGACCTAAGCAATAATGCATTAAGCCCAAGCCTATCATTTCAAATTTTGAACTCAGGGCATCTTTTGTTTGTTGAAGAAGAGCATCATCATTTCTTGTAATCACAAGGTCATCTACATAGAGTACAAGCACAATTGTCTTCCCTCCTTTCTTTAGAACATACAAGTTAGCATAAGAAGCACATCTTTTGAACCCTATATCCAAGAGATACTTATCTATCTGTTGGTACCATGCTCTAGGGGCTTGTTTTAGCCCATATAATGCCTTCTTTAGCTTACATACCTTGTTTTTTGAATGGGGAGCCTCAAACCCTGGTGGCTGAGACACATATACCTCCTCCTTGAGGTCTCCATTTAGGAATGCTGATTTAACATCCATGTGATAGACTGGCCAACACTTATGTGCAGCCACAGCTAGTACTACTCGGATAGTAGTCATTCTTGCAGTCAGGGAAAATTATTCACAAAAGTCAATGCCTTCAACTTGTGAGTAGCCATGTGCAACAAGTCTTGCTTTATATTTTTCTAGAGTACCATCAACCTTGTACTTTAGCTTCCAAACCCACTTGGTGCCAATGACTTTACGCTTAGGGGGTTGATCCACTAGCTCCCAAGTTCCATATTGTTGTATTTTGTTTGCATGGCAGCCCTCCAATTCGGATCATGGAGTGCCTCTTCCACATTGGTTGGTTCCTTTGCTTCTTCTTGAATGAGATCAGCCATCAGGGCTGTGTTTACAATATGGGCGCTTGCCCGTCTGTGTTCCTCTATTCTCTGTGACCGCCTCAGCCCATCTGCAAACCTATTCTAGTGTTCATGGTGGATTGCCCCTTCGCCTGATGATAAAGTGGAAGCTCTCTTTTCCTCCTCCAGTGCATGTCTTAAACACCACATCACAACTCGCCATGATCTTCTTAGCCTCAGGGTCATAAAACTTATAAGCCTTCTTATCTTTACTGTACCCTAGGAAGATACATTTGATGCTTTTTGGTTGAAGCTTGTTTCTCTCCCTATCTGGAACATGTACATAACATTCACTTCCAAATACTTTGAAATGGGAAACAGAAGGCTTTTTACCAGTGTAGGCTTCTTGTGGAGTCTTTCCATCAAGTGCCTTGGTGTAGCTTTGATTCAAGATGTAGACAGCAGTGTTGATAGCCTCTGCCCAAAACTGATTAGGCAAACCCTTTCCTTTCAACATGCACCTTGCCATCTCCATGATGGTTCAATTTCGACGTTCTGCAACACCGTTCTGTTGAGGACTATGTGCCACTGTGAGTTGATGCTTGATTCCCTTACTCTTGTAGAAATCTTCAAACTCTGTTGATGTGAACTCACCACCACCGTCTGTCTTGAATTTCTTCATCTTCTTCCCTATTTCAGTTTCAACAAGCTGAAGCCATTCTTTAAACTTACCAAAAGCTTGAGCCTTATCGCGAAGGAAATACACCCACATCTTCCTGCTATAGTCGTTGACAAGTAACATGAAGTAGGAAGATCCGCCCAAGGCCTGTGTAGGCATTTTTTCGCACAAGTCAGCATGCACCAACTCTAGAGGATAGCTTGCCCTGTTCTTGCTTTCTTGTGGAAACGCCTTCCTTTGTTGCTTGCCCATCATGCAAGCTTCACATGGTTCCTTCATTTCTGCAATCGATGGTAGGTGTGCAACCATACCTCTGCGATGCATCTCCTTCAATACAGGGTATCCAATGTGGCCGAATCTCTCGTGCCATAGCTTACTTGTGCCCATGTTTGTAGTGGATGTAAGAGCACACAAGTCATACAGGTTGTTCCTCCTTATGCCAGTCCCAACAATGTTGTTGTTACCATCCATAATCTTAGCTCATGTCTTACTGAAAGATACTTGATGACCTTGATCAGTTATAGAAGCTATTGAAAGTAGATTTCATTTTATTTGTGGAACATATAGCACATTTGAAAGCTTTCTGATATCACCATTAGAGTTAATGAAAGAAACTATACCTTCACCCTCTGCAGGACATCTTGCATTGTTCCCTACCTTTACTGTGATGGGTTCCTTTAGAGGCTGTAAGGAACTGTAAAGGTCTTTTCTACTCGTCATGTGACGAGATGCACCACTACCCAACACCCATGAGTCATCTGTTCCTGAATCTTCAGCCGAGGAGCACACCTCCTCTATCGTAACAAATAACTCAAGCTTTGTTTCTGCTGTGTTGGCAGACTCGTTGCCCTTGCCACCTTTTGAAGAGCCACTCTTCTCTTCTGCCTTCTTGATGCGATAGTCTTGGATTCTGTGTCCTTTCTTCTTGCAGTGGAAACATTCTCCCTTGAACTTCTTTTTGTCGTTCTTCTTTTTTTCTCCATCTTTTGAAGAATCTGTTTTGCCTCCTTTGGCATTTGCTGTGAATGCAGCATCTCCTTTGCTACCACCACTCCTTGCCTTGAGCCGCAGCTCCTCCTCCATGAGTAAGGCACTAAATTCTTCAAAAGTTAGTGGTTTAGGTCTGATTTGAGTGTTAAGAGCAGTTACCAAACCATCAAACTTAGGTGGACAGATTCGAAGACAACAACGAGCTAGCTCCTCACTTGACTTTTGAACACCTGCTCCCGCCATTCGATCTCGTAGATTCTTTATGCGAGTGATAAACACCTCTGTAGTCTCCCCATCAGTAAATCGTTCTGCTGCAAGCTGATTCTCCAAGTTGTGAATCCGTGTCTGATTACGAGTTTCATATTGATTTCCCAATATGTTCCATGCTTCACATGCTTTCATAGTATGCTGAATGAGAGTTAGAACACTATCAGAAGTACTTGTAACTAGAGCACAAACTGCATGTGCATTTCTACGTTTCCAAGCACGTAGAAGATCAGCATCAGGAGCATTCATTCGACCAGGATTATTTGGATCAAGTCTTTCTTGGGGCTCATGATCAGTCCCAAGAACAGTCTCCAAAAGCTCATATGAATCAAGAATAGAAGTGATTTTGAACTTCCATAGGGTGTAGTTTGTTCCATCAAGTTTACCTTCTGTGAAGGCTGGTGGCCGTATCCGCAATGTTGGGATGACCGGCATCATTGCTGCTCCTGCTTGTGCGCCACCTACTCCTGCTGATGAACCACCTTGGCCCCCAGTCGTAGATGATGACGCACCACTTGACATCTTCTCTCTTTTGTTGTTTAGACCTCTACAACCTCTGCGTTTCTTCTTCTGCAACACTTAGAGCCTCCTGAGCTCTGATACCATGTAAGAAAATAATAGCACAACGGAATAGACCTATAGACAGAGTTGAGAGAAAAACGCAGACAAAGTTAGATGCAGACTGAGAGATAGAGAACTCAAATTCTCAGATTGTCGAGCGTAATGCAATTACAATGATGGTGTTGTCCACCCGTGCGCTCCCACTGTGGAGCTTAGATGACGATCTAGACAGACTCTAGATGAAGGGCTTACTAGTGCGCAATGCTATATAAAGCTCAACCTGGGCCGTGCATATATAGCTTTTACAAGGCGGTTTGGTATAGATAAACGTAGTCGGGAGATACAAAATAGTCGCTAAAATATATTATCCGACAATATCTCCATGACCAGAAGTCCTACCATCTCAGCCCTACGAGCCGGGGGGATAGGCCCCCCTGGACCCTGCAGAAGGGGGCAAGCCCCCCTCTGCACTCCCCCCATTAAGGTTCTATGGGGAAACCGCGCGATGCCACAGGGCCTTTATTTTCACCTTAAATGGCAACCTAATGGCCTGGAAGTTAATGCCCTACCTAACGTAACGGCTAGGCTCACAAAGATCATCTACAACCATCAATGATCACACATAGACCTCATCTAACTTGGAAGTTAGGGTTCCACAAATGTCCGGGCTCTCATAATGGCTTCTCCTCATAATGGGGGCCTTACAACTTAGAGCACCATGGATCATTTGTGGTCACATGAGGGTGGAGTATTGAGCATATCTAACACTACCAATGCGCTCTGACTGTGAGTGGAGATAGTGTTGGCAGAAGACTAACCAACACCCAAATCAGCCATAAGATGTCTGAGCCACACACACCCAATAGTCGTTGTGAAAGCTGCCCTATACTCAGCCTCACAACTAGAAGTGGCCACAGTAGGCTACTTCTTGCTCAACCAAGATATACATGAGCTAGCAAGCATGATGCAAAAGCCACTAGTGGGCACACAAGTGTCATAGCAACCAACCCAATCAGAGTTAGAAAAAGCATGTAAATCTGGCAATTATGATCGCCCTTGGGACAAAACAACCCAAGTAGTCGAGTACCACTCAAGTAGTCAAAGATGCACTTAACCGCATGCCAATGCTTGACACGTGGGCAATGCATAAACCTATTCATCTGTGAGATAGCAAACTGAATATCTTGCTGAGTAATGCATAAGTAAATCAAGTATCCAATAGTGTGTCGATAGAGAACAACATCAAATGCATCTCCAACATCATGAAGACTCAATTGTGAACCTGTCTCCATAGGAGTGGCAATAAGTTTATAGTCTTCAAGGCCAAAACACTGCAATAATGTGTCAATATATTTTGTTTGACACAAAGCTATTCCACCATCAACTTGCATATTAAACTGAATGCCCAAATAATGATGCAAATGCCCCAAATCAGACATATCAAATGAGACATGCAGATCAGTTTTAAAATTAGAAATATGCTTCTCATGAGGACCTGTGAGAAGCATGTCATCAACATACACAACAATGATCATAAGCACCTCATTAACACACTTAACATATAAATGTGCTCTCAGTTGGAATGTTCTCAAAACCATGTGCAATCAGCTAGGCATGTATCTTTTCATACCAAGCATGTGGTGATTGATTTAAACCATATAATGCCTTCTTTAACTTGCACACCTGGTTTTCATGCCCTTTGTGCACAAAGCCATGAGGCTGAAAACATACACTTCTTCATGCAAATCACCATTTAGAAATGTAATTTCAATGTCCAACTGATGTACATTCCAACCATGATGAGCTCCAAGTGCACAGATGCTATGAACAGTAGTCATTCGGCAAGTAGGATCAAATGTCTCATCAAAATCAATGCCTCTTTCCTATGGATAACCCTTTGCAACAAGCCTAGCCTTATACCTATCAACTGTTCCATCAAGCTTATGATCTACCCACTTAGTGCCAATCGCCTTCTTTCCAAGAGGCAACTCACATAAAGACCAGGTACCATTCTTCATTATAGCATCATATTGACATAGCTTGAGAATCATGTACTGCACATGCTCAATCATTCATAGGTTTTTCATAGTTTATGAGCTTATATAGCCCACGACATAAAATGCCAGAAGCAATAATCATGTTGCCATTTGATAGATCATGAAGTGTACATCTATCATCAACAAATTTCACAAGCAAGACAATCTTGGCTAGTGTAGAAACTAGTAATAAATTTTTCTTGATCCCTGGCACAAATAAAGCATCTGACAATGTAAAAGAACTACCAACAACGGTAGTCAAAATGATCATACCAACTCCCATAATAGGATAAGAGGAGTTGTTGGTGCATGTGACAATATTCCCTGTACAGGCAGGCTCAAGTGAAGTGAAGAAACTACGCTGCGATGTAATATGTTTGGTTGCCCCACTATCAAAGTACCAAACATCTGAGTCTAGTGCAGACATACACTACTCATGAAAAGATAGGTCAAAACTAAAAACAATAGTGAACACCCATTCTTCATTTTGCACAAGATTAGCAGACTCTATTTTGGGTGTAGAGGCCTGTGCAACAACCATTCCGGCCTCTTTCTTCTTTGCCACTTTGGCAGCCAACTTTGGATAGCTCTTAATGGTATGATCATAGTATTTGCAAATTAATTTCTGCTTTTTTGTTTTCTTCTCGTCTCTGTCTTCCTTCTTTAATTGTGCAGAATTAGCAAATTTTTGCTTACTACTAGAAGAGATGCATTTACTTTTTCCCTTCTGACTAGCGAGAAAAGCTTGATCTACAACATGCATAATGGACCTATTCTGCCTAGACACATCTTCCTATAACAGAACAGAGACTAACTCCTCAAATGATAAGTCACTTGGATTCACTTTCATCATAAACAAAGAGTAGAAGTAAAACTCTGGTATAAATCGGGAAGACCATTCAAAATCGTTTGCACAAGTGAACTATCAGGCAAGAATTCATCAGTAGAAATTAGCTATTCCTTCAAATTTTTGATCTTTATTAGAAAACTATCCATATAATCACCTTCATTCATATGCTCACTCTCCAATTGTTTTTGAAGGTAAGCAACATGAGCCTCATTCCTAGCTTGGTACAATGTGGTAAGTGTATCCCAAGCATCCTCATCTGTTTTGGAAGAGTGAATGTAAGGAATAATAGCACATTTGACGGACAAGGCTATCAATGCATGTGCATGAGCATCTCTGCCATCCCAACTAATTTATTCTACAATAGGTGCAATAGGAATCTGAAAAATATCACAATCTTCGATGCCGTCTGCATCAGATTCAGTACCTATATTTGCAGATGCAATACGATGTTTTTCAACACCCTGCACAATCTTCCATAGTCCTTTTACAACCAATACATGAAGCATCATATAAGCCCACAATGGGTAACTCATACCATCCAACTTATCCTCAATAGCCAACATACAAAATACATCACTACTTTCAGCCATGTCCACTCACTAAAACACCTTGATGCAGACAAATGATTGTATTTGAAAAATTTGAACAAAACTACCCAGATGAGTTTTGCTAAACCTGTAGCAGACTTCAAGATGCTTATACTAGCGAACCAAAACCTATATATATCTTTGGCACAAAAAGTCAAAATAACTTGCACAAGTGTTGTGATAATGTGTTCAAAAGCCTAATCACCCTAAGTATGCTCACCAAATTTTGTGTGATTCTAAGACTATGATCAGAGGGGTGTCAAAGACACCCTAGATGAAGTGGTGACGTGCTTTGATACCCATTGTTGGATTTTGAGGTCTCCAGAAGTACGCAAACAACACAAAGAAGAAGAAGAAGCTTGTAGCACAACACACAATACTGAATGTGTTACCACTAGAATGTACAAAGATACCCAACCCATTAGGGCAAAGGCATATATACAAGCCGAGGGAAAAAAACCTCCTAAAGAGGGAAAAAAGTGCACCAGTGATCCTAGTGTGTTCACACACATCACTACCTAAATATATCAACATCTTCCATTTCAAGGATTGCAAAATTGTTTTGTATATCTTCATCAGCCACATCCAATATAGATTCTCTTTTCTAAGGCTTTAATTCATCTAAGAAACCTTGTACCACTTGAGTCCTAATTTGTTCCTCCAATTTTGCACTCTTTTGGATAGGTTCTTGAAGGGGTTGTAATTCCTAGTCCAACAATACTGTAGTAATGGGCTTCTAACTCATAAATCTATGGGATTTTATCTTAAGTAGGTCATCTTCTTCTAGAAGTTTTTGAGACAACTCAATCATTTCTTTTCACATCCTAAGCCTTTATTTATCAAATTGGGCATAAAGGTAAGAAGAATAAGAAGAAGAAGAAGAAAAAGAAAAAGAAAAAGAAAAAGAAGAAGAAGAAGAAGATTATTCTTCCTTGCCTCAATCTGTATGTGCTCCTCTTCTTTTCAGAGAATTTTCATGAGCTCTCTTCCTTCTCTCCTTTCTATTGACATGGTATCAGATCCATTGTGGTTATAGAGAGCTCATGAAGAAGGTCCATAATGAGAAGGCATGGAGAATGCGTGCTTCAAAAATGACCTTAGATCGCTACAAAAAATTTGTGTGTAGATAGAAGATACCAAACTATTTTCAAGATTATTTCTTTAGGGGAACTTATTCGCTCAAATTTTTTATTTGGATCCATTTCAACCTCCATTTTGAGCCTAGAAGGTGGGACCCATAGAAAAATAGGTCACTTAACAAAACTATAAATTACATTCCATTTGGCATCTTAAAAAATAGTATCTTAAATTTCAAGAAATTCCTTGTGCTATTGATACACATTTCTTTTAATACATACTATCAAGTCAGGTATTGTGGTGTTCAAGTAGAGGTTTTGCTTCCAATGTTTTTGAAACATTGTAAATTGCTATAGAAATGGAAAATGTTGATGGAGTGAGCCAAGTCATAAGTGATAAGTCAGATAAGACAACTTTCATGTTTGGAGATTTATATGGCAAAAGGATATTGGGAGTCCATCAAAAGAGATAATGAAAACCCCCCATAGTTAGTAGAGAGGAATTTTACTACAAACTAGTTAAGAGCATATGAAGATTGGGAGGACATGATTGGGAACATACAAGATAATGGGAAACACATTTACAATTGATTCTTCATGTTACTGGAGGTGCATTTGATGTTATTCTCTATTAGTAGGTTGTTGGATGCTTGATTTACTTGTACACAAAGCGGCTTAATATTGAGTTTTCTATCTCTCAGATGAGAAATTTTATGTATTTCCCAGATGTCAATCATTGGCATGAAGCTAAGCACAACTTTATTTACTTGATTGGTACCTAGCTAATTCGATTGTTTATCCCAAGGGGGGATCATTACCACCATATCTACATGATTTGTCTAACTCAAATTTGTTGAAAATCAAGTCTCAATCATGCAAAAGGGCTGGACCATGAGTTTTGCAAGTGGATCAATAAAAAAGGAGGATCCAAAGTCATGAAATAAAGTTATAAGCTCCACCAAACTCAATCAAATTCAAATCTCATCAAATCAACCACCAAAAAGTGCACCTACACTGATTGGTGGGTGGTTAGCTAGATTGTAGGAAAAGTAAAACTATATATAACCATCATCCTGCCTTTTTTCTTGAGTTTTATGCATTACACTAGTTTCCCACTTAGTCTAGTGAATTCATAAACTCCAGCAAGCATCCCCCTTCCTTGCTTACCTCATTTTCTCATGATTTTGCTCCGTTCTATCTAGAGGTGTAGCTAGGCTTTTCCAAATCTGATTGTACTAGATTGCAAAGCATTTTTTTATCTCTTTTTGTACTCATTTTCATTGATTTGAAGTTTCATTTGGTCTCTCATATGGTTTGCTGAGGTTTGCCAAATTTCATGTTATTTTACTAAGTGAATTGTGAGAAATTGCCAACTTTATGAAGGTATATCTCTCCACATAGGTAGTGTGTTGCAAACTAGTAGTCTGTCTTGCAGAGGGTGGTTCTCCCAACTGGAATATCAATTTTGGATGATTTAAAGCTTTTTGGGTAGATCATTCTAATTCTTTGTACTAGTGCAGAGAAAAGTTCAGAATAGTGATCATATATCACTGCTTGTGGACCTAGTGGAGGGCAGCCATCTTCCATTGTTGCATTGGGGTGTTAGAATCATCCCCCATTAGTGGTATCAGAGCCATTTTGGAGGCTTGAAGACATCAATGGCATCATATTGAAGACTTGAAGGGATCAAGACAACTCATCGAAGCACAAGGAGGACTTATCAAAGCAAGAAGACATCAAAAGGGGGCTACATCGATTGAGATCTCAACTAGTCAAAGATTAGCAAGGGAGAAGTTATCATGCACACCTTCTAAAGCATAAAAAGCTTGAGGAGAAGCTAGAGGAGCATCTTAGATCTGAGTATGGCTGAGTATAATGCACAAATAGAGAAGTTAGAGAAAGGCAATTATCAACCATGGAAATTTAGAGTTAGCAACTACCTTATAGCAAAGGATTGTGGCATTAGTGACCGACATGGAGCCAATGCCTCATGTACATGATCCACCACTTCAAAGACAGGTTAAGGAACTTAATGAATGGATAGAAAGGGATAGAAGAGTCATATTCATTCTATTCCAACACATAAGCAATAGGGCATATACAAGACTTGGACACATCCAATAAGGTTTGGGAGACCTTGGAGAGATTGTACTCCTAATCAACCAAGACAAGGAATATTCAGCTCACGAATGAGCTAAATAATCTTAGGAAAGCACCAAGTACTAACATAAATGAGTACATTTTGAAGGTTAAGGAGCTTGTAGATGCCCTAGGATCAATTGGGAGCCCAATCAAAGATGATGTTCTTGACGCGCACACTCTCAATGGCTTGAGAGAGGATGAAAGGTGGAAAGCATTCACTACATCAGTTTATGTGAGGGATTCCCTACTAGAATTTGATCAATTAGTCACATTGATGGTGACCGAGGAGATGAACCAAGGGGGTTCACAATCGAAGGGCATCCAAGCCCAAGTTTTCTATGCAGGTAGAGGCAAAGGCAAAATAGGTGGACAAAACTCCCAAGGTAGAGGGAGAGAAAGGTCAAGCTCAAGCTCAAGCAACCACGAAGGTTCCAACCAAAGCTATGGATCAAGAGGAAGAGGAAGGAGTAGAGGAAGAGGAGGAAGATCACATGGAAGAGAAGCATCCAATGGAGAATGCTTCAATTGTGGAAAATCGAACCATTATGCAAGAGATTCTTGGTCCAAAGGAGGAGGCAATCAAGGATACAAAAAGAACCAAGGTAATTATGCTAGTACTTCAGCAAATTTAGAAAATGAGAACTTGCTTATGATGTATGGGTGAAGTGAAAGAGTCAATTTAGATTTTACATGGTACATTGATAGTGGTTGTAGCAACCATATGAGTTGCAATAAAGATGTTTTCTTTAATTTACACTCACCGATCACTCAAGGACATGTAGAGATAGGGGATGACATTGAGCATAAGATTACACATGTGGGAGATGTTGCATTGAATGGTTCTCAAAGCTCCAAGTTGTTGAAGGTTGTGTTGCATGTGCCAACCATCACAAAGAACTTAGTTTTGGTAGGTCAAATGGTTGAAAGAGTTCATGAGGTGAGGTTCAATGATCAAGGATGTTTTGTTGAAGACCCCATGTAGGAATAAAAGCTTATAGAAAAAGGAAAGAAGCAAGGAAGACTCTTCACCATGGAGGTAAAGCCATCAACTCCTCACACTATCTACTTGTTAATTGGAATTAAACAGATTGTAGAAATCGACTTATGGCATAAAAGAATTGGGCACATAAACTTACAACAGATGGACATGCACAGGAAGGGCTTGGTGAGTGGTCTACCTAATCTTACATCTCAAAATATGCAACATTTGTGCTATGCTTGTCAATTAGGGGAACAAAGTAGATTGCCATTCAAGAAGGGAGCACATGTAAGCAATGAAGTGTTGAATCTCATACACACAAATGTATGGGGACCTACAAGGGAGCCATCCATTGGAGGTAATAGATATTTTATCACATTTATGGATGATCATTCAAGGTTTCTTTGGATGTATTACATGAAGTCAAAGTCAGAAGTGTTTTACCACTTCAAGAGGTTCAAAAACCTAGTGGAGAAAGAAAGAGGGAAGTATATAAAGACTCTCATATCGGATGGATGGGGAGAGTATTTTTCAAATGAATTTTTAGATTTTCTACATGAACATGGCATCAAAAATAAATTCAGTTGTAGGTATACACCTCAACAAAATGGGGTGGCAGAGAGGAAGAATAGATACATAGCAGAAGTGGCTAGAGCTTTGTTAAATGAAATGAATGTTCCTAACTCTTATTGGGCTGATGCAACAAATACAGACATATACATTATGAGTAGGTGTCCAACCTCATGAGTACATGGAGTTACACCTTATGAAGCTTGGTGTGGTAAGAAACCCAACTTTTCACATCTCAAAGTATTTGGTTGTGTGTGTTATGTTCACATACCTCAAGAATTGAGACACAAGTTAGACCGAAGGCAGATAGGTGTATATTTCTTGGATATTCTTCAGAGCAAAAGTGTTTTAGATGCTCTAATCCTTGCAGAAAAGAGCTTAAGGTCTCTAGGGATGTAATATTTGATGAGTTTTTGCCTTGGTATGGTAGCAAAGATGTGTTATAGGTTACTGGTGCATATGAAGCCAAGAAGAAGTTCAAAGAGAAACAATAAAGCATGGAGATGAGTGGTCCAACCACTTCAAGCACACCATCAGAGGAGAGTACTACATCAGCTTGGCATGGAAGGACAAGGAATGAAGCTCATTCAAGTGAAGGAAGTAGCAAATGAAAGGAAAAGGCAAATGACGAAGACCGTCGATGGGTAGACATAGAATCTACAAGTGATCGGAAGATATGGAAAAATTAGAAACTCCAGGATTTAAAGCATCTAAACCAAGGAGGAGGAGATTCCTACCACCTAATGTTTTGATGTGTTTTGATGAAAAGGAAATATTTTATGTTGATGCAAAATAAGGATTAATGTTGACTCAAATGACAAAGGAAATGCAAAAGGCGCAAGTGCAAAATAATGAGTTCCTTTGTGTCACCCAGCGATGCCCCAACACAACCATATGAACTGAAGATTGCATGGAATTTTTTTTCCAACAAATTCATCAACTACATCCAACGAAAGGTAACAAAAGATTGCATGGAAATTGTAGTCCAACCAATGCATCAACTACATCTAAGGAAATTTAAGGAAATGTTAAACACTCAAGTGCACAATCTCAAGTTTGTATGCATCACCTAGCAATAGCTCCAACTCAATTATGTGGAGTGGAAGATTGCATGGAAATATTAGTCTAGGAAATTCATAAACTATGTCCAAGAATAATAAAGATAAGATTTATGCTGGTAAGAAAAAATCCATAGGTTTGGAATATGTTGATGGAGAATCAAGAAATTTAGAAAAGAGTATTGATGGGAAACTTGGATTGCCCTCTATGAAGACTCAAAGAGTAAGAAAGGAACATGCGAATGATACAACAAGAAGAAGTAATCCAAGAACAAGAAGATATAGGAGGATGGAGAATTGGATGCAATGATTAACATATGATTACTATAGATAATACAAGATGTTGAACCTTCTTATTTTGATGATGCAATTGGAGATGCACATTGGGAGAAATATGTGGATGAGGTTATGGTCGCACTTTATGGAAATGGTACATGAAAGCTTATTCCATTGCCATAAGGAAAGAAACCTATTGGTTGTGAGTGGGTTTACAAGGTAAAGCATAACACAAATGGTAGCATAATCACATCTAAAGAATGATTAGTAGCAAAAGGATATGCACATATATATGGCATTGATTATGAGGAAACTTTCATTCCTATAACTTAGTGGCTATTGTTAGATCACTTTTTTCATTGGCTACAACAAAAGGATGAATTCTAGATCACACGGATGTGAAAACTGCTTTCTTACATGGTGAGTTGTAGCAAAAAGTGTACATAGACCAACCACAAGGATGTCAGGATCCAAAGTATGTTGGATATGCATGCAGGTGGAAGAAGGCTTTATATAAGCTTAAACAAGCCCCTCATGATTGGTAGCTAAGGATTTTTTATTATTTAACTTTTGTTGGACTTTTTATGTGTAATGCAGATCACTCATTATATGCAAGGAATCTTAATGATGGATCATAATTGTTGACATGTATATTGATGAATTGATTGTAGGTGGTCATGATGAAGAAAGCATGAAAGAGGTAAATCAACTCCTTATGCAAGAATTTGACATGAAATTTTTGGTTGTGTTGCACTACTTTTGGGCTTTAAACTTATATGTATAGAAACAAATATGTGGTTGTCCCAAAGGCGATATGCATTGACTATGCTACAATAATATTCTATGGTCAACTATAAGCCAATCTCTATGCCATTAAATTAGAATTTGAAGTTTGAGCTACCTTAGCTGAAGCATTTGAAAATGCTACTATGTGGAGGAGGATTGTGGGATGTTTAACCAATCTTACAATTACAAGACATTATTAAATTGCATTGTGGGACTTTAGAGCCAGTTTATGGAGGTCCCTAAGAAACCATATTTAGATGCTTTGATAATTACTTTACATTATATGAGTGCTAATTTGGATTATGCATTGTTTAATGAAGCTCATGTAGAATTATGGGTTCATGGATACACTTATGAAGATTTAGCTGGTAGTGTTTCAAAAAGAAGAATACATTGAATCAATGACCATAAAGTAGATAGAAGACATCAACGATGTCTTTGATATAGGTTTTTCTGTTACAAATATTAGAATTCCTTCATTGTCCCCTACTAATAATATAGTTTTTGAGGTATTGTGGTAAAATATTTGCAAATGTTTTGATTTCATTGAGGTTTTCTATTTGTAGTATGAATACATTAAACAAAGAAAATAAAATCTGATTGCAATGAGGAGAATTTGATTAACTAGTTTGATATTGATGACTTTCTTTCTTCAAATATGAGGAATACTCCACCAATTCATGTTGTACAAAAAAAAAGATTCATATAACCACAATGATAATATCTACAACTTTTCAATGCATAAATTTCTTTTTTTTAGATGTATAGAACATCTAAAAATTAGAACTATGCAATCCAAAGACAACTACTTTCCTTTCTCAAAAAGTTTCATATGGGAACCAATGAATTCAAGAAACTCGGCTTAATATCCATCCTCAACAAACCCATTTCTAATTTTTTAGCTTCCTTAAGATATTCATCCCATTTGTTTTCTAGTTAGCTTATCACATCAATGTAGTGATTTCATATTCTTGTATAATTGAGATGTCATATTGATCCAAATCCTGATATCGATTCTTAGACCAAACATCATATATTCCCAAAAAGCATATATTTTCAAATTTTAAGGCTATATTTACACATAATATAAAATATGTCATTTTAATGACTTAGATCATGTCCAAATAGGAAGATAGTGTTTCCATGCAAAAAGAATATGTATGATGATTCAAAGGAGTGTTTGTGCCTATGTGTTAATTGTTACACTTATGTGTCCCCTCAAGTGGATTTGATGTGAATCATTTCCCTATACATGGGCATTTTTTACTCTAATGTTGGCTAGAGGTTTTTTAAACATGTAACCACATATACATGATATACTCATATGTGTTGGTGCTTTGTACTTAGGGATTCACTTATACCTCTCACTTCACTTACTCTCATATTATTGATCATCTATCAAAAGAGAGATCTCCCAGGAATCATATTTCTTTGTGCTTTGATATCCTTCTTTGCTCTTGTGTGTACTTCTATTCATGCTTCCTCACTCACTCACACCTGCAACATTGATATCAAAGCAGGTTCAACTCCTTCTCAACCTTTTTCTTTTGCAATGTTATCGCATGCACTTTTAATAGTGAAAATTACTGTCAAAGCATATAAATATGAAGTTCAGCACTCAAATATCGTTTTCATCGTGTCCTAGGTTTTACCTCCCTTTCAAATCCATTCGTGCAGTCAAAATGAAATTCAGCATGATATTCAGCTCACTTTTGATGTACATGTTGAGGATGTATTACATGTGGAATGCATTTCTATCAAGGATGCACAATTTATGCCAAAATTGTTCCAAAAAACATTGAAAGCTAACAAGTTGAATGCTCCTTTACTTGGTGGAACAAGATCAACCTCTCGCCATGCATCAAGTGAGTTTGTGGATGTATCTCTTAATGCAACTGCATGTAGTGAGAAGCCACTCACTTTTGAAGATGCATGTGATTATTCAAAATTGGATTCTATTCATCAAAATTTTACTTGGGAGTTATGTGAATTGCCAAAAAGTAAGAATGCCATTGGTACTAAGTAGGTTTAAAAAAATAAAAGGAAGTTAGATGGTAGCATTGATTGGTACAAAGCTAGACTAGTTGCAAAAGGGTATGCGCAAAGATATGGCATAGAATATGGGGAGAATTTTGCACCTTTGATTGCACTGTCTACACATCATGTTTTAAAAGTGCATCAATTGGATATAAAAAGAGCTTTCTTGAATGGCAATTTGCAAGAAGAATTCTATGCGAAGCAACCTCTTGGATTCTCCACCACAGGTCAATAGGATATGGTTTCCCACTTGCATAAGGCTTTTTATGGACTTAAGCAAGCTATACATGCATGGTATGACAAGATACATAAGCACTTCATTGCTCTTGGTTTTACATGTAGTCCAATTGAAATGACACTTTATGTACACAAAGATGCGGTTGATCTTATAGTGATCCTTTTATGTTGATAAGGTGCTCTTGACTAAGTCATGGTGATGAGAAAATTGGCATGCTTATAGTTGATTTGAAGCATACGTTTTGATGTCACATATCTTGTCATGTTGGAGTATTATCTTTGCATCTAGTTTGTATCTGTTGAGGGGGGAGTTGTTGTGAATTAAGCAAAGTATATTGAAAAACTCCTTCAGTCCTTTGGTTTTGAGGATTACAAGATTATCTCAACACCACTAGAAACATGATTAAGGTTCTCAATTGAGGATGTAGGTGATGCATTTGATACTTCTATTTATCAGTAAGATTTGGGATGTTTGATATATGCATGTAACACAAGGAGGGACATAAGATATCCAATTTCCTAATTCAATCAATTTATGCATAGCCGTAGCAGTAAGCATTGGAAAGCGATAAAATGTGTGTTTTGATATCTCAAAGGCACTTGGAGTTTGAGTCTCTTTAATGGAAGAGATGTTTAACCATGCTTGTATGCTTTTATAGATAGTGATTGGGCTGGTTGTTATGATACATGAGTGCCCACTGGAATTGCTTTTTCCTTGTAGGATCATGCATATCTTATTGTGAATTTGAGTACATGCCATTATTCATAGCTATAGGGGAGAGTATATGTTTGAGATGCATATTGATGGATCTATTCATGGGAATTGATTCACCTATGCATTTTCTCACTGATAGTCAGAGGGTATTAGTGTTTGTAAGAAATCTAGTGTTTCATGTGCACACAAATCACATTGATGATCATCATCATTATGTTAGAGAGTGCCTTCATGTTGGGGATATTGATTTGGTATATGTGCCTACACAAGATAATGTGGTTGACATATTCACCAAAGCTCTTCCACATAAAAGTTTGAAGCTTTTTGCAAAGCTTTAGGTTTATTACCTTGTTGGGGCTTATCTGCCCTATATGTGTTCACATCATTCGCTCTTGGGAACCATTTCCCTACAAATGGGCACTTTTTACTCTCGTGCTAGCTAGAGGTTTTTTCCCCATGTAACCACATATAAATTATATACTCATATGTGGTGGTACTTTGTTCTTAGAGATTCACTTATAGATCTCACTTATAGATCTCACTTTTAGATCTCACTTATAGATCTCACTTTACTCATTCTCATATTACTAATCATCTATTGATAGAGAGCTCTCTAGACATCACGTGCCTCTATGCTTTGATCTCCTTCTTCTCTCTTATGTGTAATTCTATTTTTGCCTCCTCACTCACTCACACACCCAAGATTGATGAAAGGTAGTGATATCTATTGATATTTGGGTCACCCTCTATTCCCATACAAAACTAACATAAAACGTGGGAAACTACTAGAACAATATACAAAGAATGGGATCTAAATGAGTTCAATGGAGAGAAAAATTAACCTTCATCCTCACATATGTTGCTTAGGGGAGAATTTGATTCTAATTTCCTTACATGGAAGTGAGAAGCTTCTCCAAGCTAGGCTACAAAAGATGCAAGGAGTGACACACACACACACACACTCATATAACAAGTGTCCCCATGGCACATGTAGCTTTGAGAAAATATGAGCACCCCTACACCCCTGTACACCCAAGCTCAATCTACACGCAAGAAGGCCACCAACACACACCACACATGGAAATAGGTGAATAAGAAAGGATACTTTATTCTATTCCCAATAGAGGGCATAAGGCCAAGGGAACCCGAATACAAGAAATGTATCTCGTTATATGGAAGAGGAAAATATAACCATGAGATCATGTGCTCAAAAGACCACATGTGGAAAACAAAAAAAGGTGGGAGTTACATATGATAATGGGTAGTTATCTAATTCAAAAGAGAATCTTTCTAAATACAAAAGGAGAGTTAGATTTTCATGTATCCAAAAAGAAAACACAAATTTTGGAAAATAAAAAAGTAAAGCTTTTCTTAAAAAGAAGTGTCTTAATGCTAAGAGGTGGATTTTATGTGGGAATATTCAAAAATAGCTAAGGTGTAGTTTTGATGGGGAAACTCATATGTAGAGGAATTTTTGGAGCCACCACTGAGGCCCCATCCATGCTTTTGCTTTATGTAGCCCCTTTCAACACTGTCTCCCTTGCCTAGGCTTTTTTGTCCCTAACAAATTTACGAGAAAGAAGAATGATGTAAGAACTTTGTAGAGCCCCAAAAATATGCAAGTAGGAAGCGGATGGTAGCTAAGGCATCCTAATTGCCTCATATGATCAATGCAACCTTGCCAAGTAGTGTCTCATTGTTTTGAAAGGATTCTTGTGTGAGTGTTGTCACAATATCACAAGTGGGAAGTCATTGAGCCCACAATAGTCACTTAACCCACACAAGAGATTGTCATACATAAACCTACAAAATATAGAGGGAAAACAATCCACTAATTTTCCAAGATGAAGGGAATGAATAACCCTCAAGTGGATCATCAAAGCCTAAAAATAAACATGTAACACTTATTTGGACTATTAGGATCCAAGTTGTAGCATATAAATGAATGAGTAACTCCTTGAAGCATATGAACAAAACACAAGGGAAACATGAATGTCCAATATGAATGCACCTTGTCTGAATAAGTGGTACTCGTAATTACCAAATAATGTCTTGAAAAACATGGAAATGTCTCTATCCTAAAAAATTATACTCCACTCCCACAAGTGATAAGGCTAAAATTCTCTCATCAAGATAAATACCAATGTCCCCATCCTATGTATATGCAACCTCCCCCCAAAGATGAGCTCAAGTAGAGTCTAATATGCCTCTTCTAATTAAGGTAGGAAAAATGAAGTAAGAGAAAAAACGGTTGATGTCCTAGATCATCGACAATTTCACACATGAAAAGTAAAAGAGCTAGAATAATCGACTCAAATTATGAAGTTAAAAGCCTCCCAAAGATAAAGCATCATGTATGCTATGCAATGCACTCAAAGTTGTAACTTTTGAGAATAGTTTTTTCAAATATTCCAAGAGCTCTTTATGAATGAAATCCCAAGGGCTTGGGAAGATCTAAGCCTTCCACTCCATGCGTGGATGATTTGATCGAGTCCAAGGGGTGGCTTCAAGCTCTCATGGAATCTTGGAAAAGCTTCTCACAATGCAAGCCCTAACAAGGCCAATCAATCATAAGAATTAAGTGCTAGACAAGAATCCTTAGATAATGTAGAGAGCATTATTTGCACCTAAGACACCCCAAAGCATGGTGTTGCAATGCTATCTCCTAAATAATTAGCACTTAGTTCTTTTTAGGTCTTTATGATTAACTCCTTAAAGTTCTAATTATTTGAGAAAATAATGCATCCTTAGCTCAATAAAAAGCATGAGCAAACCTCACCTAAAGCTCACAAAAATGAAATCAAGATCCCCAAATGCTAGGCCTATCCTTAACCTAAATGGATGCACATGATATGACATCTTGTCACCCACAGCTACGTAGGACATTAAACCCAAGCATCTTCAAAGCACAATTTCAACAAGGAAACATAGTGGAAATCATCATTAAAGAACTAGAGAATCTATGACTAGGCATAGGGGAGAAATTTCTTGAATTTGTTACAAGGGAAAAAGCATTTATGGATAATTTACTAGATCCCCCCATGATTCTTTTGTCAAAAAGTGGCTTGCTAAACCCCTTCCAATATCCATACAGTGGAGGATCAAGGAATTAGTGCTCCCCATAGCAACAATTGAAGAGTTCATTATCAAAGTAACAAGATTAGAGAAAATTACACACCAATATGGAATTGGCTCTTCTAGTCTACCATAGCTTGTGGATTGTGAAGGCCCAGTAACACAATTGAGGAAAGAACTTGAAAATTTATAAAGAAACAAGCCCCACAAAGAAGAAGAGAGTGCAATGACTCAAGTAAGGTGTGAAATTGAAGCACTAAAGCTAAAAATGGAAGAGGAGGCCCAATTTGAAGAATTGGCACAACTTCAATAGAATCTACAAGAACTTCATGGAAATGGCATCAAAAGTGGAATATGGTGAACCATGTGTAGAAAACAAGGCCAATTGGTAAGTGACTATCATCTCTTAAGTGTGACTTGCTAGTTATGTAGGAAGACTAGCCATGAAGCCTAGGAGTGCCACTCGAGAGGTATGCCTACACAAGCATATTGGGGACAAGGAGGAGTCCAACCACCAACAAATGTAATGGCTTCTACACTAAGTCAAGGTAACTCCTACAACCCACTTCCTTAGGTTAATTTTGGAAATGTTCCTAAAAGGCCAATCATTTGTTTTAGGTGTGGAGAATGTGGACATTGTCAAAGCAAATGTCCTCTATCAGGGAATTCTTGTCCTTGCAAAAATTTCCCGGAAGCTAGAAATCACCACACAATTTGTTGCCCAGAGAACAAGGCATCCACATCAAGGCCTAATATTCATATGCTTTCTATGAGTAAAGAGCTATAGAAGAAAACATTATGCCATTGCCATCTCCTAGAGTGGTACGTCTAGAAGAAATTGACTCTTTTGTTATGTAGACAAGAAGAAAAGGAAAAGCCCCTCAAGCAGAAACATGCCAAGAGTCAAGGACAAATGGAGTAATTGAGGAAAAGGAGAAACTTGAGGATAGACATACTCCAAGTGAAGGGACACAAACAAAACAAGGGCTTACAAGCACAAATGAATTCATTGGATATGCATTTGGCAGGGGCCAAAAGGAGCTCAAAAAGTTTACTTAAATCCAAAAGGAGGTTAGTATTGTTTATCTATTAAAAATGGATGCAAAATTCTGATCAAAAGTTCTAGAGATCATTGATGAAATCCACTGTAGCTCAATGATGAGTAGCACCTCCTTTAATGTCAATGCGGGAAGACGTGAGGATGGTATGAAGACCTCGAACAAGTGATGGCACAAGTGTGTGAGTGGGAAGCACACAAACATGCACACACATGCACACACACATGCACACACGGCAAGACAAAGAGAGAAGCAATGGAGTTCTTTATATTACTCAAAAGTGATCTTACAAGTTCAATTCTACAACAGTCAACTGCGGTTGTTACTTCTTTTGGTGACTCTCTCTGAGTTGCCAGTTGCTTTCGTAGGTCATCCCGCTCTTTTTCTAAGGCAGTTTGTGCTTCCAAGAGATCGGCGTGTGTGTCCAACACGATTTGCATATTTGCCGATGGGATGGCCTTGAAGCGCTCCGGGTCGATTTCCTGCGGTGATCCCTCCATTGCTGCTTCTAGGTTTTCTTCATTTTGTTTCTGCAGTCTTTTATTTTCTTCTAGTGATGCGGACATGTGCTTTCGTAGTAATGCGAGGTTACATCGAAGCTTGAGATTGTCTGTTATTTGGGCGTGTAGCATTTCGTCGAGTTGTTGTTTCTCCTCGGTATCTTGTTGGGGGGGGGGGGGGGGGGGTTGGCCACTAACTGATCATGTTGTGCCTGCAAGGTGTCATACTGCTATCATAGTAGCCTCTTTTCCCTCTCCAAGTTTATGAATCTTTATTTTAAGGTTTCATGGGTTCGGAACAGATTTGTATGCTGAGCATCTAGATGCAGGTAATGCTGTTGTAATTGAGACATGCATTGGTACAAAGTATTGAATACATTATTAACAGGAGTGGATGTTGGGAAGGTGTTGAATGCAGGAGGGTAAGGAAAAGGGAAAGGGAGTGTGTATGCTGTGCTTGAGAATGGTGAAGTGGGTGGTGGGGGAATGGGAGATTGTGGAAATATGGGGGGAGGGAGAGGTGCGGAAGTGGGTGATATGTCCATGAAGTCATATGTGGATGCGGTAGTGGGAGTGATAGTGTACATGGGAATGGTAGGTGTGGTGATGGTCATGAATGTGTATAGTGGTGTGTGGAGTTGTGCATATGAACCACCGAGAAGTGTGATAGGGAGGTGGGATTTTCAGTGACCACAGTTAGAGTTACAGTGTCAGTGGTGGCATTTACAAAAGTGGTGGTGTCAAGTGGTGTGGATTGTGAAGGTTGACTCACAGTTTGGGCTTCGCTATGGGAAGTGGAGTCTGTGGCTGTGACAGTGGTGGTGGCAGTGGTGGTAGGAGGTGAAGGTGGTGGAGTTGGAGGGGAGGGTGGTAAAGGTGGTGATGGGGGTGCACTTGAGGTATGGGCTTCATCAGTGTGATGAATGGTATAAGTTGTGCCAGTGGTTGTGGAGGTGGTGCCCTGTGGTTCTGATACCAAGACATTTATCTGTTTCCCTGGTCTTGGGGGGCGTCTACTATGTCTTCGCTCCGATCTTCGTGAGTGTGCGAGGGCGGTGTGAACCGTCTCTGGTACCCCCAATGCATCAGCAATCATGTCAAGGGTTGCTCTGTATTGATCATCCACACCTTCGTCTTCAAGGATTTGGTTCATTAGGGCCTTCCCTGCTGCCAGCGATAATCTGTGTTGTTCCTGAACCTGGTTGATGGTATCATACAGTCTTTTTAATTGCTTCGTATAGGTAGGGGCGCCTTCGAGTTCTGGTATAATTTATTGCTCATATTCACGCTCGCCCTCGTCGGATGGTACTTCTTGTTCATCATCTTGCTCCTCTTCTACAGTCTCCTCTTCATCTTCATCTACCTCAATGACGTCTGGTTGAGTTGGATGGGGTTGGTTCGTGACAGTTTGTTGCCCACTTAGTTTCTCTGCTTCAACTTCCAAATTTGTTGCATTAATTATTCTTTCTATCTCTTCATCAATTAGATCCTCCAGTGTGAAGCCATGAGGGAACTCCAAATCAATGGGTATCGATGGGAACACCAGATTTGGTCCTTCCGCAATGTGCCTTGGTAATCTGATAGTGAAAGGTTGCACTCGCCTTGGAAGTCGTCGAGTTGTGTCCGGTGTCAGTGTGGCACCTCGGGCCTGTGCACAGGGCATGTTAATCGCTCCCCTCATTTTCTTGGATGCGATTCTTGTAAGAGCACAGCATCCATAAAGTACTGACTTCTACTTCTTGTACCATCGTTGATGTGCCAAGTGTATTTGGTCAATGATCCAATGAGGCATGTTGATTGTCAGATCGAAAGCATCTACTAAGTATAAACTGAACCAAATCTTCTTGGGTGGCATCGTGAATCTTTCTTGAGCAGGGAACGCGAAGTGTTGCATGCACATTTGGAGGCACCTACTTGTGGAAGGCTGAGATAGAGTTCAATGGACACTGGCGCCGGTATCACTTCTTTACACGAGAGTTTGAGAGGCCTCAAAATAGTGAAGGGTTGAAACCAATATGGAAGAAGGCTAGACTATATGATTACTTCAAAGCTAGGGGTCCTACAACTTCACTGAACCAATGGGAGGTGTTGCTTACTAGTGATGTGTGCCCTTGAGGGGGATTCTGAATAGGTATGACATGTAATTGCCTCAATGCATGTGGTCTTTCCTTCAACTCGTGCTTAATAGGGAGGCTTTCAATGTCCACTATCTGAGGACTGGTGCCTGCCTGGAAGCTCGTTCCTGCAGCTTCTGCCATGTTCCTTCTTGTCTTCTAGTTGTGTGAGAATATAGAAGCATGTGTTAACATTGTAATGGACAAGATAGAACAATTTTTGTCCTCGTTACAACATTAACATGAGGTTAGTGATAGGTTAGTAGGTCAATGAGTGCTTGGTGCTTGTGTGTGTAGTTAGTGGAGGAATTTTCCCATGAGCTAGATGGAAAGATGTAGTGTGAGAATGATGCAATTAGTAGGTGGAGATGAATTAACAAATGGGGATCGGGGGGTTTATTACAAGCTTTGGGCTGCCAAACACAGTGAATGGCTTTTGGTTTTGGTTTTGTGGAGACTTTGGAGGGTTTTATGAGAGTGTTTGCTTGGCTATGAGGTTTCTTAGGGACCCATTTACAAGTGATTCTGCTCGTGCTCATGGGCGAATATGTGTTCGTGCATGTCAAATAAGAGTGGGTATCAGTTGTTCGAGTGAATGAACCATGTTGTACATGGTGTGGTTTATGTGTGGCTATTTGAGCCCGCAAGCAAGCCTTAGGCACCCAAATTTGTCTTGATTGTGGGTCAGCCTTCATGATTTCTTGGGTACCCAGATAGACCTTACTTTCATAGAAGGATTTTTGAAAGACCTCTTATTAGTGTCTTGGTGTTGATCACTAATATGAATTTGAGCCAGTGATTGTGGCTTAACCACAACAGGATGCTTGCCTTTCCGCACCCACACTTGTGTCGATGGCTGAGACACCTTGCTTCGTATTTTCTTTTGGCTTGGAACGTTGGTTGTTTGCTTCCTCTGCATTTGGTACTCCTTTGGTTGTCGTGTTTCTACCATCTTTGGAAAATAAGGGAGCTCCATCGTATCCTTGACTTCTTTGTTGAATAAAACATCCCTCTGCATCACATAGTTTTGGACAAGAATAGCATCGTCATCTTCATGTGTACTCCTGGAAGGACCAGGAGTGTGTGCCCTTCCTAGTTCCTTGAGTGCTTCATTTTCTAACTCAACTGTAATGCGGTTCTGATTTACCCAGACCTAAAGAAGTCCACTTCTTAGGTTGAGGTTGACTACATGATCATAGATCCAATCTTGACCCAAGACAAGAGGCTCAGTGAGATCCTCGTCTTGACACACTAGCACCTTAACTGTCATGAGAACATCTTGAATGTAGAGGGGAAGTTTTTCCTCGCCCATGCAAGGGGTTTCCACGCCTCCCAATCCTGAGATATGCTTCTCCAAGATTGACTCTTAAGTTCAATCCTCGATAGTAAGAGAGTCTTACTACACTAGTGGCTGCACCTGAGTCAATTAACGCCCGTACAATCCTTGCACTCTTCCCTTGTCCTATCTCTAAGGTTACAAAAGGATGTCTATCAATTATTCTATGGGAACTTACACCTGAGACTTCGCACATAGCCATATTGTATCCTGGATCTGCATAGGCATCTATCCTAGGTTACTCTCTACCCTGTCTTCTCAATTTCATTCTTCGAATGCGTTCCAATGTTTCTGCCTGTGCTTCTTCCCGAATTCGCTTTTCCTTTTCTTTATGTTTCTTGGCAGTGTTGAGTCAATTGAGCATTTCCTCAATGAGGGGTTCTTGATATAGTTTGACTTTGCATCTGCTAATGTAACTAGGGAGAACATCACCTTCTAGAGTGGCTAATTGAACTGTTCCACTCGTTGAGATCCTAATTATGATCATAGGTCCATAACCTCTCTTCTCTAGTTTCCGTGCATGTTGCTTCAAAGTGTAGACTAAAACTAGGTCTCCTGCTTTCAAAACCTTATCCTTCACATGTGCATCAAAATATGTTTTTTGTCTTTTCTTAGCTACGTAAATTCATGTTGTTGCTCTTAATCTTGTTGGTACTTTTGGGCTTTTACTACCTCCCTATCTTGAGTTTTTACGATTGGGTGGTTAGGCATGTATGTCAATACTGGCACTAATGGCTTAGCCCACTGAGGTACAACTTCCAAATTAAACAAGTAAGCATTAGGGTCATCTTATACTCCTTGTGGGGCCTCTTCGGATGTGAGCCTAGAGAGATGATCTGCTCTCAAATGAGTCTTGCCTTTCCTTACCACAACCTCAAAGTCGTATTCCATTAGCAAGAGGAACCATCTCACCAATCTACCTGTATTGCATGGCTTGTTTACCAAGTACAACAATGCTTGATGATCAATAAAAAATTTAAACTTATTTGCAAGCAAATAATGTCTAAACTTTTTAACCGCATAGACCATGCCTAATCCTTCTCTCTAAGTAGTGGTATAATTTCGTTCAGCTACATTCAATTGTCTACTAGCATAGGCAATTGGAAGATCCATATTACCTTCACCAGTATGTTGTGCCAACACGCATCCAATAGCATAATTGGATGCATCCACGTGAACATGAAAGGGCTTATTCCAATCTGATGTGTTCAAGATTGGTGCTGAACACAATCTTCTTTTGAGCTCATTGAAGGAGTTCTCACACTCATCCGTCCACTCAAAATGGGTCAAAAGGCTGTACAAAGGCTTTGCAATGATGGCATACATGTGTATGAAATGTCGGTAATAACCACAATGTCCCATGAAAGCTTGCTATTCCTTGACATTCTTTGGCTTAGGTAGCTCTGCTATGGCTCTCACTTTCTCCTCGTCCGTGGATATGCCATTCTTTGACACTATGTGTCTTAGAATTTTGCCTTGCCTCACCATGAAAACACACTTTTTTGGGTTCAGACAGACTTGATATTCTCTACATTTATCAAAGATTTGCCTGAGCTCAGGTATATGTGTTTGTCTGATGTTGGAATGGGCACAGAGATCATCAACATAGACTTCCAAGTTCTTCCTCAGAAACTCTTTGAATACATGACACATCAGTCTCTGAAAGGTGGCGGGCGCATTGGTAAGCCCAAATGGCATTACCCTAAAGGTGAATATGCCCCACTCTGTGGAAAAAGCTATCTTATGCTGATCTTCTGGAGCTATGGCCACTTGATTGTAGCCCAAGAATCCATCAAGGAAGCTATACACTTCCTTGCCTGCTATTCCTTCTAATAGATGCTCAGTGATCGAAAGCGGATAGTTATTTCAAATAGTGGCTGCATTAACCTTCTTCAAGTTAATGCACACTCGTAGCTTCCCATTCTTCTTGGGCACCACTACAATGGGGGATACCCACTCAGTGTGCTCAATTTCATAGATGAATCTAGCTTCCACCAGTCTATCTATCTCCTCTTTGATCTTAGCAGCATAGTTATCATTATATGTGTATGGCTTCTGCTTAGAGGGTCGTGCATTTGAGGTCATGGGAATCGTGTGTGAGCATATGTCAAGGTCCACACCTTTCAAGTCCTTGTAACTCCAAGCGAATACATCTCTGTATTCTCTTAGCAAGGCTATCAACTCTTGTTCTTCTTCTTCTGTTAAGTCATGTCTTATGTATGTGCATCTTTCTTCTCCTTCTTCTATGGCTACAACTATTTTCTTAGTGATTTCTTTGTTATCATCCTGATTGTGCCTCACGTTTAGGCATTCTTATCATGACTCTTCTATCGTCTATCTCATACTTTTTGAAGTTTTCAGGGACCTCAAACAAGGATTCTTTCTTCTCTGGTGTAACTTCTCTCTTTTTCCTCTTCTTGCCTTCACTGTTGGTGGCCACTTGTGTGGTTAACCTCACATCATTCATAATTTTTGCATGCCTCTGAGGGTGAGCTTCTACTTCATAATTCTTCATCTGATGCAAAGGGTGGGTCCATAATGATTGACTCTAGATCGAAGTCACTTGCATCCTCGAATGCATCAGTGCTAGGTTCACATTCTTCCGTAACCGAATCTCCCATGATTGGCTCTATAGAGAAGACTGAAATGTCATAGCCATCCTCATCACAGTGGGGTGTCGATTGTTCTTCATTGATGGCTACATCCATAGTTGCTAGAATCTCTACCCAACCATGAGGTTCAAACTCTTCATCAGGAAATACTACAGGTGCATAGGCTGGGTCTTGAATTGATCTATGGGTTTCCTTCGCATCTATCTCTCTGGATTTTTCTCTCTTCTCTTCTTCTACTGCCACTTTACACATCCACAAGTGAGTGTCTTCATGCATCCATGAGGAATCTATTCCTATGGAATGCACTAACTCCGTGTCCTCCTTAGCTCTATGGATGGGATTCCATTGGATGGGGGGGTACATCTCTATGAGAGTAATCCTTGAGATTAACTTTGGTCGTGACACCTAAGTGTTGCAAGTACAAGGAATTGGTGCCCCAATCTTGTACTACTTGCAACTGCCGCATAAATGGTCTTCCCAGAATCATCTCATAGGCACGATTTTTGCTAAAGTCACATATAGCAAAAGCATGCTCAAACTCCACACCACAAGTGGTGAGAGTTACTCCTTGTAGCAGTCCTAAGGGTCTTTCAATGTGACCATCGGCCATCTACAATTTCATTCTCGTCGGCCGGAGTGTTGGCTTGCCCCATCGCTTCCATAGGGAAGTGGTAGCAATTGCGACTCCTACACCTGAATCCAAAATTGCCTTGGTTGTGTATCCTTGATGAGTGATAGGGAGATAGCTGATTCCTTCTTCTCCTTTGCTCATGTCCCCTATTTTCTCCAAGGGTATTTGTGGCACTCTACGATGAGATCCTACCTAGGAACGAGGTTTTGCTACGTTTGGCACTTGATTGGCTACATGTTTCCATAACTCTGGCCTAACCTTGAGTAGCTCTTCTAAAGTGAGATTACACTCCACTTTAGTGTTCTTTACAACCTCAGTGTTTCTAGGTATGATTGAGTCTTCGTTTCTTACCATGACCGTGGGTGCTCTCATGCAAGTAGACTTTGCTTCCCATGGGCCTGTGAAATGGGGCAATTCCTGTAAGGAAATAGACTTGAAGTCTAATCTCTCCTAAGATTGGGTACTCTCCTGCTCCTCATAAATGGAAGGGATGTCTTGTGGGAATTGATCATGCGCGTCATCCACAAGTTCAATGGGAGGAGGAACTTCACTCTCTTTGGCCCGTTTCTCTTCTTGAATCTCTTGTAGGAATTTTGATGAGTACCGATTCATAGAAGAAGATGTGTCTGGTTCTATGGAGTTAGGTACATAAGCTTCCTGGGTAGGAAGGCTTATCCCTTCACTCGCCTTGTCCTTATTTTGAGAGGTGGGTTCCTTTTCTGATTGTGCGATTAGCCTCTCCAATCTTTCTAGCAGTCCATCAAAGTGCAACTGCGTCTTAGCTGAACTAGAGAAGTTAAAGAGGCGACTAGCTTCAAACATGGTTTGAGCCAATTCCACCATCTTAGCACAAATTTTCGTTCGTTCAATCTCTAGTTCTGCTCTAGGGTAACACTTTTCATGATCGATTACGTTTGGCCCTTCTTGGATTCTGGCCTGATATGCCTTGAGCATCATGTTTAAGTCCTCGGGAGTGGGATCTGCTAGGACTGACCCTACTCTAGGGGATGGTGGGATTGTGTGAGGTGGGTTGGAAGGTGGCGAATTGGATGGAGATGGGAATGGTTGTGGTGGGGTAGTGTGAGAGTGAGGTTGAGATGTGATTTCAATTATTTTGGCTTTTGTTTCTCTTAGGATTTCCTCAAGTTCACTCATTTTCTTTGCCCATTGTCTTTTCATTCTCTCACGGCTATCTTTCTAGGCTCTCGTCCGTTTCTTGGTTATGCTCTTAGTTTCACTGACCTCGGAACTCTTTTCTTGGCCTAAACCTTGGTTCTGCTGCAAAACTTGAGCTCTAGTGACCACTTGCACAGGTGTTGTGGACATTATACTTCCTGTAGACTCTATTATTAACCCAATAACATTGATAGGGTGATTTTTGGCATATTATTAGGGTTCTTTGGGAAATCTCGTAATAGATGCTCTTTTCCACAATCCGAACAAAAGCCTTGAATGGTCACAGATTGGGGTTGTGTAGGTGTAGGCATAGGGCAATCACGAATAAGGTGATCTCCCTGACATCTGTAGCATGGTCCTCTAGGGAATGGGGGTCTTACCTGCCTAGGTTGAGGTCTAGATTTGGGGTTTGCATACATGAAATTTGCATACTCTGGATCCCAACTAGGTTCACTCGGTTCTTCACTATAGTAGGACTCACCATGTTCAAGAGACTGCATGTAGTAAGCCTGGGGGCTATTAATATGTGTAGAATCAAAGCTATTGTCACTAGGGTCACTTTCCGAAAGTAATGGAGTCACTCAGACTATAGCTCTATTCAAATTTTCTTCTGCAGCTGCATACTTTACGAGAATCACATTGGTTGGGGTAGGAGGTTGCTCAGCTAACACAGGCTAAGGCCTTTGCTAGGTTTGGTAGGGCTGCTGATAGGGTTGTTGAGGCATGCCATATTGTTGTGGTGGGTACTGGTTCTGGTATCTTCCTTGTTGAGGGTATGGCTGAGGGTAGGTTTGCCTAACCGCTTGCTTGTTGTATGGGAAATCTTGTGCGGTGTGATTAGTGTATCTCCGTTCTATGGTGCAGTATTGGCTACTAGGATTGACTTGGGCTTGGGCCATAATGGGACATACATTCGCCATATGGTCACCTCCACAAGTATAGCATATTTTCACTAGGGCAAACCTTGGTATTTGTTTACTTGAGACTCCTAGCTTCTGAGCCACTTTCTCAGAGAGTTCCTCAATAGATGTGGATTGCGTGGAAGAGAGGCTAGTAGAACTATCTGAATCTTTGTAGATTTTTGAAAGTTCTAATTCCTCCCCTAGGTTATCCTCGATGTCAATGCACATGCATACACATTCTTCTATGGTCCTAGGGTCCTTCAAGTACACATATGATCTTAATTTAGTACTTAGCAGTCCATCTAGGAATAAAGCCACTTGTTTGGCTGGTGTGGGCAACTCAGGAACAGGACATCTCTCTAAGTATTGCCTAAACCTTCTTCCTATGAGTCTGACCGTCTCTTGGGGGATCTGCTTGAAGCTGTGAATCAGTGAGGAAGTATTATGCCTTATGTCACTCTTAGAGAATTCGGTGATGAAAGCCTCTAGAAGTTGGTCTATGCTCCTGAACTGCCTCTCATTTAGTGGTTGAAACCATGTAAGGGCAGTGTTCCTAAGGATTAGACCAAAGGCATTGTATTGCGTTAATAAGTCCTCAACTTGTTCAGCTCTCAAGACTTGCCTAAACTCAGCCACATGATCGTATGGGTCTCTAGTGCCATCGAAATAATTCTTCATGGACTTAACCAGTTGAGTTGACCTCAAGGTTCTAGTGTGCTCTCTAGGTCTTGGTAGAGGGAATTCATATGCATTTCTTTGGTTTCTTGGGGCCCTAGTTCTTTTAGTTTCCATTCTATCTGTTTATGTTCTCGTTCTTTCTCTTCCCAATGGGTTGGCAAAGCTTACTTCCGGCCTATCTCGACTCCTATCCCTTTGAGCTCCATGAACTGGGACGTTCCCGCTCCTAGGTGACCATAAGAGACATTAGATCTTGGTTGGGGGAAAACAAATTCACCCTTCCAAGTGTAGGCATGTCTACCATGCTCTATGACCACAAAGATCCTCTCTGATGTATTGTCTAAATAGGTCACTTTGCCTGGGCTATCAAGATCTTTGAACTCATAGATTGTGATCGTCCCTACCTCATTCAGCTGATCAAGCTTATACCTCCAAAAGGCTTCATCTGTCTCTCGGTTTAATAGCAGATCAATGCTCTTATTGTCCTGGGGAACCCACTCTTGTGTGATAATTCTAGTGAGGACTGATTTGCCTCGAGGGGTTTTAGGCTCTCCCCCTATGTTTCCTTGCTCTAGGTCTCCTATGTCCGCTTCTGGGATCACATTACCAAATTCATCTGTCCTATTTGGGTGACTGGTTACTACGTATATGGTTCCTTCTTTGTCCAAGTATGCTCCATTTTCAAACTTGATTGCTGGATGTTCTATTCCAATGGGTTGATCTGGGTTTTTAATTTGGACCACGGATCTTCCTAGGCCGTCCTCATAGATGCAAGCACCTAATGGATTGGTCCTAAGGTATTCGAGCTGCGTCTTGTAAGGACCTTCTACCCTTTGTAAATATGGAACTTCTTGTGGGTCTCTCCATACCATGAGACATCTCTAATTTGCTAATTTCAGATCTAGGGTAGTGGGAATAATTGCTTAACTGCTGGGCCCAAGACCTAGCAGTGTGATTGACACTAGCCTCTGAAGACCTAAGGCTTTGCCTATCTCTCCCTAGGTGTCGTCCTAATCTAAGGTTCATATGCTTGATTTCACAAATCCAATTTTACCCAAGTACAACCTCGTTGCAGATTACTTTATATCAGTCACTTGGTTCTTTTTTAGTTGATTATCGTGTTTATGATCTTGTCTGATATTACGTCGTCTGGAATATGTAAATGAATTTTTTGCACTTTCATTTGATCTTACCACTTCAAGTTGTTTTCCTTTTAAGTTTTTGATAACAAAGAGATTATAGTTTTATGCTTGAACTTGAGTAATAATGAGTCTTCAACTTGATAGATGCTTATCGTTGCCTTGATTTACTTCTAACACAACCCGCACTTAGCCTAAGCTAGGAATTGACAGAGGGAGTTGGGAATATTCCAACCTTACTTGCTGATCCCTTGCTCTCTAGTGCTCAAGAACCCCGTTCCCAAGCTTGCAGAATGCCCTTGCTTTCGATGCCCTCTAGTGCTCTCAATGGATTTGTAAAAGTCTCAAGGTTAGCTCAAGACTTAAATTCAAATGACAAAACAAATCACTTTCATTCATGTAATTCAGATATCAATTTGCACTATGTCTTTATGGAAAACAATTCTAGAGATCCCTTAGTTTTGCTCTCCATGGGTATGGTCAACTTAAAATTACTATATCTAATAATCCTGGTCTTAATTTTACGAGCCTAAGATCACCCCGAACGGATTTCGCATGAGGAAGTTATGACTGTTTAGGGTTCTAGGGTTAAAACAAGGTTCAAACAGGCTAACAATTCACATGATTTTTTTCTCAAAACACGTGTAGGGAACTCACAAAATGCTAATTGATTGACAAGTATGCCCAAAATTACCCCAAAACTTGGAACAAAAGAACGCTAAAAATTTAGCCGAAAATGCCCGTCAATCGCAATCGACAAGTCTGTCAATCACTTGACAAAGGTGTCCGTCAGGCTTGTCAGTCGCGATTGACACGTCAGTCACGATTGATGGTGTCAATCGCAATCGACAGAGTCAGTCATGGGTCCTGTCAATCGCGATTGATGGTATCAATCCCGATTGACACTTCTTGTGTGAATTCTGGTGTAATTTCAGTCAATCATGAGTCTATCCGTCGCGATGGACACGCGGGCATGCGAAATTATGTGTCAATCGTCAAAATTTAGTCGGTCGTGATCGACGGTGTCAGTCGCGATTGACAGAGCTATCCATCATGGGTGTCGATCGCGATCGACAGTGTCAATCGCGATTGACAGAGAAACACAGAATTTTTTTACTGTGATTAGTGATTTAGAATGTGCTCATCTTGTGTGTCATTGTGGTGTACTTTGTTTTACCAAAAGCTCAATTTTTCTGTTGATCGCGATCGACAGAGGTGTGCGACACAGAGACAGGGCCGAGCTTTTTCGTACTTGCGTAGCCTACTGGAGATGATGATACAGCAAAAACCTGCAAGGAAGCTAAAAAAACATGCAAAAGCAGTGCACACAAATCTATCTCTCGCTCTCTCTCACAAGTGAAATGAGGGAAATGGAAGGGGAAACGAGATATGATCAAAAAATTGAAAATTTCGTGATGATGGAGATGGAAGTGGGATATGCTTAGGATGATGAAGGTGATGATGATGGTGAAGTAAGAAAGAGAAAAGTAAGAAAAAGTAAAGAAATTACCTACAACGCCAACGTCACAACTCTACGTCTTACCATCACACGCTCGTCCTCAAAGCTCGATCCCCGGAAACGGCACCAAAATTTGGTGTAGTTCAGTGATGAGTAGCACCTCCTTTAATGTCAATCCAGGAAGATGTGAAGATGGTATGAAGACCTCGAACAAGTGATGGCACAAGTGTGTGAGTGAGAAGCACACAAACATGCACACACATACACACACACGTGCACACACAGCAAGACAAAGAGAGAAGCAATGGAGTTCTTTAGATTAGTTCTTACAAGTTCAATTCTACAACAAGCTAACCTCAAAAATGAGCTCTCTAGCTCTATTTATAGTTTTTGACTAGCTTTGGCCCTGTCCAGACCTAGTGTCTGGCCTAGTTAAAAATTAGGTTCTAGGGCCTATTTGAGGGCTCAAACGGAGTCTAAAAGATATGAAAATTGATATGTAGGTACTTCTAATGCTCCTCAAGCTCAAGGACTCCTTGGCTTGCACAAAATGGAGCTACAATACATGAAATGGTATTTACAATGGCTTTTAGTGATGAAAATCACTATTTTTGTAGGGATATCTTCAAAAAATTTGACATACACTTCCTGGAGCTCCCTACTTGCTCCTTCTTCTTGTGCATCCACCTCTTTGATGTGCTCTTGTGCTTTGTCCTTGACCTTCAGCTTCATGAAAAATGATAGGCCTATTTGCCAGATCTTCTTTGATTGCTTTGCCTGCTTGGCCCTTCTCGTTGGCTTCCTTGTCTCGTAAGTCCGTGACTGTCCTGACCACTACCAACATCCACTCTCATTGGTAAGGCTAATGCTATGAGTGAGGGTAAATTTATGGGGATAACCCCCCTTATAGATTATAAGACTACTTAAATTGAGGCTTCAAGGCTACTTAAATCCATTAAAAGAAGGTTATTATTTTTTATCTTTTAAAAATGGATGCAAGATTCAGATTAGAAGTTTTGCAGATCATTGAGTGTTGCAGAGCTAAGAAGAGCACAAGGCAGAGAAAAATATGGGTCCCAAAATTTTTCCGATTTGGACATCTTATTGTTGTATCATAATCATTCTGTAATATAATTTCCGATGTAAAAGCACTAGAGGAGTCCTCTAGATGCATCCCCATAGAAGATTAGTAGCTTACCATGTAAATTAGTAGGAAATTAGCTTTTTAGTGAATAAAGTGCCAGTCTCTTGTGTGAAAGGACCATTTTTAGGGCACATGTATATAAGTCAATTTGTGACTCTTTGAAAGGACTTTTTGCCATAGTGAGAATCAAGAGCACAAAATTTCGAATTTGTGTCTTCTCCTCTCTGTATCTTCTTCTTCTTTGTGAGCTTGTATGCATGTGTGTTGCTTGAAAAGAGTGTTAAGAAGTGTTGTCTATCCATGAAAGTGTTTGTTTGCTGTAGTTAAGGTGTGTGTGAAGTGTAGGAAGTGCTGAAGTGTAGGAAGATCATTCCTGTGACTCAGTATTTTGCACATAACTTGAAGTAGAAGTGTCCGAATCGAGTGAAAATACCACCATTGGATGCGTTTTCTTGAAAGCTTCAAAAGGCATATGCTATTTGTTATATTCAGAGTTTGGAGCTGAGAGAAAAGCTCAATTTACTATTGGCTACTGCACCAAGTATCGCGACACCATGATTGACAGTTGAAGCTTGTTTGGTTTAGTTTTTGCCTTGTTTGCACTCTTTGGGAAACTCATGTGCGTTGATCGTCATTTGAATGCATGTCTTCATACACTCGGCTAGGTTTTGATACTCATCGGATTGATAAATAAAGCGTGAATCCCCACTTTATGTACTTGAGGGGGATTGAGGTATAGTCTCTTTCTCTACAAATCCCTAAGTTGGAACTTAGGTACACACGTTTTTTGGCGCCGTTGCCGGGGAGTGTCGAATCAAACCGAGGCATTCGTGTGATGGTAAGTAGCTTTTAGCATTGAAGCGAGTAGAGGAGTTGTGAATTTCTCTTCTTTGGTAAGTCACATTCATCCGCACTTATTACTTCTCACTCTTGGAATGTGTGTAGTAAGTTGTTAGTCTAGGGAAGTGAGTGAAGTGAGTAGAGTAGGAGGAAGAAGGAAGTATCTAGGAGGTTCAAATAGCCATTAACCTTAGTTTTGTTGAGTCCTTGTAGTTAGTAGAATTTTCACAAGGTATAAAAACCAAAAAGTGTCATTGATCAAGTCACTTGTTCCCAAGCAAGTATCGAGAGAGAAAGCAGGCTGTCGAGTATCGCGAACGGAGAATAGAGAGCTTGAAGCCGCGCAGAGAGAGAGTGAGTGTTAGAGGAGCTTTGAAAGAGATTCCAAGGTGAGCACACTGATTCTGGATGCATAACGCTCTTTCAAATTAAGTGTTTCAGTAAAAAGATCTGCAACGAATATCGTGAAGGCCATCCCGGGGTAGAAAAGAATTATTTTCTGTGTTACAGACTGAGGGGAGAGGGTAGATAAGCTTAAGAGACCTTTGTATGCAATCAAAATCCAAAAACAATTGCCACAAAATTGGAAAAGTGTCAAGTATCGTGTTCTCCCTCAGTTGAGTATTGCGATGTCTAGGTATCGTGAACTCCTATGGTCGAGTATAGCGACACTTCAACGGGTCGAATATCATGTATCATTGAGAAATCCTTATGATACTTGTCATATATCACGTATCATGAAATTCAAATCACGATACTCGTCGAGTATCGTCTATCGTGAATCTCCGATCGCGATACCTATGCAATATCGTGTATCATGAGGGTAACTCTTCGCGATATTTTTGTCAAGTATCGAGTATTGTTGGAATTTTCCACGATACTTGGGAAGTATCGTCTATCGTGAAATTCAGATCACGATACTCGTCGAGTATAGTCTATCGTGAATCTCCGGTCGCGATACCTCTGAAACATCGAGTATCGCCGGGAATTCTCTTGCGATACTTGTCGTGTGTCGAGTATCATGGAAATTTTTTGGTGGAGTATCGTGTATCGTGATTCGCATGCGATATTGAGCAAGTATCGACTATCGTGTTTATCCAAGTATCAAGTATCGTGTTTATCCAAGTATCGAGTATCGTCTCTAACAAGTATCGTTTATCGAGTTCCTCAAATATCATATATCGTGTTTCCTGAGGTATCGTGTATCGAGTTTTTGCAGATATCGTGTATCGTGTCCAATCAAGTGGTCGAGTATCGGGTATTGTTTGTTCAAATATCGAGTATCGTGGTACCCTTCTAGTGGGTCAGATATCGAGTATCGTGACATACTCTATTTGAGTGAAGTATCGAGTATCGTGGACTTTTTGGGGGTCAAGTATCGTGTGAATTGTGGATTCTCTATCAGTCTTTCTCCAACCAAATTGTCCTCTAGAATTCAGACCCTCAGGGAAGAACTCTAGGAGCTGGAGGTTGGCTTAGGTTAATCAGAGCTTTTAAGTGAATGAACCTAAGGTCTAGGAGAACCCTAGGAAGCCAAAGAAGTGTAATCTCTTCAGTAGGAAGTGTAACCGAACCCAGTAGCCGCTCACATTATTCTGAAACCTCTAGTGAGTCAGAGGAAGAAATTCCCATGGCTTCCAAGGATATGCAAAATACCGTACCAATGATTGGCATGATGTTAATCATTGAAGGAGAATATCGGACATCTTTGGAATATGTGAACACTAACCAAAATGAGATACCTATCTACCTAGATGGTCTAAACCGATCAGTGGCTAGATTAAAGAAAGCTTCAGATGCATACATAGTGCCTAGGTCAGCAGTTAAGTACACAGGAGGAATTTATATGGACAAGAGAGACATCCAGTATGTAGTCATGGAACACCCTGAAAGTACCAACGAACACGGGGAAGAAGATAATGCTCATAACCCTAATACAGAGGAACATGAAGAACAAGTGACCACCCCCAGAGGGAGATCTACTGTTGCTAGGGTTTGGAGAGGAGACCTGGTTCCCCAAGATGACTCCTTGATGGATGTGTATTTGATCAATGGAATGGAGCATCTCCTTAGAGCCCACTCTTCATTATGGGAAGTAGCCCCTAACCCAGTTACTGTCTATGAGTTACAAGATCCTGAATTCCCCACCATCATCACATATTTGGACAAAAATCATAGGAGATACTGGCCTCTAACAGAGTTAGAAAGAGAAGGGTTGAAGTATCAGAACATTCCGGTGTTCCCTCCTAGATCAAGCTACTACTTCTCAGAACCCTCAAGGAACCTTTCAAGATAATTCATATCAACTGTCAGGACAAACACAACAAACACAAATCCCGGTTACACCCCATGTGCAGTTTGCTATGCCTGCAAATAATCCGAACTATCGGCCTCAGCCACCTGTTGACCCAAGGAATAGGATCCATGTTCCAAATAGACCACCTGTAGTAAGAGGACCTTGTATACCGATAGGAAGACCAGTTTTCCCTGTGATGCCTAGACCACATGAGGCAGGGAGAAGATTAAGACCCATCCAAGTAACCAAATGCATGAGAAACCATTATGATGGCTCTAGTGAACCTTACAACCATATAACGGAATTCAAGCAAGTAATCAGAGCTGAACAAGTGGAAGATTTTTTGATCCAATATGAATCCTTTGGTCTAACTTTGACAGACACAACTTTAGCTTGGTTCCAGCCATTAGACCCAAATAATTTTCAAAACATGGAACAATTTTATCAAGAAATGATTGAGGAATTCACTAAATCTGGGATTAAAAATAACTCTTCCTCATTGATCCATAGTTTTAAGCAAGCTCCTACAGAATCAGTGAGATTGGCAGCAAGAAGATTCAAGCAGTACGTGGATAGATGCCGAGTGGAAGAGAGACCCACCCAAAACAAAATGGTGTCATTGTTTTTGGAAGGGTTAGTGAATGGATCATTAAGATCTCTGGTATTGTGAAAAGAGTTCAAACTTTGCAAGAGTATGAAAGAATGTATTGATTTAGAGGACAACCTTGCGGAAGATCTGAAAATACCTCAAGGTAGCATAAAAAGTGAAGATTCAGTCAGCAGTGCATCAAACCCTAAGAACAATGTAGAGGAAATAGCCGACTTAGTAGCAAAGAAACTGAACATTCAAGGACAGAGGAGATACCCCAACAACCCACTGAGAGTGCCCATGCTTAGAAGATGTATACATTGTGGAGGTGATCATCCCTCTCACTTGTGCACTAGGGGTGTAGTCCCACCACCTGCCTATGCGTACAATAGACCACCTATTCCGGGCCCTCTACAATATTGCAACATAGAACAAAAGTACACAAACCACAGTACAGAAAATTGTCCTTACAATTGGCAATCAAGACCCGTACAACCGCTCATGAGACCTTATGGATACCCGCAGAGAGATCAAGTAGGAGAAGCCTTTAGATATCCTCCATATCAGCAGCAGGCACCAGCACCACGACCCTATGCTTATCAAAGATACACTCAACCACAACCAGTGTTAGGACAACAACCGCCCCATCCTCAAAATGTTGTCCCGGTGAAAATAGCTCAACCTGAAGAAAACTTAGAGAGAGCAATAGTTCTAGCCACACCATTGTCTAGCAGTGAACCATATTACTCATCTTATGACCATAGTCAAGGAAACTATTCCACTTATGAGAGCTCTATGATAGAATATGGACCGATGTACGAACCATACACATATGGCATGGAAGCACCAAATAATTCTTACGGATATGAGCAGGATTATGTGTCATTAATGTACACAGCCCCCAGGGCACCCATACCCCCTGACCTATGAATAGACCGCATGTACCTAGAGGACCATGTTACAGATGCGGAGGTGACCATTATATCAGAGAATGTACATTACCAAACCCACCACCACCACACCGAGTTTGGGAAGGATATTGTAGTGATTGCAATAAAGAACACCTTTTCAGAGATTGCCCCAAGAACCCCAACAAAGTTAAATCGAGTGTACAGATCAACGTAATAGAAGCGATAGAATCGTCAGGAAGTGATAAGGAGTACACTGTGCCATTTAAAGCAACAGCAAGAGCTAAAGCTTGAGAGACCCTAGAAAAAAAAGGAGAGAATGATCAAAGCGACAGAGAAGTGAATATACCTGTACCCGAAGTAGTTGAAGACTCAAAAGAGCTTGGGAAAAGTATTACAAGTAAATGAACCCAGAGATGGAAGAATCGTAGAGATAGAATAAAGGAAAAGAAACTACAGCAACAGATCGAGAAGGAAAAAAATGAACAAGATAAAAAAGAACAACAGAAACTTGAAGAAGAAAATAAAAAAGGAAAGTGTAAACAAGAAGAGGTAGGATCAGTTTTGGCAGATCCCATGCCAGAGGAGTTAGCCATGTGGATTCAGGTGTACAAGGCACGAATCAGAGCAGGACCGACCATTGAACAACATGAAAAACAATATCCTAGAGGTGACTTAGAGAAAGAAAGGTTGGAGATTTGCAAGAAATTAATCGAAGTAGCTCAACAAACCTTAGAAAAACCTGTCTGTAGACTACCCATTTCACGAATTCCCGAAGATGAATTCCAAGAGCGTGTCATCCTTAATGACCCTGAGAAAACCAAAGAAGGTGAGACACATAATGAAAATCATTGCGAGGATAAAAGGGAAGGATCCATTGTTCCCGAAGTAGATGGAGAATGGCCTAAAGACTTGTGGGCAAGAGTCCAAGAAGACAGATGGAAGAAAGTGGAAGGAATAGAACCACCCTTTGAAGAGTTAGAAGCAGGAGGTGAAGTAGAACATTCAATACCCGAGCTGAATTCAGAAGGATTATTACCCTTTGATCAAAGTGAAAGGGAAAGTGATAGTGAAAAGGCCTTGCCTAATTACACAGGAGAATACGAACATAATTTGGAATTATACTGCATTCCCTCAATAAGAAAAAAGGAACAGAACCCATCAGTCCAAACATCAGACATCATACAACACCTTAAAAAGGTAAAAATCCCTTGCACTCTGACATTGGAAGAACTTTTCAAGGTCAAACCACATTTGAAGGAGAAATTAACCAGTCAATTGGAGATCAAAACGGAAGAGAAGGAGGTGCCTGATAAAGTGGCCACAGTCAAAATCCCAGTCCATAAGGTTGGAGATTTCAGTGAGGGAGATGAAGGAAACACTTGCCTTCTAATTACCTATAGGGGTTATACCACTAAAGCTATCCTGGATTCTGGAGCCAAAGTAGGAATTGCAACTAAAGAAATTTGGGAGAAATGGGGAAAACCAGCTCTAAGACCAACACGCATGAAGATACAAATGGCAGACGGACACACAGAACGACCCTTGGGATTATTGGAACGGGTAATTTTTACCACTTGCGGAGTTGAATTCGAGCACACCTTAGCGATATGTCAATTTGAAAGGGCTAGCAATTATGAAATGATACTTGGAAGACCCTTCATGAGACAACTAAAGGTAGTGCAAGATTGGGTAAAAGATGCAGTATACTTACAACATGAAGGAACCATAACAAGAATAAACCTCCACACGTACAAGTATCAAGATGTTCCCCCTTTGCAATGGAATCAGATTCATAAAGAAGAAGATGAGCAGTCCATTCACAGTATAGGTTCAAGTGATCAGCCGTGGATGAATGAAGACACTCATCTATGGATATGCCAAACTGCGAAAAAGGAAGAGGATAGGAAGAAAGGGTGGCAGCACAGGCAAGGAGTTGCTAGATCTGTACAAGACCGAGCTTACATGCCTCAAATATTCCTAGATGAAGAATTCGAACCTCATGGCTGGATGGAGATTCTAGCCACTCTCGATGTGTGTGTAAACGAAGAAGTGATAACCATGAATGAATGCATTGACGAGGAAGGCTATGACGTTAGTCTATACGTGGTAGTTATTTAAGAAGTAAGTGTCATAGCTAATGAAATAAATCAAGAACCAACACAGGAAGGAGGGCTTGGATTAGATAAAGCAAAGGATAATGAAGACAACAAGCCTCAAGACCAATTTGAAGTACCTGCCCACTTCAAAACATATGAAGTAGAAGAGAGGAAAATTGTCATTCAAATGCCAAAACGAGAAGCACAGCCAAGAATAGCATATGGCAATAAAGAGCAAACCAAGAAAATAGTAGTAACCCTAGAGGAAGGAGAAGAAAGATGTACTTTTATAGGTCAAGATGTCTCATTGGAAGAAGAGCAAGAGTTGATACGACTCATTCGAGAATATAGGGATGTCTTTGCCTGGACATATAAAGATTTGAAAGGAGTGGACCCTTCTATTTGTGCCCATAGAATCCATATGACATCTAAAGCGAAACCTTCCAAACAAAGACCATACACATACAATGATGCTTACTCAGCAAAAATCAAGGAAGAGATCGATAAGTTGTTAGATGTTGGGTTCATTTATGAGATCGAACATACGGAATGGGTGTCACCTTTGGTGGTTGTACCGAAAAAGAATGGTAAGTTAAGAGTATGCATCAACCTGAAAAAAGTAAATGCTGCCACCATAAGAGATAGTTACCCATTACCCATCACGGATCATCTTTTGGAAGTTTATAGTTTTTTGGACCGCTTTTCGGGGTATAATCAGGTAGCCATCGCCCCTGAGGACCAACATAAAACAGCCTTTGCAATTGAATGGGGAGTATATGTTTTTAGAGTTATGCCTTTCGGCCTAACCAATGCCCCAGCCACTTTCCAAAGATTGATGTGCCATGTATTCAAGGAGTTCCTCAGAAAGAGTATGGAGGTATACGTGGATGATTTATGCACTTATTCAGCTATACGATCAGAACATATCCCTGAACTAGGAAAGATCTTTCCCAAATGTTGACAATATAGAGTATGCCTCAATCCAGAGAAGTGTATCTTCATGGTTCGACAAGGAAAGATATTAGGATATATTGTCTCTAAGAATGGAATCTCAACTAATGAAGACAAGATCAAAGTAATTCTGGACTTGCCGAGACCAAAGACTGCTAAAGAAGTACAAGCATTTATGGGACATTGTGGATACTACCAAAGATTTATACATATGTATGCCATAATTGCTAGACCTCTTTATGCATTATTGACTCAGTTTATCTGGACTGAAGAATGTGAAAAGGCCTTTAACGAATTAAAGAGTCGATTGAGTTCAGCCCCAATCCTTCGAGTACCTAATTGGAACAAACCATTTCACATTCACGTAGATGCTTCCAAGTTTGCCATTGATTGCATCCTAGCTCAACCCGCAGATACAAGAAAGTTAGATCACCCTATAGCCTATGCCAGTAGACAATTGAATCAAGCAAAACACAATTATACCACTACTGAAAGAGAAGGTCTAGGAATGGTGTACGCGGTAAAGAAGTTTCGACACTACTTATTGGCAAACAAATTCAAATTCTTCATTGATCATCAAGCCCTATTGTACTTAGTCAATAAGCCTTGTAATACGGGACGACTAGTATGATGGTTTCTATTGTTGATGGAATTTGATTTTGAAGTAGTTGTCAAGAAAGGGAATACCCACATTAGAGCAGACCACTTATCAAGAATGACACATGGAGAACCACCCATAGGAGTACCAGATGATCTGCCTGACACGTACCTGTTTAACCTCGAAATATGTCCCCAATGGGCAGAAAAGTTGATCCCAATACTCACATATGGACCTAAACATGGAATCTCACCAAACCAAAATCAAGATTTATGGAAGACTAAAGACCTTAATATCATTGCTGGAAGCCTATATCACCAAGACTCAAGTGGATTACTCATGAGATGTGTGGAAGAGGAGGAACAAGAAATGTGGCTTCAAAAAGCACATGTAAATCAATGGAAAACTCATTTAAATGCAACCGGAACATGGCAAACACTGAAGAGATTAGGCATATAATGACCAACCATGCAAAGGGATACACATAATTATGTATCAGCCTGCCCAACTTGTCAAGAACGGAATCCAGAAGAGAACTCTAATTTATGCTACTCCACTGTAGAACCGAGATTGAGCATGCCTCTGGTAAAGTTCTTGAAGACCCAAGAATACCCAGAAGGAGCCATGCTAGCAAGGAAACATGCACTTGTAGAACAAAGCAAGGACTATGTTCTCATAGGAAAACAACTTTTTAAGCGAGGGAGAGATAATCATTTACGAATGTGCATTCATGAAGACGAGTATCTTGTTGTCTTAGAGATGGCACATACAGGAGCTGCAAGAGGACATTTCTCTGCAAATAAAACTGCAAAAATGATTCTCTTTGCAGGGATATGGTGGCCAACTCTACATCAAGATGCAGCCACATATGTTCAATGATGTGATACTTGTCAACGAACGAAATATCCAATTAGACGAGATGAAATGCTACTGAAACCCTGATGAGTGCCAGAGCTTTTACTAAATGGGGAATAGACTTCATAGGACCCATTAGCCCACCAGCTAAAGGATCTCATGCTGAGTACATAATTGTAGCCACAGATTATTTGACCAAATGGGTTGAAGCCAAAGCAACCAAGAAAAATGATGCAAGAACTACAGCCAAGTTTCTCTTTGAGAACATTTTCACTAGATTTGGACTACCGATAGAAATTGTGAGTGATAGAGGCACACACTTTGTGAATGAAGTAATAGAAGCCTTAATGAATGAATTCTTGGTAATTCATAAGAAATCAGCCCCATATCACCCGCAAGCTAATGGACAAGCCAAAAGTTCAAATAAAATCTTGTGCACAATTCTCACGAAAATTGTCAATAATGGTAGATTTGATTGGGATAAACAATTACATCATGCTTTATGGGCATTCCGAGTAGCATACAAAACAGCCATAGGCACTACCCCTTTTAACTTAGTGTACGGACAGAATGCTATTTTGCCAATTGATTTCTTAATACCCACTCTCAGAGTAGCAACAACTTATGAGTGGACGGGACATGAACTCTCAGCTCAATTGGATCAAATAGAGAAGTTACATGAAACGAGGTTACAAGTGGTAGCAGGGATTTATGCAGCAAAAAGGCGACAGAAAGCCTATTTTGATGCTCATATCAAAGATAAAAACTTGAGGGAAGGAGATTTAGTATTGGTTTATACTTTGAAACAACATGCTAAGAAATTACAAAAAAGGGGATATGGGTCGTTAATCATCAATCACATATCCACAAGTGGAGCCATCAGTTTAGCAACCCTAGATGGAGACGTATTGCCAAACTATATCAACGGATGTCGAGTGAAAAAATATTTAGAGCCATTAACAGAAGAGATAATGTCACGATTAATAATGGGTAAAAATAGATGTATAGAGCAAGAAAGAATACGAGAAGAAGCTAGACAAGAAGCGCTAGAACGAATCAGGAAAAGAAAAGAGTGGATGAGAGAAAGAGATGAGAGATATCGACTAGGCAAGGAACTCATCCCAATGGCTAATTTTGGAGCCACTGAAGACCTAGGTCAGCAAAGGATGCAACCATATTTGAATTTGGGCACTGGAACAAAAGAGTACCACTTAGTGGATGCTCTCATTGACACAGGAGCTGCTATAAGCTGTATCAAATTTTCATTGACTCAGAAACTCAAGGAAGAATTACGTCCATCTAAGGCACAGCTAATTGGGATAGGAGGAAAAATTACCAAATGTATAGGAGAGATTACCTTACCTCTACATCTCGGAAACAACACAATGGAATAACAACTCTTAGTATGTCATGACCAGGATTTATTAGAAGAGCTCGTATTAGGTCAAGATTGGATATACGAATATGAAGTGACTATTCAGTTGGCCCTAGGATACATCTCAGCCAAGATAGGACATCGTGAAGTATTCAACATAAATTTGAACATTCAAGGCCACCATTACAGACAGGCAAGCCAAAGAATGAAACAGAAGGATAACGAACATCCTCCTAAAGTACCTTCCAGATACAAAGAAATAGGGCTAGAGGAATCAAGTTCCAATGAAGAATCAAGCCTTGAGCAAGACACATTGGACACGGACATAAGAACTGAAATGAACAATGAAGAATGGACAGAAATAAATCGGTTGAAATCACACCTGACAATCAACAACAAAAAGCACAGAACCAGGAAGTACAAACTGAACAGGAACACATTATTCAGTTAAATGATCAGTCAAAGATAAGCATTAAAGAAGCTCCAATCACCAATAAAGATGTAGTGCCACCCATAAAAGAGGAAATACAAACACTGGTGCATCAGGAAGCAGGCCTACAACAAAATAAGGAGCCAATCGTGATTGAAGTGCCTGATGATACACCTCAAGGTAAGATTGACCACAAGGAGGCTGAGCCAAGGATACAACTCCATATTTGGCAGCCCCATGATACGACATTACATGTTGCACAAGGAAAAGATGTTACCACCGATGAAGAACCTAGCATCCCTACCACCTGGTTAAACGTTGATGTTACTCACTTAAAACCAGTATCAAGCACATGATACAAACAGCCATGGATACGCAACAACAAATGATGGACACAAATGCGGATTACGACAAGGCCATGAGGGAAAAGAATCAATTTCAAATAAAGAGTGAACAACTGTCCGCACAACTCATCGATGCCCAGCAAGAAATTTCAGCTAAGGATACGGAGATAACCGCAGTTAAACAGCAATGTAATACACTGATGAAACAGCATCATCAGCTCCAGACACAACTTGCGGACTTACAAAGACAACATGAAGCCAGCAAAGCAGACAAAGAGAGAATGAAAGCTCACAGCAACTTGCTCGAAACAGAACTGAAAGTATACATGGAAGAAAATGATAGTTTACGGAGCCGAAATAAAGAGTTGATGAAGGCATTACTATATGACCAGCCTATAGAAAAACAGGAAACATCAATCACTGAACAGAAGGAATTGAAAGATCAGATTGAGAGATATGCAGAATTGCTGAAGCAAGAGCAAGCCCTAAGGGAAGAATGGGAACGAAGATATGTCAACGAAACCAATGAACTCAAGAAACAACTGAACACTGCCCATGGATGGAGGATTAGAATTATTATTCTAGTAGGGCATTCAGAGTGTAAAAGTTTATGGACAAACAAATTACAGACTGGTATGATTGTTCTCTTACGTAGAACACAATTATAGGCACAATTGTGAGGTGTGGCTCCCTCATACGGAAGTACCATACACAATTAAGGAAATGCGACAATGGGATGCAGTGTAGTTAGAGACTCTGGATGGAGAGGCTCTACCACTAGGCAACATTTCTAGGCTCAAGGCTTATCATCATCAACAAAATTGGATTTTTGGATCACCTGGAAATTGCAAAATCTGTTCAGGTTCTACATAGCTCTTCTCGTATCATTTTTATTACTTTATTTTCTTATTTTCACCATTTACCATGATTTTTCTTTCAAGTTTTCATGTAATTTAGAGGTTATTTCATAGTGAAATTTATGATAATATTATTGGAAATTTTAAGGAATTTTTTGAGAATTTTTAAGGATTTTTTTTGGAATTATGCATCTTTTTAAATGATTTTTTTCTTGTTGAAATTCAAGAAAAAAGGAAGTTCTCTGACTTTTTAAGTGTGGGAAGTTTTCTTGAAATTATGGTCATTTTTAGAGAATTTTTCTTATTGTTTTGTAATTTTTATATATTCTTTGGAATTTCATTTGATGTTTCCTCTTTTTAAGGTTTTCAAGTGTTATGGAAGGTCTAGGTAAACCCTACCTTATGTCACAGTTTGTAGAAATAAAGGTCAAAAGTGGAAAGATAAGAAGTGGAGACCGTATGCAAGAGTTTATTTCTGGCCTCCCATTTAAATTTTTGTTTTCCATAAAAAAGTCAATACATGAAAAACTAGGGAGTCCTTGTTCTTCACATGAGAAGTTCTTGGGACATCAAAGTGATCACCAAGATAGGCAAGTAGTTGAAGTGACATACATAAGACGAGTTGATACACATAAAGGAAATTATTCTAGGAGAAGCATAAGCAAGGAGCAAGGGTATACTCTACACTAAGAGAGCACGACACTTGGACAATATGTATCCAGAGAGGCTAGGGTGCAAAGAGAGAGAGAGAGAGAGAGAGAGAGAGAAAGTTTGTAAAGGAGGTGACTAAGTATGTAGAGAGAGTGCATAGAGAGCAACTAAGGTGTGACAAAGTATCATCAAGGAGGTGTTGCATGTCGACAAAGAAGTGACCGATCCTTCAACCTTATTGGAAGCTTGAGTGCAAGGAGTGCACAAGGGCAAATGATAAGACAAGGTGGAGGACCGATATAGAGGAGGCTGAATGCACAAGTAATTGTGATATTTTCTATAATTGTGTGTGTGCTTCTTTGGATCAACTGCTACATAGAGAGAACATTTTTTCATATTCTAGACAAAGCTCTTGTAATATTTTATTATAATCAAGACACATACGCTTCCAATGCAATTATCTTTCTTCTTCTTCTCTATTCAAATACTCAAGCACCTTTCAATTAAAGATCCCCAAGAGGGACAAAGGTAAGAAACCTTTGTCATAGATATTTATGTCTAAGAGAAGGTTGGACATGTAACATTTTATTCAAGTGACATGTAAAAAGTCACATAGATGAAGATACTAGCAGAAGCCATGAAAATCCATGTCAATGATAGCTTTCTATGCATCACAATTATAAGTAGTTAGTAGCTCATGAGCACATGAATAACTCTTCATAGGAGTACATGTATATGTAGTTGATAAACAATTCTATTCCTAGTTGATGCAAGTTGGTGCTATGGATTTTTTCCACAAAAAGATGCAAAGCATCTAACAATGTGAAAGAACTACCATCAGTAGTAGTCAAAATGATCTTACCATCTGACATAACATGATAAGAGGATTTTTTAGCACATGTGAGAGCATTCTCTATAGGGGTAGGCTCAAGTGAATTGAAAAGATGCAAAGCATCTAACAATGTGAAAGAACAACCATCAGTTGTATTCAAATTGTTCTTACCATCTCATGTTACAGGATAAGAGGAGTTGTTAGCACATGTGAGAGTATTCCCTATAGGGGTAAGCTCAAGTGAATTGAAGAAACTACAGTGTGAGGTAATTTTTTTAGTTGCCCCACTATCAGAGTACCAAACATCTCAGACTACTACAGATGCCAATGCAACAACCATTCCAACCGCTTTCTTCTTTGCCTCTTTTGGAGCTAGTTTTGGGCAGTTGTGTATGAAATGATCATTTCCCTTATAGTATTTGCAAAAGTATTTTTGATTTTTAGTTTTCTTCTCATCTTTGTCTTCCTTCTTCAACTGTGAAGCATTATTAGATTTTTGCTTACTAGTAGATGAGATTCATTTACATGCACCCTTCTGAATAGCTAGGAAATCTTGATCAGCAACATGCATAATGGATTGCTCTGCCTAGAGTAGTCTTCTTCCAACAAAATAGAGACTAACTTCTCAAATGTTAAGGCATTTGGATTAATTTTCATCATCAATCAAAGAGTAGAAGAAAAAAAATCTAATATGAATTTTGAAGACAATTAAGAACAATTTGCATAAGTGAACTATCTGGCAAGACTTCATTAGCAGAAATCAACAATCAAATGATCTTTCAAATCTTTGATCTCTGTCAAAAAACTATCCAAAATATGTCCTTGATTCATATGCTCACTCTCCAACTATTTTTGGATGTAAGCAACACAAGCCTCATTTCTTGCCTCTTATAAAGTTGTAAGTGTATCCCAAGCATTTCTTTGCTATTTTGCAGGAGCCAATGAGAGGGATAATGGCACGTTTGATAAACGCTATCAATGCATATGCTTGAGAATCTCTGCCATCCCAATGAAGTTGATGTGCAATAGGTGCAACAAGAATTGCATCAAGAACAAGAATTTGAAGATCGTCATCTTCAACCCCATCTACATCACCTTCACTAATTGTATTTTGGGTGTAGTAGGATGTTTTTCAGCATCGTGCGCAATATTCCATAATCCTTTTACTACCAATATATGACACATCATATATGCCCACAATGGGTAATTCGTACCATCCAATCTATCCTCAACGGCCAACATATGGAATACATCATTGCTTTCAACCATGACCACTAACTAAATACCTTGATGTAGAAAAATGAATGTATCTTGAAAAGTTGAACAGAACCAACCTGTTGAGCTCGGGTAAAGCTATAGTAGAATTTGAGATACTTGTACTCACAAACGAAAACACATATATATGTTTGGCACAAGAGGATGAAATTTCTTGCACAGGTGCTATGATAGTGCATTTAGAGGCCGAAATGAGCTCATATCAAAGTCTGGATGCCAGAGAGTGAAGGTGTTTTGAACTCCAAGTCACTCTGAGTATTTTGTGTGATTCTAAAACTCTAACCAAAGGGGCTTTGACAACACCTTAGATGAAGCAATGATGTGCTCTAATACCAATTTTTCACGTTTGAGATCTACAGAAGCACACAAATAGAAAAGGAAGAAGAAGAAGCTTGGAGCACAACACGACATTGAATAAATTACCAAATGAATGTACAAAGATAAGTAACCTATTAGAGTTATAAGTGTATATACAAGCAGGGGAAAAACCTCTTTAAGAGGGGAAAAAAGTGCCCTGAGGGTCCTAAATGTGTTCACACACATCACTACCAAAATATCTCAATGCAAACATCTATTTACCATGCTAGTATTTTTTTTGGTAAACTTATTTCTCAAGTCTTCATTATCTCAAGGAGTCGTAGAATATAACTGATATATTTTACAGAATTTGTTTACTAGAGGCACCTTTTTCCTAGTTGGAAATGATTTGATCATAGTAATGGTCACATATAAAGTAAGTTTTGACCACTTGGAACAAGTTGCATGTTATTATTGAGAAGGTAGTGGTAGTTCCACTAGTTTCTATATTTTTCCATCATGTCTTGAGTTGGTATGACAAACATAATTCCCTAGAGTGGATTGGGATTCAATTTGTATGGGAGGTTTTGGTCCATATTTTGGATCATTATCTCTTTGGTATGACAGATTGACATCTTGTATTCATAGTTTGGATCAAGATAACACTTTCTTGAGTTTCATTTCATTACAGTGAGTAAATCAAGAAGATTTATTTGAGCTTAGAAAATCTTTCATGAGTTTTTATTATTTTTTTTATTTTCCTATAGAGATGTTTTATTATTATTTGTATTTTCTAAAGTTCTCTCTAAGGTTCCTCTATTCATCTGGCCATCACGAGCTCTCACAACTTCTCACAATAATACATCTACAACCATGAGCATACAGTACAAGAGAGCCTTTCAAAGTGTAAAAACAATTATGGCATAACTTCCTTTCGATGGTAGGAGGGGTGGACACAATGCCTCCAAGTAGGGCAATCACGAAATCAAGTAGACAATTTATGAGAATCCTCGGATTTTCATACACATCCATATGAGCACCATCCCAGCATAAGCATGACCACAGGTATACATTAGTCATGAGAACAACAAAAGAGAGTATGAAAATTGTTCCCATGAAGCACATGGAAAGAACATCCCTTCAAGTCAAGTACTAATGAACCATGATCCCATGTAGCGGAGATTGCAAATTAGAGGCCTTACTAGCTAGTTCCATATTTTAATGGAGTGGCCCAATCTCTACAATCCTGAAATCCAAAAAAAAATTGAAAAACAAAACCAAAGGGGATGAGTTCCTTAAATAATTATGAAAGGAACTCAACACCTGCATATATCAACCATCATCATCTTTGTCCAATGAGTTATTATGAATCTTTACATGAGGTATTAATTGCCTATTTGAGCCAATAAGTCGATGCATGACAAAAACGGGCTATATTAGAGTACGCGAATGGTATAGGGTGATATGTATTATCTAGTCAACAAGATATGGAGATGTAAAGCCCCTTGGGAGGCAAATGTTTCCAAGAATGGAATGGGGGATGAAAAACCTGAGGTATTGGAGCCTTTAACATGGCCCTATTTTCAACTATGTATAGAAGGGGAACGGTGTATCAATAGCCAACATGTATGGAAGTTTGATAAATAACACATTTGCATGACCCAACTTTAAGAAAATTTTTTGATTATCATTGATGATCATCTTCATATGTTGAGAGGGGGGAAGAAATAGAGGACTGGGGCCTCAAGAGGAGGGTTGCATCTACTAAACTCTAAGGTTACCTATCAAGTAAAGTCAATAGTATTCATAGAAAAAATTTCTTTTACCTTAACCTATTGTCGGAAGTCATTGGGTAGCTTGAAACACATCAAAATTGCATGCATGATGATCTCAAGAACCTGATACGCAATCCATCGAGACAAGTTCATGAGGTGTTCATTGACATAGATAACATTTCCGCATAGCCATTAGTAGGTCATTTTGTAGAAAATTGAGAAGATGGATACACATCATATTCCTCTATCCAAAGGTTTCAAGGTGTGCATCAATCACTATCTTTCATGGTGCATACTTTTGCCCTTATACAGCCCCAAGGAATAGCCATCACAAGCCTCCATCTATCCCCCCCTTTTAAGATCTTCAGCATCATGATAACATGGTCAGTGTCTTGATATGATTTTTACCTTAGAGAAGCCAAGGAGTAAGTGTGGGTGAGAAATGAAGATAAGAGGAGCAGTAAGGCCTTGAAATCTTCCACGAAGCAAACTCTTTGTGAGTCTAATGGGGGCAATTGCAAGAAGGGAGTAGGGGCCATATGTGTACAGAGACAATGGATGCATAACTCAAACCCTTATGGAGTACCATGCTTGACACATATGGAGAGTTAAAGGGACTCAACCCTAATGGAACAAAGAGGGAAAGTGGGAGAGGATGGATGAACCTCCCCTCAACAAACCACTTATGACCTGTCAAGCATTCAATGGATAAGAGAGAAGCAGATAAATTCCCCTCTCATAGATTCAAAAGCCCATAACTCCATTAGTCAACAAAAAGCATAGGGAAAGAGGGAAACAAATATAAAATTCCTTCCCCACCAATTAGTGGATCAAAATTTGGTCTCTTATCAAAACAAAGTAGCCACCTCTCCCAATGTTGATGCATGAGAAATTCAAATCCAAAAATAGAATTAGTGAGGGCCAAACACATGAAAAGAACATAGGGAGTATTATTCAAGCTTGGGAGCATGTGACACTCACTTATGGCCTAAAATTCTTTCTTTGTGTTTTCTCTTGAAAATGAAGAGAGGTAGAGATAAGAGATAGAATGTACTATCCATCCCCCTCTCCAAGGTAATCACCCAAAATCATAGAGATGTTAGTGGTTGAAAGCGATGTCAAATGTGGGTGTGGAAGTGTGTGCCTGTTTTGTTTGATGAAGCACAAAATTCAAAAAATTGGATGGCTATTATGCAATCAAAATATGATGCTATTATGAAAAATGATAATTGGTCTTTATGCGACTTTCCTCCTGGCAAGAAGGCCATTGGCACTAAGTGGGTATACAAGTTGAAGCATAAGCCTAATGGAACAGTTGATAGGTATAAGGCTAGGCTTAATGCAAAGGGTTATGCTCAAGAAAGAGGCATTGATTTTGATTAACCCTTTGCTCCTACATGCCAAATGACTACTATTTGTAGCATTTGTGCACTTACAGCTCATCATGGTTGGAACATACATTAGTTGGATATTAAAACTGCATTTCTGAATGGTGACTTGCATGAAGAAGTGTATGTTTTTCAGCCCCGTGGTTTGGTGCAGAAAGGGCATGAAAACAAAGTGTGCAGGTTGAAAAAGGCATTATATCGTTTGAAGAAAGTGCCACGTGCTCAATATGAAAAGATACATGCCTACGTGATTGAAGATGGTTTTGAGAATAGTCCAACTGAGAGCACCTTATATGTTGTGTGCAAACGATGTGATTTTGATCATTGTTGTCTATGTTGATGACATGTTGCTCACTGATCCTCATGAGAAGCATATTGCTAATTTTAAGGCTGATTTGCATGCCTCATTTGAGATGTAATATTTCGTGCATTTGCATAATTATTTGGGCATTCGGTTTATGCAAGTTTATGGTGGAATCGATTTGTGTGAAACAAAATATATTGACACATTATTATAGCATTTTGGCCTTGAAGACTACAAACCTATTGCCACTCCTATGGAAACAAGTTTACGATTGAGACTTCATGATGATGGAGATGCATTTGATGATGTTCTCGATCAGCAGGCTATTGGATGCTTGATTTACTTATGCGTTACTCGGCAAGATGTTCAGTTTGTTGTCTCATAGATGAGCAGGTTTATGCATTGCCCAGGTGACAAGCATTGGCCGGCGGTTAAGCGCATCTTTCGCTACTTGATTGGTACCTGACTATTTGGATTGTTTTATTCCAAGGCGAAATCACTACTGCCAAACTTACATGATTTTTCTGCCTCTGGCAGGGCTAGTTGCTATGACACTCGTGTGTCCACCAGTGGTTTTTGTTTCATGCTTGGTAGCTCATGCATCACTACTGCCAAATTTACATGATTTTTTTGGCTCTGGCTGGGCTAGTTGCTATAACACTTGTGTGTCCACCAGTGGTTTTTGCTTCATGCTTGGTAGCTCATGCATATCTTGGTTGAGCAAGAAGCAGCCTACTATGGCCACTTCTAGTTGTGAGGCTGAGTATAAGGTAGCTTTCTTAGTGATTGTTAAGCATGTGTGGCTCTAATGTCTTGTGGTTGTTTTGGGTGTTGGTCAGTCTCTTGCCACCACCATCCTCACTGACAGTTAGAGCACATTGGCAGTTGTGAGGAACCCTGTGTTCCATGCTCGCACTAAGCACATTAAGGTCTCTGTTGGAGAGATCAGTTTGGGATATGTGCCCACACAGGAGAACATTGTAGACCTTTTCACAAAGGTTTTGCCTAGGGAGAAGTTTGAAGATTTTCGCAAAACTTTGGGCTTACTTCCTTTTATGGATTGATTCCACATAGCTTGGCATTTCCTTATACATGATTTCTAGCTCCTCGTTCACCACATCACCCCCAGGGGGGATTTGTTGATATATTTAGGTAGTGATGTGTGAACACACTAGGACCACACGGGCAATTTTTTCCCTCTTTAGGAGGTCGTTTTCCCCCAGCTTGTACATAAGCATATAACCCTAATGGGCCACTTATTTTTTATATTCTCTTGGTAATACATTCAATATTCTATGTTGTGCTCCAAGCTTCTTCTTCTTCCTTGTGTTGTTCGCATGCTTCCACAGACTTGAAACTCCAACATTGTTCCTCACAACAACTTCACTTTTTTTGAGGTGTATATGGTACTATATGATGATCTTTTATCCCACACTCAACAATGAATTTATTACACTAAAAGAACATATACTACTCCTCTCAATCAGAATGGAGGGTGCCTATTTTACATGCTGACATATATTTAGCCATAACTAGGAACTATTTAATGCACACTATCACTTCATACTTCACTGTCAGTGGATAATCTTATGCATTCCTAGAAAATTCATCAATGAGAGTCACGAAGTACATGTAGTTTCCAAGTGGTGTCTACATAGGACCACAAAAATCACTATAAACAAGCTACAATTTATGTGTATCTCTAACTAAACCATCTTTGGTGAAGGGATTGCTACATTTTGTCCAAAATATAGGACTCACAGACATGTTTAGAAGGTTCATCGAGTTTAGGCAAGGAGGGCATCGTTTTTTATTTCTGTAGGTGAAGCAAACTAGAGAAATTTGGATGACTGAAGCATGCATGCAAAAGTTTTGCATCTGAAATAGCATGAGAATCATAAACAAAACATGTTGAATCATTCTTAAGTTTTGAACAATCTATGATTTTATACAACCAATACATAAAATTCTTGAAGAAATAATATTTACCCTTTGAGAGATCATGAATTGTACACTTGCCAACAAAATTTTAACAACTAAGCTAATTTTATCTAGTGTTGAAACTGTTGGTGCATTTTGCCCAAGCCTACATGCTTGATATGCTTGATATTATCCTCATTTGTAAGTCACATGAGTAGTCATGTGAACACCTCTTGTAAAAGAGTACATTTTATCTCTTGTAAATGGAAAAAGAAAAAAGGAAAAGGATGGCTTACCTCATCCATGATGTAAAAGCAAATTCGTGGCTCCAACTACCAAAATCACGAATTTTTGAGCTGAGGGAATCTCTCATAACTTTGGGGATCACTTTTAGGTGGAGCCATTCGAATTCGAATTCAAAACTCCCTCCAAGAATAGCTATAAAAGGAGCAAGAAGGAAGAGGCGATTAGCAAGCCTTGTACGTGACCACTTCATGTCATTTTGTAGAGATTGAAGAGCTTACTCCATAGCTCTATCATGCTACTCCCATTGTGCAAAGATTCATTGCCAATGTGGTTGTAATCATATGTGAATCTATACATTTATTATCATCTACCTCTCTGTTTTGTTCTCTGCTATACTCACTCAGAGCAGTAACTTCAGAAGGTCATATCTCGAGTTTTACTGAACATTTTTCAGTGTTTTAAAGTGCGTTGGATAGCTCTCACTGTCTAGTTTCTACCTATAAATTTTCAAGGTCATTGGATTTATACTTTTGGAGATATCTGCATTTTACTTCTTACTGGTCTATCTCTGCAGAGCCCCGAGAATTGTGGGAATGTTCCAGAACTTGATGAAACTTGTTCTCAGTGCTCAGTCCATCATTTGAAGTGTTTTAACTTGGAATAGGAAGCTTGCTAAGTCTATTTGCTATGCCCAAAAGGATTTTTTCTAATTCCTTCCAGGTTGAGAGCACTGTTCATTTTTTCCAGCAGGTGTATGTCCAAAAATAGCAAGTTTTGGGAGCTAGTCATTTCGCAACTAGCCTGTCTTGACTTAAACTTTTGGGATACATGTTCCAAAGTACTTGGCTGATATTTTGGTGGATTTAGGAAGCTCAAAGGGTCTACTAATCAACTCTGAAGTCTCAGTTGGCTGGTGTGAAGCTGGTTGTAGCGGCACCTACTCATCTTTGGATTGCATCCACCATCTCTCTTCACAGTGGTATCAGAGCATAGTCAAGCAACATGGGAGATGGATTTCCATCAACAATTGACAAATTGGATCGAAACAACTACCCGGCATGGTCTCTAAGGATGGAGGCTTACCTTCAAGGAAGGAATCTATATGGATTCATATCCGGAGATGAAGCAATGCCAACCATGAGGAACAAAGGGCAACCATCACATGAAGAAGTGGAAGGACTTTCGAATTGGTGTTCGAAGGATGCACTTGCAAGGTCCTATATTCTAAACTCAATCTCTGATTTTCTTTTACCTCATGTCAAGGGATGCAAGACATCAAGAGAAACCTGGAATGCACTTGCTTCTTTCTTCTCTTCCAACACTCGAGCAAGGAAGAACCAATTGTGGATGGAGTTCACAACAATGAAGAAAAGCCCGAAGCAAAATGTGACTGATTATGTCACAAAGATGAAGGAGATTTCCGACCAACTTGGAAGCATTGGAGAGGTAATTGAAGAGGAGCAAATCATAAGACAAATCATGAATGGAGTCAAAGCAGACGACAAGTGGGAGTCATTCACAACAGCCATGGATTTATACATGGATATGCATGTACCCGACCTCAACACACTCATGGGCCAACTCTTCACTCATGAAGCAAAGATTAGCAAAGGTGGTGAGTCCTCAAGAGGTAATCAAACTTCTGCCTTATATTCTGATAAAGCTAAGGTCAAGGACAAGTCAAAGAATAGAAAGAATGAAGATGAAGGAAGCTCTTTCCAAGCAAACTTTGCAGGTAGAGGACGAGCTAGAGGAAGAGGCAGAAGTGGAAAGCAAGGCAGGGGGAGATTCCAATCATCTCAACCTTGCAACATATGTGGCTTATCTAACCATACTACTGAAGAATGTTTCAGGAATCCAAGGAACTCAAGAGGAAGAGGATTCAATAGAGGTGGTTATGGATCAAATAGAGGCAGGTACAATGGAGGCTACAACAACAACAACTACTACAACAACAATTACAACAACAACAACAACTATCAAAGTGGCCATAGAGGAAGAAGAGATTACAATAACTATGCAGAGGACCAAAGTCAAGAAGATTCATTATTGATTATGAATCTATCAACAAAGAAGGGTAAGGATGATGATCACATATTTTACATTGATTCGGGATGCTCGAACCATGTAGCAGGAAATGTGGCTTTACTTTCTGATTTGGAAGATCCTCATAACAAGCATGAAGTGCAGACAGGAGATGACACAAAGCACTCAGTGGAGAAGATAGGTAATGTGAAGACATCAGATGGGAATATGAACCTCTTAAGCAAAGTCTTGTATGTCCCTACAATTACCAAAAATTTAATAAGTGTTGGACAGATTGTTGAAAAAGGATTGCAGGTTAGATTCAATCGATTTGGAGCATATGTTGAAGACCCAAGGCAAGGCTTTCGAAGGATTGCCAAAGGAGAAAAGACAGGAAGGCTTTTCACTTTTGAAGTGGAAGATACAAAGAACATAGCTTTGTTTAGCTATGGATCTCAAACTCTAACAGAGTTGGAGATATGGCACAAAAGGCTTGCTCACATTGGTGAGAGGACACTCAAACAGATTTGCAGGGACCAAAGTGTACTTGGTTTGCCTAATATCACAAGGCAACACATGATTTATAAGTGTGAAGCTTGTCAACTCGGCAAGGCTCATAGACAACCTTTCAATAAGAAAGGATATATGTATCAAAATCCTTTGGATCTAGTGCACACGGATGTGTGGGGTCCAAGTAAGGAGCCATCTATATCAGGCTCAAGATATTATGTGTCTTTCATAGATGATTGTAGCAGGTGGACCATTCTGTTTTTCATGAAGCACAAGGATGAAGTGTTTAATTGCTTTAAGAAGTATATTGCTCTTGTTGAAAACCAAACAGGTAGGACTTTGAAACGACTCAGATCAGATGGTGGAGGAGAATACTTCTCTTTTGAATTTGATGCCTTCTTGCATGAAAGAGGCATTAAAAGGGAAGTCACTACAAGGTATACACCCGAACTCAATGGTGTAGCAGAGAGGAGGAACAGAGCTATTGTCGAAGCTGCAAGGTCCATGCTCAATGAAAAGGGATTGCCGAACTACCTATGGGCAGAGGCTGTGTCGACAGCCACATATCTCATAAATAGACTTCCATCTAAGTCACTAGATGGAACCACTCCATATGAAGTGTGGAATGGAAGAAGACCTAGTCTAGAGCATTGTAAAATCTTTGGATGCTTAGCCTATGCTCACATTCCTTCTCAAGTAAGAGGGAAATTGGATCCCAAGGCAGAGAAGTGTGTATTCATTGGTTATGATCAAAACCAAAAAGGATATAGATTGTACAATCCAACCAATAAAGGATTTTCTGTGAGTAGAGATGTAATTTTTGATGAAAACAAATCATGGTTTGATGATGACAGGAAAGTGAAGCTGCCATATGACTTGGATGAAGATTTTCCATCACTTCAACCAAAGGAGCCAAAGCAGATTGAAGAAAGTGATTCGGAGATTGACCTAGAAGACTTGGAAAGACTAAAGCTATGGAAGAACAAAGGTAAAGCAAAGATGCAGGATGCTACATATGGACCCGAGAGCTCACATCAACCACTTAGAAGGTCTTCGAGGGAGAAGAAGAAACCAGAGAGGTTTGGTTATGATACTTCTTTGGTCACCAAGCACTCAATCTACATTGCAAAGGATTCAACCAATGAAGAACCTACCACATTTGAAGAAGCACAAAGCAAGAAAGCTTGGAGAGATGCAATGGATGAAGAAATGGAAGCCTTGAAGGAGAATGACACTTGGGAGCTTGTACCTAACAAGCCATCTATGAAGATAATCGGATCTCGATGGATATACAAAATCAAGAGGAATCCAGATGGAAGTATAAATAGACACAAAGCAAGGTTAGTTGCTAAAGGGTTTGCTCAAACCCATGGTATTGATTATGAGGAGACTTTCTCTCCTGTTGCAAAAATGCCTACAATTAGGGTTCTCATTAGTCTTGCTGCATCTAGAAATTGGAATCTTTATCAACTTGATGTAAAGAATGCTTTCTTGAATGGATGGATTTCTGAGGAAGTGTATATGGCACAACCTCCTGGATATGAGGATGCACATCATCCTAACTATGTATGCAAACTAAAGAAAGCTTTGTATGGATTGAAGCAAGCTCCAAGAGCTTGGAATTTCAGATTGGTTACTTATTTGCAGGACCAAGGATTCAAAGCTAGCAAGGCGGATACCTCTTTGTTCATAAAGAGGAATGGATCTGAAGTGATCTATTTATGTGTGTATGTTGATGATATTATTATCACAGGCAATGATCTTGAAGGAATCAAACAGGTAAAGAGTCAAATGAAGGAGGAGTTCAAAATAAGTGACCTCGGACCACTCACTTATTTTCTTGGATTGGAGTTGATCTACACAGATTCAGGTATATACATCACACAAAGGAAGTATGTCCATGACATGCTCGTCAAGTTCAAGATGGAAAATACAAAGTGTGCAGGTACACCTATGGAGCAAAATCATAAGCTTAGTGCTTATGAAGGAGAGCCAATTGAAGACATCACAAGCTATCAAAGCTTGGTTGGAAGTTTGAACTATGCAACACTCACAAGGGTGGATATATGCTATAGTGTTAGCATATTGAGTCAGTTTATGCATAAGCCGAGAAGACCACATATGGAAGCGGCCAAGCGAGTCCTCAAGTACCTAAAGGGGACCATGAATGAAGGTTTGTTCTATTCATATACTTCAGATATTGAGCTAAAGGTCTACTCAGATGCAGATTGGGCCGGATCTAAAGATGATAGAAGAAGCACATCAGGGTATATATCATTTGCAGGTTCAAAAATCATTTCTTGGTCATCGAAGAAGCAACCAACCGTGGCATTATCTTCTACTGAAGCTGAATATAGAGGTTTGGCTAATGCAACTCAAGAAATCATGTGGTTAAAATCTTTGTACACAGATCTTGGACTTCATTCTTCAACACCTCATATTTTTGGTGACAACACAAGCTCACTACATCTAGCAGCTAATCCGGTATACCATGCTAGAACCAAGCATATTGAAGTCCACTACCATTATGTAAGGGAGAAGCTAATGAGCAAGGATATTCAACTATCCTACGTCTCTACAGATATGCAATGTGCAGACATGTTGACGAAAGCTCTTGATGGTACGAAATTAAGTAGATTCAAGTTGATGATTGGTTTGCAGGAAATCAAGGACAATTGAAGACTTATTTGGAGGCCAAGCATGTTAGGCTTGAGGGGGAGCTGTTGGTGCATTTTGCCCAAGCCTACATGCTTGATATGCTTGATATTATCCTCATTTGTAAGTCACATGAGTAGTCATGTGAACACCTCTTGTAAAAGAGTACATTTTATCTCTTGTAAATGGAAAAAGAAAAAAGGAAAAGGATGGCTTACCTCATCCATGATGTAAAAGCAAATTCGTGGCTCCAACTACCAAAATCACGAATTTTTGAGCTGAGGGAATCTCTCATAACTTTGGGGATCACTTTTAGGTGGAGCCATTCGAATTCGAATTCAAAACTCCCTCCAAGAATAGCTATAAAAGGAGCAAGAAGGAAGAGGCGATTAGCAAGCCTTGTACGTGACCACTTCATGTCATTTTGTAGAGATTGAAGAGCTTACTCCATAGCTCTATCATGCTACTCCCATTGTGCAAAGATTCATTGCCAATGTGGTTGTAATCATATGTGAATCTATACATTTATTATCATCTACCTCTCTGTTTTGTTCTCTGCTATACTCACTCAGAGCAGTAACTTCAGAAGGTCATATCTCGAGTTTTACTGAACATTTTTCAGTGTTTTAAAGTGCGTTGGATAGCTCTCACTGTCTAGTTTCTACCTATAAATTTTCAAGGTCATTGGATTTATACTTTTGGAGATATCTGCATTTTACTGCTTACTGGTCTATCTCTGCAGAGCCCCGAGAATTGTGGGAATGTTCCAGAACTTGATGAAACTTGTTCTCAGTGCTCAGTCCATCATTTGAAGTGTTTTAACTTGGAATAGGAAGCTTGCTAAGTCTATTTGCTATGCCCAAAAGGATTTTTTCTAATTCCTTCCAGGTTGAGAGCACTGTTCATTTTTTCCAGCAGGTGTATGTCCAAAAATAGCAAGTTTTGGGAGCTAGTCATTTCGCAACTAGCCTGTCTTGACTTAAACTTTTGGGATACATGTTCCAAAGTACTTGGCTGATATTTTGGTGGATTTAGGAAGCTCAAAGGGTCTACTAATCAACTCTGAAGTCTCAGTTGGCTGGTGTGAAGCTGGTTGTAGCGGCACCTACTCATCTTTGGATTGCATCCACCATCTCTCTTCACAGAAACTGATAATAGATTTTTCTTAATCGCTAGCACATATAAGGCATCTGACTGTATGAAAGTATTACTGTAAGTAGTAGTAAGACTATGCTGTGAGGTAATATATTTGGTTACACTACATATCAAAATATCAAATCTTCGAGTCTACCACAGACATACACTTTTCATGAGAAGAGGGTTCATAGTTGCAATGGGTAGTAAACACCCATTTTTCGATTTGAACAAGGTAAGTAGACTTAGTTTTAGGTGTAGATACCTTAGTAGCAACCATTTTATCCTCTTTCTTCTGGGCCTCTTTTGCGGCCAATTTAGGACAACCCTTAATGAAATAATCATTTGCATTGCAATACTTGCAAAGCGATTTTCACTTTAATATTTTATTTTCACCTTTAACTTTCTTCTTTGATTGTGGAAAATTAGCATATTTCTTCTTACTAGTAGGCGAGCTCCATTTACCTTTGCCTTTTGACTAGTTAAGAAAACTTGATTTGTAATATGCATAACTGATTTGTTTTTTCTAGGTTGATCTTCCTGCCAAAATATAGAGACTATCTCCTCAAAACTTAAAGGCATTTGGATCGGCTCTCATCACCAAAAAAAGAGCAAAAGATGAACTCTGATAAGAATATAGAAGACTATTAAGAACAGTCGACGCAAGTGCACTAGTTGGAAAGATTTCATTGGTAGAAATAAATTGTTCTTTCAAATGCTTGATCTTTGTCGGAAAAGTGTTCATCAAATCTCCTTCATTCATATGCTCAGTCTTGAAATGTTTTCAAAGGTAAACAACATGAGCCTCATTTCTTGCCTGATATATTGTGGTAAGTGTATCCCAAAATCTTTGCCTATTTTGCATGAGCAAATGTGAGGGATAATGACATGTTTGACATATAGAACTATGAATGCATGTCTTGGATTAATGAACTCAAATCTTGGTCCAAGATTATCTTTAGAAATATCAAAAACCCATCTCTCTCAGATGCCCTTAGATGGAAAAAACATGAACTCAACATTCCTCTTTCATTCCCTATTTTGGTGACCCCAAAGGCTCGAGCCTGGTGTCTTCCCTTTGGAGAGCTCCAAACAACATCAAGCCCCAATGTTGCTTGAGCTTAGGAATGGGTGGCAAGCATTAGCCAGAATGATTCCGTTTGGTTCATCATTAAGGTCATTATGCTAATAGACAGTAAAAAATTACAAAAAACAAAGAGGCTTTGATTCAAGGGCTTCCATCACAGGAAGTATCTTTTGAACAACATCAAAGAGGAAGTCATTCCAACAATTGGTCTTTTAACAAGATCGGTCTTCGTCCACTTACAAACTGGTCTTGGTCTTTTTACAAGATTGGTGTTCGTCCACTTACAAACTGGTCTTGGTCTTTTTACAAAATTGGTCTTCATCCACTTAAAAACTGGTCTTGGTCTTCTTAAAATTGGTCTTTCTAGCATTCGCCCACTATACGAATTGGCACATTGGTCTTTTTACTGCTGGTGGGACCTATCTCTCAATTCGTCCTTTGGATCTTACCGGGAGAATGAAGCGGAAAGAAAAGAGATAGAGAATGGGTGGCAGAGTACCGAACTTTGCAGGTGACAGAGTACCGAACTTGGCAAGTTGCAAAGTGCCGAACTTGTCAGAGTACCCAGAAAAGTGGAAGGAGTGGAGGAGTAAAGGAGTGGAGGAGTAAAGGAGTGGTGGAGTAACGGCTCGTGATAGCAACCTATATAAAGAACCCTTTTGGATACACTGGGGAGATAGAAGATATGGTCTTTTTAAATTCGTCCTCCCACGACTAGTCATTTCAAGTTAGTCTATGACTATAGTAGTGGCGGGCAACCTATATAGCTGAAAATGGAGGAGACCACTCTTGGAAAAGTATCTCGTGAATCAGACCAGCGTATAGTATAAAGAAGAAGTCATTCCAGTAATTGGTCTTTTTACAAGATTGGTCTTCGTCCACTTACAAACTGGTCTTAGTCTTTTTACAAGATTGTTCTTTGTCCACTTACAAACTAGTCTTGGTCTTTTTACAAAATTGGTCTTTGTCCACTTACAAACTGGCCTTGGTCTTTTTAAAATTGGTCTTTCTAGCATTCGTCCACTAAACGGATTGGCAAATTGGTCTTTTTATTGCTTGTGGGACCTATCTCTCAATTCGTCCTTTGGATCTTATCGGGAGAATGAAGCGGAAAGAAAAGAGATAGAGAGTGGGTGGTAGAGTACCAAACTTGGCAGGTGACAAGAGTACCGGACTTGGCAAGTTGCAGAGTGCCGAACTTGCCAGAGTACCAGAAAAGTGGAAGGAGTGGAGTAAAGGAGTGGTGGAGTAACGGCTCGTAATAGAAGCCTATATAAAGAACCCTTTTGGATACACTAGGGAGATAGAAGATATAGGACATCCCAGAGACGTAAGGTAAGAGACAAAGAGGAGCAGCTCAATGGACAGGATGGGGACTTACATGACATGGTTTATTTTTTAACATTTTTTACCAATTCATTATTCAAAAAGTTACTTAACAGAAAATACACACAAAGCCCATGGAAACATGTCTTGGTTACTAGGAAGGCTAGACGAGGTAATTGGTTTTAAACTGTGTAACCCAAAAGCCCAACGGTCCTCAAAAGGGGCTGGTTTCATCATCTCACCATTAAGTGATGAAGGACGTCCAACCCAAGACGACAAGGGTTGAACCTTGCCCTCCGCTGTGAGAGGTGAAGGGCCCAACTGTTGAAGCTAATGCATGTGAAAAAAATATCTCACTTTGTCAAGAAACACATTCATGGAGTTAATACAAGGTTCTAGAATGCAATGTTCTTTTTAACACTTTTCAAGGAATGGTGCTACAAAGACCTTGAATGCTTATAAGTACAATCAAAGGATATGATCTTAGAAGCATAAAAAAGATCAACGTTACTTCTATTAGTTTTTCCAAATTTTCAGGACATATAATACGGCGCTTTCTTGCACAAGTATGACGATGAGCTTTGATTTTCCATTGAATTGAATAACTTGGGAAGGTTGGTACATAAAGAAATAGAGCAAGATTAGTTGTACGAGGATTTCTCTCCCAAGAGGGAGGAAGAAACTAGTGTTAAGGCTCTTCATGAATGACAAATCTTCTACAATCAAAATTGAAGACAAAAATGTCCTTGACTACTAGGATTGCTTGGAAGACTTTTGGTTAACTTGTGGTTCAAGGATAAATCATATAAAGACTAAGGGCAAGTCCTTAAATGTCCTAGTCCTCCCTTGTATTCTAGCTCATGGCTACCAAAAGATTAAAGAAGGTAATGCCTTTAGGTTGTTGGGCATCTCTATGGGATATGTAGGCTATTGGGCATCTCTATGGGATATGAAGCCATTAAACAAAGATGCTACTGAGCCTTGAACAAGCTAGATTCAAAATTTAAAAGATGGGAGATTGTCAGCTGAATTTAGTGGGAGAATTAATTCCCAGTCTTTTAGACACTCGGATGTTCTTGTATAGGTGTCATATTTCAAAGAAAGTAGATGAAACTAATCTACAACCCCCAACCAAGGCATGAGATGTTAAATAACCTCCTTTGCACTTTTCACTCTCAATGCTTGCATCTATTTCTCCTTCAATGTAATTTCAGGTTGGCTTAAAAGACAAAAGGAAAAATATGGTTTATACTTTTTTTAAAAGGAAGTTAGAACTTAGATATGCTCTTTCTGATAGCTTGAATTAATGGAAAGTACAGCAATGAAGGTCATTGTACTTTTTTCTCCACAATCCCACACAAGAAGGGGTCGAGTGCCTAATACCTACAAGGAATGACAGAGCCCCACACTCCGCTAAGGGTAGGAACTGAAAAGGGATGACCCTAAGGCCATACGAGGAGATTGGTCCACACAAGGAGATTGGTTTGAACTGAAGTCTACTCTATTAGAGTGAGCACAAGACCTGCCATTGCCCACAATGCCCATTGAGAGCGCTTGAGGGCCAACGATTCCCTAAGGGAGCCTGGTTTCAACATTTCATCATGTTATGATGAGGAGTGTCCAGTCAGTACAGCCAACAGGATTTGAACCCACACCCCCACAAGACTTGCCATTGCCCACAATGCCCATCGAGAGAGCTTGAGGGCCAACAATTCCCTAAGGGAGCCTGGTTTCAACATCTCATCATGTTATGATGAGGAGTGTCCAGTCAGTACAGCCAACAGGATTTGAACCCACACCCCCATCATGAGAGGGGGATGACTCACCCATGTAAGCTAGTGCTGTTGGACAAGGTTTCAATTTTTATGCATTCAATGTGGATGCTCATAACTCAACCTGCTCGTTCTTTTTCTGTAAATGAAAATCCTCGTGCTTCTTAATCTCATGTTCAGCTATGGATAGCTGATCTATCACATCATATTTTGATTGACACACCAACCCCCATCACATTTGTGCACACTCACATACATACAGACAGAGTCTTTCCTTATAGCAAAGATCTCTTGTAAATTTTAGCTTAGTTCTCTAAATTTGGGGCATGCTTTCAGCAGCATAAGTAGCAGGACAACTTCCAGAAAACATGAAAATACAAACAGTATTAACGTTGACTAAGCGTGAGGCATACATACTTTGTTTGACAAAATGATCGGGGGATTCATGCTGAATAAACAACTGCCCATTACAATAAAACGATCAGGGATTCATTCTCAAACATGAGATTTTTTAACTCAAAAATAGAAAAAGAATTTTTATATTTACATGGCGCCAAAAGCCATACATCCTCTTACATGAAGCGGTTTGGAAACTGCTCCTTAAGTTGCCGGTTCTTTTTTGCGTTTTTAGAATACATTGGGGAGGCTTCTGTAGTACAAATACAATTATCAAGTGTAGTAGGAAAATTGGCCGGTGATTGATCATCGGATGGGATGAGTATTGCAGAACAGTAGGCATCATCCCAGGTTCAGAAAAGCAGTCGATGTGTACAAATCAGAATATGAAGCAGCGTTCGACTTAATCATTCAAAGAGCGACCGAGAATGAACCAGGTGGTGGTCAGCAGAGCACCAACACTAGCATGAATGAAGAATCTATCAAGAACAAAGCCATAAACGGAAATGCCCACTGACATGCTTGATAAATAGTTGACTGTAGCAAACCAATATTAAACCATGATTAGAATATTAGAATATTGAATTAGCCCACGTTATGTTCAACTTGAGAAGGAAAACTTTGGGAAATTTGTGATCCAATGTACCTAGAGCAGAACGCCTAGAACAAGCATCCTGATTATGGAAAAAAGTGCCAAATTTTTGCAGTATGTCATCAGTGTCTTGATTGTTTGCCCCATTAGCGAGTGTGAAGTCTGCCAAATTTGCCTTCTCAAAAGTAAGTCTTGCATTCATGAAGGCAGCTGCCTTGACAATTCGCCGGTGCAGATGTGAAAGCTTAGACGAGGACCTCAAGCAAAGCCCAACACCACACAGACTTATCCAGTTTATAATCTGTTAACACACAAAATACGTGGTGTTAAGTTTCAGAATGAAAAGGGGACAAAGAGTAAGGAGAGGACAACAGGCTTACAATTAATTCTGAAGCCATTAAAGTAGCACTGCCATTTCGTTCTGCCTCCACAACCTTATACATCGAAGCTAAGAAGCCAATCAGTGTGATAGTTAAGATAAGTGCTAAGAAAAATCTAAACCGATGACTTGTAGCACGAAGACCCTTGATGACTCTATCATACTTGAAGAAGTAGAACTCTGGGTCAAATCCATGTTCAAGAAGACCTTTGAACTTCAGCATCTTCAGTTCCTGCTCTCTCTCTCTCTCTCTCTCTCTCTCTCTCTCTCTCTCTCTCTCTCTCTCTCTCTCTCTCTCTCTCTCTCTCTCTCTCTCTCTCTCTCTCTCTCTCTCTCTCTCTCTCTCCAGATGAAAGACATGCTAGTTATGGACAGCACTCTTCAAAAGCAACACAACGATATATAATACACGGCATTTTGGCAAAGTTCGATGGGTCAAAACCCAAACCCTAAATTCTGATCAAAGGTCAAAAGCATGTCAAAATCAAGTCAAATCAAGTTCCAGCTGTCAATTTTGATTGGATAATAACTAAAACATCTTTACTTATCAATAGAATATTTTTTTTAAAAAACAAAATTGTCCATGTCCCGTTGTTCTAGTGGTTGAGTCTTTGGTTTCTTGAGGTGGAGGTCCAGAGTTCAATCCCCGGACCGGACATGTAATAGCTTTGGCAGTGTAAATCAGTTGGAAGCAGTTGTAATCTTGTCTAACCCCTGCTTTGTGGGATACGAGGGTCCCATGGGTACTATGCCCATTCACCTATACAGTTGTTCTTTCAAAGTTAAAGCTGAGGGGAGTAGGCACTTGCTGAACCTCCATTTGAAAAAAAAAAAAAAAAAGGGAATATTTAAAAGTGTAAAACATATAAAAAAAAGCTAAAAGTGTAAAACATATAAAAAAAAGCTAAATTTCAGAAATCCTGCCACGATTTCCAGAAACTGACTTTTTTGAGCTTTTTAATGTGCTTTTTCAAGAGCAGCAATATTCTTGCGAACTTAGCTTCCAAACTACCATTATGGTAACTTACCTCCAATATCAGGTGGCACTCAAGAATACACTCTCTGATATGACATACGAGTATCTAGAGCTCTGCGGCCTCTGCAATTCGTCTTTATAGACTGGCGCAATGTCACAATGCATCCAAAGGCCTTAGCGTTTATAAACCAAATTAGGCAGCATAGAGTGGGCAACCTATGTGGACTCTACATTTAGACAATGAAAAATTACATGTCACTGTTGACACTATCACCACTCTGACTACACACCTTGAAACTTGGCTTCACGGGTATGTCAAGGGAGCAACTTATTTCTGAAGCAGAGATGACAATCAATTCGGCAAAGTGACGAGAAAGAACGAGTTGCTAATTTCCAGCAAGGGAGGATGGGAGGCTGATATCCTCTTATTTTTGGTCGAAGCCCTTAATCTTCAGGCTAAACACTTCTGTATTAGAACTTTCCACAGCTATTTGTGCATGGCGAAGACGAGCCCGGTCCATTCATCTCAATATATCTATCGAAAGATCCTCAAGGAGAGGCAAAAGATTGATCGAAGATGTAGACATCGATAGTGGTAATGGTAGCAAGTTCAAAAAACTTGCGATCTCCATGAGGTAGTAGGGATGGAAGTTGTATGGAAAGGGAATGGGTGGGATGAGGGTTCTGCTTCTTCCGTTGGGAAGAGATCGGGTTGAGTAAGAAAAAGTGTTGTCTCATGTGTGGCTTGTGCATCCTACTGTTGCTCCATGTAGGAATGTTCTTGCTATTGGGCCTATTGGTGCTCTTGCTTCTGACTATTTTGCTGCTCTTGTTGTTGGCTCTATTGTTGCTCCTGCAACTTGCTCTACTATTGTTCTTGTTGTACATTGTTATTTTTTTTGGGGGGGGTGGGGGGGGGGGGGTGTCAAGTATTGGTGGGAGCCCAAGTGAATGGATTGGGCAGATGGATCTTGCTTCTCTTGAGTCCACTGGTGATCATGAATTTGTTGCTGTTGATTGCCATTGTACTCGAATGTCGTCAGAATAATTTTTTGATGGATTCATATATCTCTTTAGAGTCATTGATAGGAGGGATGGGAGGATTAAGGGGTTAAGCAGGAGCTCCCACGGGTAAGCTACCAATAGGTTTTGGACAAGGATCTAGGTGGCACCTGGAGGGGGTAAGATAACCAAAAGGATACGTCGGACGTGGGTCTTAGAGTATGGGCACACCGTATGGTCGTGCTCTCACAATGCTCTTCAACAAACTATAGCAGAAAATGATGTATTATGATAAACTATGCAAAACTTGCAATAATACAATGAAGAGATAATACAGAATCAACATGTCCTAGCAGAGCAGCAAAAAATTATAAAACTCCAAGATGAACTAGAATATCTTTTGCATCTTTGGCCGATGATGCATCAACTGTCCAATAATTCACAAAACGAAAACTCTGAGATACGAGTTCAGAAAGATGTTGTTGATGCCCAGGTCGATCATGCCAAGATGTAAAAGCTCTGTTTTTCTATCCACGCATTTTGGTGCTTGGGTGGTTTGCCTCGTTGCAGCAAATTGTGCACAACTATAATCAGAGTAGGTTCCATGAACACCTTTGAACTACGGACCGGAGAGGAGAGCTCTCCAACATTTGGGAGGAGAAGCATAATAGGCGTGTGTGCCTGAGCCTTCCCTTCCTCACCATTCTTGGGAACGTCAGTTGTCCCTTGGATCATGGGTAGATGCGCGGTAACGGGAACGTCTCCCATCACTTCATGATGGGTTTGGTGCCTTGACAGTTTTGTCCTGCAGGGTTGGCTCATGTTCGGCGGCCCTCCCTTCTTCTTTCGTGTTAAGTCACACTTCCACATTTCAAGTGGCCTTCGGGCCAAGTTTGTTGTCCTATCGCTTTGGGTTGCTCAAAGGAAAGTTGTCCCTTTAAACTTCACGTACATCCTTTTCCATGTGGGTTCGAGCCAACATGGGCCTCCCCTTGAATAGATGTGAATATCCTATAACTTCGCATACATCCTTTTCCATGTGGGTTCGGGCCAAGATGACCCTCCTCTTGGATAGGTGTGTATCACAAGAGAACTATTAGTCGATGCCAACAAACTCAAGGAGCACATTTAGGGGCTACATGATGCAGAAAAACAAAAGAAGACCGAAACGCAAGCCCTACAAGCTCGGTTGTGCCTGTCACCAAAGGTAATCTCAGTCCGATGGTTGAAATGTAAGACAGGTTAATGGCTACAGAAGCCAAGGCTACCTTATATGACGTTGCTCAATTTGCCTACACATCCAAACAAGGCACCTTGCTAAAATCTGCTATAGTGTAGGAGAATGTCAAGAAAATATAGAAGAAGATAAAGGGGACATATGATGAATATCTGACCGGAGTCCAGGACCAATTTCTTGACCACTTTACCGATGACCATATGGAAGAGTAGTACTAGATTTGGCCCACCGGAGCATGCCAGGTGTTAGGTCGCTAACATCTCTTCACTATAGAGGTCCTTTGTCAAAGTAAATCCTACTATAATTCTTGTTTAGTGTTGTAAATGATGTTTGCCTATGTAATTCTATACTATCCAAGAGTGCAATGAGTCTGACATGTATTGAACATGAGTTAAGGTTAAGGAAGGGCACTCATAAGTGCATTTTGCTTGTGAAGCAAAGTACGGAAACCTTCAAGACCAGATAAGCAGTATAAGAAAGATGTTCCCTAACAAATTTCATAATAAACCCCTTAAGTACGCTAACATTAGCTTCTGTCTGACCATGTTGTAACAAACCTATAAACAAAGGTTCAACTAGCGAACAAGAGGTCCAGAAGAAGAGGAAGAGAGAAGGTCAAAAGGAGAGATTTTTAGCATAGAGGAAGCTGAGGGAGGGCCCCTTAGAGAAGGAGTAGGTAGAAGTATGCAGAAGTCTTAGTAGTCTTAGTAGTCTTTTAGTGAACTTAGGATAGCAGATTCTGAGTTGTCTAATCGAAGGGGTATTGTATCGATGCTCTGATGTATTTCTATACTAAATTGAAAATGCTCCATTGCAAGTTTCTTTGCAATATAACTTCTTCCCAACCATCATGAGTGTCTATCTGAGTTGAACAATTTAATTTCTCTTTTTTCGTTATCTACTTATGTGATTTCATCAGAGAACTCTATTGATTTATTTCTCTATCGATACTTGTAGTCCTGGGTGTATACGCAGTTCTATGAAGTATTGAAGGAGGGATTCGGGAATGACTCTATAGTGCACACAAGTTAGATTGAGAACTAGACCTGTGGAATGAAGTCCTTTGTCAAGGTATGTTTATATAATATTTGCGATAATTTTGATTCTCGTAGTGTAAAGTCCAAGATTTGCTGTCCTTTGTCAAGGTATGTTCATATAATATTTGCGATAATTTGGATTCTTGTAGTGTAAAGTCCAAGATTTGCTTTCTAGGAGCGCTTGAATGCAGCATCAACAGTAGATGATTAAGGATTTAGGCATACCAGCTCGGTGTGAGAATGAATAGCAGAGGACTTAAGCGTGATATATTTGAATTTCATTAAAATGTCCAGAAGTATTTGTAGAAGGGCTTGACAGCATTCTACTCGTAGAGGCATCATAATTGAACTCGGTACATAGGGCCCATTATGGAGGCAAGAAGTCCATTCAGTAGTGTGAACCCCCTCTTCACTAGGATTCGGTAGTGTGAATCCCCTCTTCCCCAAGGTCTTTCATGGAGAATGCTGAGTTCACCTGTTATTTTAGAACATTTGAAGTGCTCTTTTTCTTCCAGCCAGCAGCGTATCATCTATATACAACACTAGAATGATTGGGCTGCCATCATCATCCTTTTTGGTGTACAAACAGTGATTCTGCATGGCTTCTTTTGAACTCATGTTTGAGCATAAATGCATCAAAATTCTAATACCATCACGCAGAAACGTTGTCTCAACATCCATTTGGAATAACCACAGATTCGAGACAGTTGTGAGAGCTAACAGCACATGTAACGTGGTCATTTGAACCACCGGAGAGAAAACTTCTTGGAAATCAACTCCGTCTTCTTGATCATATCCCTTAGCAACCAACCTTGCCTTGTAGTTGGGTTTTCCATCCATAGTCTTGATTTTGTACCCCCACTTGTTAGGAATGGCTTTGCTACCTTTGGCGGCTGGCCAGATCAACCAAATCCCAAGTATCATTTGCATAAGAGGCTTTTATTTCTTCCTGCATGGTTAACTCTCAGTTCTTCTTGTACTCACATAGTTTTGCCTTTTTATAAGTGAGAGGCTTACCCTCATATGATGACATAATGTAATGTACAAAGGAGACATCTATTCACATGACTCTTAGGACATGTAGATCTCCTTACTCAATGATTCATATTTCTCTGGTAATGGATCTATATCATGAGGTATATCAACTTCCTCATTATTAATGGGCTGCTCTACATCATTTTCAGCCTTCTTTTCGACATGAATAGGTGGCTCCATATGCCTTCAAGAGTCTCAATCTGCTATCCAACATCATTTGGCTCAATTACCAGTAGCTCGTTGTCATTTCCAGACATATGTTGTGCACCCTGAGGGTTCAAATCAGATTTAATAGATGGCTGTACATACTGAGATATAACACTTTTATGATAATCTTTAGTTTGAGCAACCTTGCGTCATTAAACACAACATCTCAGCTGTGTATTACCTTCTTGAGCTGAGATAACCAAATTCTATAGCTCGTTTCACCTTATCATCATAATCCATGAAGATATCTTTCATGAACTCTGCATCTAACTTGCTCCTTAGCTTTGGCCTTATGTGCACAAAAGCATCACAACCAAAGATGTCAGTGGTCATATGAACTTGCTTTGCCAGTCCAAACCTCTTTGAAGATGCCACCTTTTAGAGACATGTGAGAGGATCAATTGCAAACATGAACTACAATTTTGAGAGCCTCTCCTCAAAATCCATGAGGGGAATTAGCTATGGACAGTATGCATCTCATGCTCTCACATAAAGTCCTATTATACCTCTCAAAAACACCATTAGAATAGGGGTTGCATGGGACACTCACCTCCATTGTCTGTGCATAAGCGTTTCAGCTTCCTACCTGTTTGGGTGGTCCCAAATGCATCAAATTTCTTAAAAGCAGAAAAAGCTTCATCCTTAAATTTTAGCAAATTAACCCAAAGCTTTCTCGAGTAATCATAAAAAAAAAAGGGGTAAAGAATACCCCCCATAGATTTGGTCAGCATGCTATAAACATCAGAGTAAACAAGATCAAGTACATGTGACTTGCCTCAAATCCTAAGAGAAGATCATATTTTTAAAGCATATGTGCATTACCCCCATGCCATCCCAAAATTCCCCACCATCTAGTAGCTAAGGAGAATGAAGTCCAGACTCCATACATCATAGTAAACCACTATTATGGAGTACATGTGCCAATCTCATTCATTGGGTGGTTGTCCTATGCATAAAGTTATATTGCTCTTATATCAAAAATGAGTACATGCATCTAGTGACTAGTCAAAGGCCATGAGGAATAGATGGATGTTGATCCAACATCCCATGCAGCCAACCAATGTGTGCTCTTGTGATTGCATCTCCTTGAAGCATGTAATGAATTGACCCCAAACAAGATGCTTTTTAAACCTCACAAGTCCTAGGAGAGTGTTGCATTAGTCTGATAGGGGGCTGAGCCCTACATGAATTTAGATGAGAAGAGAGAAAGAATATGACAGTTGTACTCCACTCACTGAATTTGCAAGGATGGATATGCTAGATACTTCAATGATAGAAGGTCTTCCAAGTCTCATTGGCGGAAAGTACTCCTATGATGTTGAGGTTTAACAACAAAACTTGATACAACAAGAGATCAACAAAACTCAAAGCCTCTCTTATAATAACAGAATGACATATCACAAGATTTCTCATATAAACCATCAACAGTTAAATGTATTGTTGTGTATTATGCCGTGTAGTTATCTTATGTAAGAAGGTGAATTATGAAGCTGGATGTGATATTTCGAAGTTCTAGATAGGCATATTGTGGCCAGCAACCAGTGCTCAGCCATCCAATGAAAGATGCATCAAAGACCAATATGACAACTTCTAATAAATGAACTACAGCAATGCCCTGGTCTTTATAGCAAAATGAATATCAATACCGTGAATCAACACCTTACCTCAAGGTAAACAAAACAGTTTTATCTTCATGAAATCACAGGACTTGCGGCAACTTATTCTTTGCCATTAGCTAGTCTAAAAAATTGTAGCAAGTCTACCTATCATCATAGTGGACACAGAGAAAGTTATAACCCACATGCTCCTGATATACCAAGCCATGCTAGAGACCAAAGCAAAACTGTAAACCTCTAATTGAGGGAATTTGAGACCAGAGAAAAATTGGCACAGACTCTGCAGATAAAAGTGAAAGATAGGTTGTAAGAGGGCATTCCTGTCTGATGCCATAAACATAAGCTTCCGTCAAGTATGCTAATAAATTATGATCACATGGGATGCAGGTCTGTATATTGCAACTGATATCTCTGATGCATGCATATGGGATCACACAAACTATATCATAACGATTCATAAATTCCAGCTAAACCTATCACAAGTCTTCTCATAATCAGAAGGGTAATCTTCACCTAATATCCCGATTGTCATGCATAATATATATTCTCATAGAAACAAAAGACTTTGTCAAAGGTCACTGTGACAAATGTTGTGACATATGTGAAAATGCTTTCCTCATCCACACAACTGACAAAATTAACCTGACACAACCAACTACCTATAATGTGCATTTGTCTTAAGCCTCATCTTTACTGTGTAATATACAGTATTGTTGCATTTATTTCAAAAAGTAGGTGATACAATTTCCATGTCCTATATTAACAATCAATGAAACGGATCTTACTGAAACTCAAGATTAAAAGAGGAAAAGAAAGGCACCTGTAGTGAACATACTGTTGAAAAAAGTATGCACGAGTACAGGTAAATTAGTGTTTGAAATATCCACGATAAACTTGTCAAAATAATGATAACCGAGAGGCTGATAGCAGTTGTTTTTTTTTCGAAAGGTAGCGGCTCTAACTCCACTTCTTTGAAGAACCAGACTTTGTAAGCAATATAAACCAACAAAGTAGGAATGAATAGCTTTGCAAGAAGTATCCGTGATTGCTGCAACGAGAAAAACAAACTCATTTTTCAGGGTTTTTGTTGAAAGCAAGTATTCGAAACTTAATTCTTAGTATGTACGTTTTCCACCTTTGTTAAATTACTTGTAAAATACCACTATGTGAATTTATGATCCCTGTCAGAACAAGCACATTAATAAGAATATATACCTCAATCACAGCATCATACTCTTCCTGAACTTCCATGAGTTCCTCTTCAGCAGCATCAAGAAAGAGAACACCACGAATCCCATATTTCTTGATGGCTTGAGTAAGAAAAATGAATGCCACAAGAGACAAAAAGACTCCAACCACCACTGTGAAAGGTTGAAACACGAGCTGGAAAAAAAATAAGAAATAATATATGACAAAAATAAATGTAAGTGGAGAAAAAAAGAGTGAACAAGAGAAATGTAAGTGGATACTCTTTCCTAGAATTTTTTAAGTTTCATAAAAATAATAATAACCATAAATAAAATCCTGAAACCAAGTAGAAAATATCTTCCTTG
>CM035421.1:147313186-147605686 GCA_020310875.1 Ceratopteris richardii
CCTTTAAAGGGAAAGGGAAAGTGGAATAGATTTCATTGATAGAGCTCTTTTCCGTAGATGAGAGCACAAAGAGAGAGAGAGAGAGAGAGAGACTTTACTCTCTTATATTTAGATTGTCTAGATACTCTCTTATATTTAGATTGTCTAGATAGGAGTGGCACTATCCTATCAAAGGCAATGGGAAGATTAAAAAGTCAATGGTTAGATTGAGTCTCACACGATGACTCTCGGAGAGAGGTTACTAGTCCCAGTTGTTGGATCCAAGGGGAATTGAACTCATGACCTATTGGCTAGAAGTATGATGGGCTGACCACTTACCCCAAACCCATGGTTGATGATTACTTTCTAACCCTCCCTCTTAGGATGTGGTTCAACCATCTCCTTCCTGTCATTTCCAGAGTCTAACACTCTTTCCCTTCTAGAGATCATTGTCCTCAATGATCAGCCCCTAATCTCCCCTTGACTTGATGTCCTCACCCTTGCACAGTCTCGTAAACCTTTTTGTTTTCAACCTTGGTTTCTTGAACCCTTGCTCTCAACTTGGTGTCTTGAACCTTTTTGTTCGCAACCTTGGTGTCTGAGCCTTTGTTCTCAACCTCAATATCTTGAACCTGGTTCTCCCCCATGATAGGTATCTTGGACCCTCTAGTATTTCCATAAAAAAGCTCTTTACGAGAGCTTTCCAACATTACCTTACACGTCTAAATCTGGCCTTCGGATTCGGGGATACACTCTAATCTTTATTGGGCTAATTTCTCAAAGCGACGTGTGCTAGTTTTTATACCACTTCAAATACAAAATGCCCAGCACCTTTTCTAGAGGCCACTGGGTGTCATGAGCCTTGTGGAATCTATTCAGCTCTGATATCAATTGTTGGATCCAAGGGGTATGGAACTCATGAACTACCACTTAGGAGTATGTCACACTTCATGGATGGCACCCACATTGATATTCACTAGAGTTGCATGAATCTCCCATTCACTAACTTGTTTGATGCATGGTAACAGATGCACATGCACACTCAATTGACTGCTGCTTCCAAGCTCACCCTATTAAAATCTGATACACTAAATTGACTGCTGTTTCTGAGTTGACCTGGTTAAAATCAGCAGAATCTTCAGAAAATATCCCCAAAACTCATTTATGAACTCCTAGAAAAGTGGATTCACAAATCTCATAGTCCACTATCTTAATCATGAAGGGGACCTCTTCTATATGATTGACTGCTTATTCTTTAGAAATCCAACCAAATCTAAAGAATTCACTGGATTTCTATTTCAACAAAATCATGGCTAAAGAAAAATGCACATAAACGCCAACTGATTCAGTGGGAGGGATTTCAGAACTAATGCAGAACCTACGAAGAGAAGACTATATAAATGTTGGTTATTCGAGTTTTGTTTTGATCCCGAACTTCTTTAGCATCAAAAGAAGGATTAGCTAATGAAAATTCTGGACATATGAATTGTTTAGTATTGCTCCTATAGGATAGAGGCACCTTCAGTCTTGAAGTTTTTTAGGAAACAAATGTACCTGAGACCTACCAAAATTGCTTCCCGTTTGTTAAAATAGGAAGGAGACAGAGACTCAAAACCTAAATGAGTAGTCAGATAGAAAGCACATATCCATCCCCATAGCTATGTGATCTGCTTGCCCTTTCATGGTACGAACATATTCTGATAACCTGTCAACCTTATTTTTTGTTCAAACATTTTAAAGCTTGTGCTTTTTATTCAAAATGAGATGGTCATATAAAATTAGGTGATGTTTGCAATATTCTCTCAAGTACAATCTTTGTCTCCTTCATTGCTTTACCCTTATGGCAATGCACGACATGTCTAGCTTAGAAGCCATTTTGTAGTATCTAGCTTCAAAGCCATTTTGTAGTATCTCTATATGTCACTTCCACTATCTTAAATCACAGATTCACATGGCAATAACTTTTTCTGTACTGAAATCAGAAATAATAGTTGCATGTTGTTTAGTTTATCATTACTCCAGACTGTTTATCTTCAATTACATGGTAGTAACTTTTGCTGTAATAGAATCAGAGGGTTTGTATGCTTCTAATGCTTAGTTAGCTCGTACATGATAAAAATGAGCAGATAAAAATGAGCAAAGATCTTACAGATATGAAGCAGTATTTCTAGGTTCATTCCTAGCTTTACAGTCCAGAGACATTCCCAGTGACATACCAACCCTACAGATTTTCACTAAGAAACACTCAGAACCACTGCCAACCTCCGACCTGGAATCGTTCCACATTTTCAAGACTATAAAATTATATTTAAATTTAGGTAACTTGCAATTGCCTATAAGAGAAGGCTCATCAATAACTGCAAAGACCAGGTGAAAGCCAATAGACTTCTTAGATGGCCAAAAACTGAAAACAGAAAGATATTTAGCCCTTTGACCGTAGTTTTCAACCTAACAAAATATAAGATTGAAGGACTTAAATTAGGACAATATAATATCTTGTATTGAAACCAAGCTATCTGCTTTGATTGGCAACCACCAGGTTTCTCAGAAGCTATTTGAATTTTGAATAAAGCATCATGAGGACAATAACTTAAACAAAAATGGAGCTCGGTTTCAACTTTATCTAACCAAGAAGAATTTAAACAGCTATCATTTAAAAATCCTTTTATTCGTCCTGTAGGTGTGATGATTCAAGTCAGTTTCTCTATTGTCTCTAAGATCGTGAAGTCTTCTAATGCGTGAGACAGCTTTTAATTTGGTTGCATTACCACGAGCTGAAACATTGTGATTGGTCCGTTTTCGCCTCTTGAGGCAGGGGTGGAGGTTCAAGCCCTCCCTATAGAAGGACAGTTGTGGGCCCTAGGCCAGTGTATTGCCTTCGGACAGAGTTAATGCCTTCGGACAGAGTTAAACCAATTGCCTTCAGGCAGACTTTTCCAAGTGTCGCCTTCGGCAAGTTGAACCCCTGCTTTGTGGTATACGGGGGGTCCCATGGGTACTATGCCCCTTCACCTGTACGGTTGTTCTTTCAATCTAATTCTTCTTTCAATCTAAATCAAGCTATAAGGGAGATTAGGCTTCGGCCAAACTTCCTTTGAAACACCGTGATTGTCTTTATCACAGGAGAGGACAAATTATTTGAATATCCCTATAAGCCTCATCACGTATGTAGTCAGCCAAAAACCTTAACTCAAATCATCTTTCACGCAACCCCTATCCTCTTACACACTCAATCGACTGCTGCTTCTAAGATCACCCTATTAAAAAGTAAACACACTCAATTGACTGCTGCTTCCAAGTTTCCCCTACTCAAACCGGCAAAAGTTTTAAATTATGACCCAAACTACCTAGTAAGCACTCTGAATAGAGCTATATTCAATCACTCCGTATCCACTGCTTTCATCATGGAGGAGATCTTCTCTCTAAAATATTCAATTGACTCGTTCTTCTTTAACAACTTTACAATGTGTAAAGAACATACGAGATGTGCATTTCAATGAATCATAGAGGAAAAAAGTATTCGTTCGTATGATGGTGAAATCTCGGTATTGATGTCCATAAATTGAGAGCAGATTGAAAACTAATCTGCATCAAGATCCTGAAAACCATTTATAAACTGCAATTGATTCAGCAGGTGGGCTTTCAGAACTCAAATTCTAAACTTCCGTCCCTGCCTCTCCCTTCAACTTAAGAATATTTGAAAAACGGATCATGATTAAACGAATAGAGCCGCAAACTTATAGCAAAGGACGTACGTCCTATGCTGGAATCCATTTGCAGTAACGACTAACATTTGAGGGAACGATGAATTCCTGAAGCTAAAGTGCAGTCAATAGTGAACTAATAATATAGCATTGCACACCTCGTATTGAGCATCATCTGATGCAGCTTTCACAAATATCAGCCTCAAGATGGGAACCACCACCACTAATATCGATCCAATTGCCCAAGACAACAAGCTCGTCCTGTAACGGGAATGGTCTAGCTGGAGCACTTGCACCGTCCTGCGGAAGCTTTGGAGCCTCTGAGCTTGAGCGTCACGATTGCGCCTGTAAGTCAGAAGGAATTCCTCAATGGTAAGTGTTCATAGTAAACAATGTAAAAAAACATCGGAGAGACTAGAGATGCAATCATGATATGCAAGCCCGACGGAGCAGCAACAATAAACTTCCGATCCTTCGGAAGCTACTCTAAGAGCTCCCTTGCGATGAGAATGAATCGTATGTGGAAAAAGTGGCGCTGAGGAGAGGAAGGAAGAGAGTAATACCCTCCGTTGTCGGGCAAGCAGAAGGAACTAACACGAATGGAAACTGCCCTATTGGTACGTTGACGAGACTTTTCGGCGGAGGGTTCATCCGTAACGTCACGCTGCAGAAGAGGTGCAGAGAGGCCATCTGCGGCATCGCCATTGCCCATTGCGATCAAGACCCAGGGAGTTGACTGCGCCTGAGAGCCTCGCAGAAGGAGAGCGACAATGAAGAGAGAACTATTGGCCTACGTATAGATGCGGCGCAGTGTGAAGGATCTCTCTCACTCTGCCTGCAATATCCGCTCCTCCCCCCTCTCTCTCTTTTTCACTGGGTGCACGCGATCTCGCAAGTGAAATGGGCAGATGGTGGGTGGTGTACTGCAGCAATGGAAAGCTTCAAGAGTTGATGTGGCAGCGCCTGGGGGCTGGAGCGGTGTGCTCTGCGAGGGTCCTATGGTTTTGGTGGCGCGCAGCATCATCGGCTGGCAGTTGGTGGGGCTCATCACCCCCTGTTTGTTGCGTTCACGAGATTGGAACTCCGTAAAATGGAAGAGCGAAAAAGGAGACCGAGGTTTCCATTGCCGGCTTGAAAGGACCCCTATCGTCGCCATAACCAATCTTCTCCCCCCGCTTATGTCAATGGAATTGTAAATAGGTGTGTGGTTGTCACGCCATCAATCTCCCGTATGCCTTAACATGAGTCAAGGTCAACTGGATATGCCACGCCATTGGTCTGACATGCAAACCTGTTGTTGGGGAGTTGGGAACTTGAGACTGGCGATAGAAGAATCCCCAAATGAGCCGAAGACGACACAACCCAAGTTCAGCGCACATGAGCATTGCTCCATTTTAGCAAAAGCTGATTGTCCTCAAAAGCCCACAAGCTCAGATTATATTCAGAGGACAGCTCCACAAGCTCATATTATATTCAGAGGACAGCTCCAGATATGCACATGTAACAAATGACAATCGAATGCGAAAGCCGATGCTGATTGACACTTGGTCGAGTATTTTCTTTCATAAGATCGTTTTCTCATACACAAATCAAGTTAAAGTCAACGGCACCTCAAAGCTTACATGTGTTTAAACCATTTTTCATTCCCTCACAGCAGACAGTAGCAAAAATGGAATTCTAACTCTGTGCGCATTCAGTTATTGTCATTTTGAGCCATGATTTTAGTACTATTATGCATTCTAAGTTTTTTTTTTTCGAGAGTACAATGAATTGAAAACACACTCGACCTCGTAAGGTAGACACACCCATTTTTGGGGAACTCATAGATATGTCCAGCCAAAACTTGAACTCAAGATTTTCTACCAAAGACTCAAGGCATCAAACCACCAGGCTACACGAACTTGGACATGTATTCTAAGTTTTTTAGGAGAGTCGTTGCCAACTTCCCTTCATGGATGTCTAAAAGCTATTTGTTTGATGCCACCATGATGTGAAGGTGGAGTTAGGGTTATTATCATCATCCCTTATGAATTCCCTATATAACGCTGTGAAGATGGAGTTGGAATTATCAGTATCATCTCTTTTGAATACTCTCTGTGACAAGTAAATATTCACCTTTGTTGTCCATGTCTCATAGGTTGTTTGATAAAGCTTTGGCCTCTTGAAGCAGAGGTCCAGCGTTCAACTTCCAAGCTAGACATGTAATGGTTCTAACCAATTTAAACCAATTATAAGCCAGTCTAACCTTTGCTTTATAGGATACAGGGGTCCTGCGTGTACTATGTCCATTCACATGTACGGTTGTACTTTCAAAGTTAAAGTCGGAGGAATAGACACCTATTGAACCTCTTTTGAGAAAAAAAATATTCACCTTTAATTTGTATGTCTCTATTAGGTGTCCAATTTACAAGGCCTCCAAATTAGGAGATTAATGTGGATATCCACCAAAGCTATAGGTACACAAAGTAGATGTAATTGTGTATAGTTACTAGATCGTGAATGTTACTAAAGCTCTCATATCTATTTTACATAGGTTAATATTGAGAATATTCTTGAGATATTCTCTTTTTTACTATAACCTTAGGTCAAATCTCAAGACTAGGACCTATGATAGTTCAACATACCCTATGTTGGTGGACCCTACATATTGGCCATGCATGCACAATAGTCCACTACATACTACATGAATGCCCATATTGGGAAACATCCATGGCCTATATAAAAGGGGTTTTTTGTTAGAATTATCATTCATTTAACCATTGAACAGCTATCAAGATCACCAACACAAGCTTGCACGTGAGTACTTTATTATCCCAAATTTCAGTTCCTCCTCTTCTCTTGTCTCTAATGAATCTCTATCAATCAACCACGTAACAACTATGTGTAAGCATCAGCTCTAGTTTCTCAAAATATTCCGAATTTCAAGTCTTTCCTTCTCCTCTCTCTATCTATCTCTTTTGTACTCACCCCTCTCTCTATCTATCTCTTTTGTCCTCACTGAGTATCTATTGTAATTATTGAGTATCTATCTGTTTTAGATCCATTGGGGATCAATCAATATGCCTTGAAACTCACCATGAAACAATTATGTGGGAAAATTTCCTCTTCATTCCATTATATATCAGCATAGGGTCCTGACATACATATATCAGCCTTGAAGTAGGTGTTGATAGCACCTCCAATCAAACGACTCGCAAAGTATCTAACGACCACTTGGTTCTTCGGCCTCCAAACTTTAAGTGAGTAATTTTTGGCTTCGAATAAGAAAACTATATTCAGTAGATGTTTACATTTAGACACATAGTCAGGTCAACTTTGAAAGATAGGGTTGACTCTCTTGTGACGCAAATATGTGTGAGCATCCATGATCAGCTATTTTCCTTTTTGCTTGCAGGTTCTTTTATTTTTTTTATTTTTTATGTTTTTAAAGAATCTTGATCGAAGTTTAATTTCCCTTTTCTTGAATTCATTAAAAGAACAACTAGAGAAATGAAAGGGGCATAGTACCCATGGGACCCTCTGTATCCCACAAAGCAAGGAATACACAATTTTAGATTTTCCCAAGTGTAACACTGGGAAAGAATGGCCTGAAGGCATAAAGCTAAACAACTAGACAATTCTTTGTTACACATTAGTATATGGTCCAACAACCTACCCAGATTGTGGTGGACTATGCATCATTATTTTGAAATACTTTAAGACAGATACCACATCCTAAATGCCCCTCTAATGATGTCATGCATGGATGGTTTATGTAAGGACTCAATCCCATTATCAAGAAGAAAATCTATCTTTATGCATTGGACAAAACTCGATCTTTTGACCAGATTATCGATGTTGTTGAGAAACTAGAGCGAAACTTGAAGATAACCAATCCCTTTTTGTAGCAGATATAAAAATTGGAACATGGACACCTTCTACAGGGTTAATTGATTTGTTCTAGCAAATGTACTATACAAAATGCCAAAATGCAAGCCACATCACTGCAAATTGTGCACATAATCAATTGTATAGTGCTAAATGTAATGTAATGAATCACAATACATAACAATTTGTATATAATACATGGAATAGAGTGGTCAAATCTAATCAGGTACAATTTGATTTTCCATTAGTTGGTTAGTAGTAACTGCAACCATATGTTCATATGGTATGTCCTTCAGATGCAGGTCATAATGGTGGAAGTAAAGGGCAAGCACAGACGTAATCTCCGTTGGGGCAAAATAGGTCGAGCTACTTGAATTACAAAAAGGGCAGATGGCCTTTCAACCGGAATTGTCAAGAGGGTGGAACATATCCAAAGGAAGGAAAAGACCCTCGGTGCCTATTTTGTACGAAATCAAACATATGAGGTTAGCTTGTTTGGAGGCTCAAGAACGTGATCGAAGAAATCGAGAAGCTAAGCTAAAAATGCCCATGACCAATATGGTGACCTTGTGTTATAAAGAACCATTAGCCCCAATAATAACTTGGTCTAGGAAACAGTTGCAACTGCAAGATACACTTCTGTATCCTAACATCGTGGAACAACATGAGATATACAATTAGGCTTTGGGATGGGCTTCCCAAATGTGCCACCATGTCTTAGACTTTTATGGCAGATAATGGAGGGTTGGAACACATATCTAAGGTGGAAAAACTACATGAATAAGAAAGAAATTTTGTTCGAATGGAAAGTCAAGTTATTCTGCATCACCGTGCCACACTCCTGATTCTTGACAGGTGTTATGTAACTCCACTATGCAATTACCATTGAGAGATCTTTTACCAAACTTTAAGGATGTGCTTTTATATGAAGGATGCACTTTTGTTACGGAGCCTACTATGGCACAATAGGTGGTATGTAAAATTGGAAGAACATGTCTCATCTCTGTGGTGGGATCCCTGCCCAAATGATTCAAGACACCATCTAGCTTTGCACTTTGATAAATTGGTCAAAGTACAAAGTAGCAAATGAATAATATGGATGGATCTAAAATATCCTTGCCGAATTCACTTATTTCTCAATGTGTGATCTATGCACAAACATTTGAATTGGGTGGATTCCAAGTACTAGTTCATCTCTAGGCATCACTAGTGCATGAACATGGTACCTATGGTGGGATTCTTATCCCTCACATGCCTTTGAGAACACTTGATTCACTTGAATTTGATTTGGAAAACTAAAGGTTAGCCCAAACATCTAACCTGGATGTTTGTACAATGGATTGCTCCAAATCAACAATTACTTGATTTTTTTCACCCAATTGGAGGACTACTTTGTCCTAATGGGTTTGAAAATCCTATTTAAATTGTAGAAGAAAGTTTTCTATTTACCTTTGGACAAGCTTAATTTATCTTGAACAAGTGAAATCTGAAATGAAAATTATCCAACTTAGGATCTTTTTTCTCAAAGACCACTAAAAGTTATTAGGAATTTTCAATCTGACAAACAATTCCTAACTTCTTTGTTCCAGAGTGTACTAAACTCTAGAAAGTCTTTAGAGTTATGCTAGATAACTTGAAGCAAACTCAAATGAATAAGTCAAACTTGGACTTTTTATTTTTTGAAGATTGAAAGGGTTTTTGTACATAACATCTATTTGGGATGTAAAATTTAGTTACCTGGTTCCAACCAATTAACCCCATACTTTTGCAAAAGGGATCAGATAGTGTATATGGGACAATTCCAAAAGATTTGGAAAGCAAAAAGAAAGAACTAAAACTATGTATGACCAATTTAAACTTTGAAGTTATGTAAACTTGCAATGATTCAAATGCTTGATGACTCAAGACTTTAACTTCATAAAGATCTGTTTCAACAAGGCATTGAAGCATGTTTCCTATCTTTAAGAAAAATAAAATGGATTCTCAAAAAAGATTCTTGGAGTACAACTAAACATCATCCAACCACAAGATACTAGTGTGGTATCCAACATCAGTGTGTCGACCCACTATCATTCTACTAATGATTTTTTACTTAAATAATGCTTCACTTGAGACTAATTTCAAGCCTAAATTCAATCTTTATGATTGTTTACTAGGGATGCAATTCTTGTGTATTGCCTTGAATCAAAGGATTGAATTTACTAAGTTACACTAGGAACTTGGTGCTTGATTTAGTCAATCTAATCCTCAGTTAAAAAGATCAATTCAATATCAAGGTCCTACTTCTTTAAACATTTATAAGGTATTTCTAAATCAGTAACAATTTATCTTGAAGTGTTCCCTAATGGGAAAAAGAAGATCTTGGAATTTACCTACTTTGTATCTTCTTACTTGATCTTGACGTATCTTGAGATCATGCTTTTAGCCTTCTTGCAAGAGAATGAGGAATATGACCACCACATGCTAGAGAGATGACTCTCCTCTCAACCATATGCCTCTATATATAGCTCTCTCCAAGGGATTGCCTTCTTGGGCAGGTGGATTCTCACCATCCAAGTGTCGGCCATGTAACTGCATGTGTGCTAAGTGTCCCAGTTAATTGTAGTTAACTCAAGTGGATGCTTTTAGAAGGTTCTAGATCTCTTGGGGCAAAATACTCTCCCCATGTACCCCATGGGGATTGAACCCAAGACCTTCTCCTTCACACCCTTGAGACTTAACCACTAGGCTAAGTGGATCACTTGTTTACAAGTGCACATGACCTGCTATGTAAGTCTAGTCTCAAGATATTTAGTCATGCACACGGGTGACCAAACAATGTTTGATTTTAGATCCGTCTGCACCGCCGGACCCTTAGATTGTAGGCTTACTTTATTACAAACCCTGCCCTCAACCTTGAGAGGAAAAATACCCAACTAGATAAGCTAGCAAGCACATACTAATTGAACCCAATGGATTGAATTCATTTGCATGCGGAATATGATTAAGGTGATTGAATGAACCAAGTGAGTTGGAAAGTCTATTGACAACACAAGCACACTAAATCTTTGATTGAACCCATTGGACTAGTATCATATGCATGTAGAATGTGATTAAGTGATTGAACAAGTAACTTGGAAAGTTATTGAGAGCAGATGCTATTCCGGTCATTAGACTTGATCTTATAAAGTTGACTAGCGTTTAAGATTATTGTTCTAGAATGTCAATGTAAAGCATGGTTGAAAAAAATCTAACTTTACCACCTCGATGACAATGATCCATTAAAAACGAATTAGGTGGAATATGAGAGAGCTATTCCATCTTCAAATCTATGATTAGTATAATAAGATGCTTTCTCACTTGAAGTAAAATCGAGATTCATCACGTACACGTCGGACATTATAAGATGAAATTCATGGAGATAGAATATTCATGAACACAAGTCTTTGATTGTGGACCAACAAATCTGCATTCATTGAATATTGTTCTTCATAAGCAAGGAGAACATGAGATTTAGGATGGGTTTTTAATGAGAAGAATAGATCATCAAGAAACAATGTTGAAGAAAGTTCAAAACTAAGTCTTCAAGTGAAGAACCATACGTATGTGTTAGTATTGAAGAGATAGCCTTTGATCAAGTAGCATTACATGCAGTTTCAGGAGCTACTAAGAATATGAATGGTTGCAAAAAGGTGTTTTCTACCCTTACTAATTCAACAGGATATTTGATTCTTAGTAGCTCCAGAATCAGGATATTTGATTCTGGAGCTACTAAGAATATGAATGGTTGCAAAAAGGTGTTTTCTACCCTTACTAATTCAACAAGAAGAAGGGTGACCAGAATAGATGGTCATGATCCAGATGTTGCAGGTGTTGGAGAAATAAACCTAAAATCGAGAACAAGAGCAAACTTCACTATTTCTAATGTCCTATATTTACCAAAAATGAAGAATTTGTTGCCCATCTCTAAATTTTTGTAGACGGTTATCATGTCATATTCAATAAAGATTAATGCTAGATCCTTACTCCAAATGAAAAGAAGTGCCTTTTGCAAAGAGAAAATAGAAGTGGAAGGTTTGTATTATCAAAAATTAGTCATGCAAATGTTGCTAGGTCATCAACATCTAAGAAAAACATGAAATGGCATAGTAGATTTGGTCATATTAGTCACATGACTCTTAAGCACATTAAAAAACAAGGTATGGTGGAGAGCCTCCCCACTCTTCCTTTACTAGATGATGCAAAAGCATGTGAAGTATGTCTTGAAGGAAAGTTGCACATGCTACCTTTAAAGAAGCATCGATACATCATAGCTACCAAGAAATTACAGTTCATATTTAGATGTGAGATCTATGAGGGCAGATTATATTCCATTCAAATATTTTGTTATGTATATAGATGATTTCTCCTTATATTCATGGGTTTTTTGTCTTAAACCAAAGTCAGAAGTATCCCCGACATTTAAGAAGTTTCTAGCTATGGTTGAGAATGAAAGTCAGTCAAAAATCCAGATTTTGATAACCGAGAGAGGAGGAGAGTATTTATCAAAAGACTTCAAGTATTTCCTAGAAGACAAAGGAATCTCTCATCAGATAGCTATTTCTTATACTCCATAACATAATGTTGTTATAGAGAGGATAATAGGACACTTGTCAAAATGATGCGTAGTATGATGTACTCTAAGAATATTTCACTTAAATTTTGGTTTGGTGTAGTACATATAGCAAACCACATTCTTAATAGAACTTCCACAAAAGCTTTAAATGTTATTACACCTTATGAGGCTTATCATGGACCCTTCAGACTTGAACACCTAGTGGTTAAATTTGAAGAGTGTTCGTACATTGATAAGCAAGGAACATATAGGACAAATGAGTTTGGATCAATCATACAAGAGTTTGATGTGAGAGAACTTGATCTAGGAAAAGAAGGACAAGAACCTAGAACTCCTTGAGGAAAGTCTATCCTGTCCAAAATACTCACACCAAAATGGGTTCCTCAGGATAACTCAGCCATAGATTTTTGTTAACCAAGAAACCGATGAAATTTTTTGGAGAGTTAGATCAGAAAAATGCAATGATTTAACAAGAGTTCATATTTACAAATTCAAGGACTCAAAGATCCTTAGAAAGGTAATCTATTTGGATAACACCTCGAAGAGAGTAAGGGCATGAAAACCAGGTGTGCAGGTTAAAGAAGGCATTATATGGTTTAAAGCAAGCACCACGTGCTTGGTATGAGAAAATACATGCCTATCTAGTTGCACATGGTTTTGAGAATAGTCCAACTGAAAGCACCTTATATGTTAAGCGTGCTAATGATGTGCTTCTGATCATTGTTGTCTATGTTGACGACATGCTTCTCACTGGTCCTATTGAGAAGCATATTGCTGATTTCAAGGCTGATTTACATGCCTCATTTGAGATGTCTGATTTGGGGCATTTGCATCACTATTTGGGCATTCAGTTTATGCAAGTTGATGGTGGAGTGGCTTTGTGTCAAACGAAATATATTGACACATTATTGCAGCTTTTTGGCCTTGAAGACTGCAAGCCTATTGCCACTCCTATGGAGATAGGTTTACGATTGAGTCTTCATGATGCTGGAGATGAATTTGATGATGTTCTCTATCAGCAGCTGTTGGATGCTTGATTTACTTATGCATTACTTAGCAAGATATTCAGTTTGTTGTCTCACAGATAAGCAGGTTTATGCATTGCCCAGGAGTCACACATTGGAAGGCGGTTAAGCGCATCTTTCCCTACTTGAGTGGTACTCGGCTACTTGGGGTGTTTTATCCCAAGTGGGCTGCTTTTTCTGACTCAGATTGGGCTGGTTGCTATGACACTCGTGTGTCCACCAGTGGTTTTTGCTTCATGCTTGGTAGCTCATGTATATCTTGGTTGAGCAAGAAGCAGCCTACTGTGGCCACTTCCAGTTGTGAGGCTGAGTATAGGGCAGCTTTCACAGAGACTGTTGAGTGTGTATGGCTCAGACGCCTTATCCCAAGTGGGCTGCTTTTTCTGACTCAGATTGGGCTGGTTGCTATGACACTCGTGTGTCCACCAGTGGTTTTTGCTTCATGCTTGGTAGCTCATGTATATCTTGGTTGAGCAAGAAGCAGCCTACTATGGCCACTTCCAGTTGTGAGGCTGAGTATAGGGCAGCTTTCACAGAGACTGTTGAGTGTGTGTGGCTCAGACGCCTTATGGCTGATTTGGGTGTTGGCCAATCTTCTGCCACCACCATCTTCACTGACAGTCAGAGCGCATTGGCAGTTGCGAGGAACCCTGTGTTCCATGCTCGCACTAAGCACATTGAGGTGCATTATCACTATGTCAGGGAGAGGTTCTCTACTGGGGAGATCAGCTTGGCATATGTGCCCACGCTTGGAGAACGTAGCAGACCTTTTCACGAAGGCTCTGCCTAGGCAGACGTCTAACTCCAACAAATCTTACATCAGGTCTCTCTCTAGTTTTTTCTTGTTGTGCTTCTACAGCATGGGACGATCTTGCACCTCCATGATCATGATAGGCAATGGATGTATGTAAGGGAAACACTCGTTTCCCCTTCCATGTGTAAGAAAGCCTATTTTGATCCGTCACTACAAAGTACGATATGACAAAGGTGCATCTAATTTGCTATCACACAAAGTCTGCACCAGCCATTTTGGCATAGTTTTTGCCTACTCAATATCAGCTCTCTCATCAACAAGTGCATCATGTAAATCTGCATCAGAAATGGAATGATCTACATCATCATATGAAACCTGCAAAGGTTGAGAAGTTGCCTCATTAGGACCAGCACTAGACTGTCCACCTGTAAAAAGAGGCATCAAAGTATCATACATGTCTTTGGAGCTAACAGATGTCTCCTTAGTACATGAAAGCAATGGCTGAATAGCATCTTCCACAAAGACAACATCACGGCTAACCAGAATGCGTTTAGTCTGTGGATGATACAGACGATAGCCTTTACTTTCAGAACTGTACTCAACAAAAATACATTTTACTGCCTTATCATCCAATTTTCTACGATGTTGTTCAGGCACTAGTGCATATGCCAAACAACCAAAAACATGCAGATGAGCAACAGATGGATTCCGGTCATGCCAAGCCTCATATGGAGTGATAGACTGCAACGCTTTAGTGGGACACCTGTTCAGTACATATGCTGCACACATGACAGCCTCAAGCCAGAAACTATATGGTAAAGCCTGACTTTTGACCATGCACCTCGCCATCTCCATGAGTGAACTGTTCTTTCTTTCAGCAACTCCATTCTGTTGAGGTGTATAAGGCACTATACACTGGTGTTTTATCCCATGTTCAGCCAGAAATGCATTAAAATCAGAAGACATATATTCCCCCCTCGATCAGAACGGAGGGTGCCCATTTTACATGCTGATAGATTTTCAGCCAAAACCAAAAACTGTTTAAAGCACATGAACACTTCGGCTTTGCTTTGAGTGGATATACCCATGCATGCCTGGAAAAATCATCAATGAAAGTCACAAAGTAAAGGTAATTTCCAAAAGAGGGTGTCTGCATAGGACCACAGACATCACTATGTACAAGCTGCAATTTCTATGTAGCCTGAACTGAACCATCTTTTGGAAAGGAGGAATGCTGCATTTTGCCCAAAATACAGCCTTCATAAACATGTTTTCCAGGTGCCTCAAGTTTGGGCAAAGAGGACACCATTTCAGATTTCTACAAGTGTAGCAAACTAGCAAAATTCAGATGACCAAAGCGTGCATGCCAAAGCTTTGCATCTGACATAGCCTGAGAATCATTTACTGCACATGCCAAATCATTTTCAAATCTTTCATAGTCTATGAGCTTATACAACCCACGACACAAAATGCCAAAAGCAATAATAACATCGCCATTTGACAGATCATGAACTGTACATCTGTCATCAACAAATTTCACAACCAAGCCAATCTTGGCTAATGCAAAAACTGATAACAGATTCTTCTTGATCCTTGGCACAAATAAAGCATTTGACAAAGTGAAAGAACTACCATCAGCAGTAGTCAAAATGATCTTACCAACTCCCATAACAGGATAAGAGGAGTTGTTGGTGCATGTAACAATATTCCTTGTAGGGGCAAGCTTGAGTGAAGAGAAGAAACTGCGTTGTGAGGTAATATGTTTGGTCGCCCCACTGTCAAAGTACCAAACATCTGAGTCTACTGCAGACATGCACTGCTCATGAGAAGATGGGTCAAAACTGCAAACGATAGTGAACGCCCATTCTTCTTCCTGCACAAGATTAGCAGACTCCGTTTTTGGTGTAGAGGCTTCTGCAACAACCATTCCAGCCTCTTTCTTCTTTGCCTCTTTTGCAACCAGTTTTGGACAGTTCTTTATGATATGATCATTCCCTTTACAGTACTTACAAAACAATTTCTGTTTTTCTGATTTTTTCTCATCTTTGTCTTGGTTCTTCGAATGTGCAGCATTTGCAGATTTCTACTTACTAGTAGAAGAACTCCATTTTCCTTTGCCCTTTTGACTAGCCAAGAAAGCTTGATCTGCAACACGCATAATGGACATGTTCTGCCTGGATTGATCTTCTTGCAACAGAATAGAGACTAACTCCTCTAATGACAAGGCATTTGGATTGCCTTTCATCATCAACCGAAGAGTAGAAGCAAAACTCTGATATGAATCAGGAAGACCATTCAGAACGGTCTGCACAAGTGAGCTATCTGGTATAACCTCATCAACAAAAATCAATTGTTCCTTCAAGTCTTTGATCTTTGTTAGGAAAATGTACATAGAATCACCTTCATTCATGTGCTCACTCTCCAACTGTTTTCGGAGGTAAGCAACACGAGCCTCATTCCTAGCTTGGTACAATGTGGTAAGTGTATTCCAAGCATCCTTAGCTGTTCTGCAAGAGCGAATATGAGGAATAATGGCACGTTTGACAGACAAAGCTATCAATGCATGTGCCTGGGCATCTCTGCCATCCCAACAAATCTGCTCTATAGTAGGTGCAGTAGAAACATCAACACGAACAAGAATCTGCACAATATCATCTTTGACACCATCTTCATCAGCTCCACCACCTGTATTTGTAGTACTTGTTGTTACAGGTGTAACAGGACGTCTTTCAACACCCTGCACAATGTTCCATAATCCTTTTGCAACCAATACATGTTGCATCATATAAGCCCATAATGGGTAGTTGGTACCATCCAACTTATCCTCAACGGCCAACATATGGAATACATCACTGCTTTCAGCCATGGCCGGTGACTAAAATACCTTGATGCAAAAAATTGACGGTATCTCAAAAAGTTGAACGGAATTGCCCAGACGAGTTATGCTAAACCTGTAGCAGACTTCGAGACACTTATACTGCCGAACAGAAACAGGTATATATCTTTGGCACAAAAAGACAAAATAGCTTGCACAAGCAGTGTGATAGTGTGTTCGGAGGCTAGAACGAGCTCATATCGCGATTTCGGCACCACACAGCAAAGCTGTTTTGATCTCAAAAACACCTTGAGTATGCTCACCAAAATTCGTACGATTCTAAGACTGCAAACAGAGGAGTATCAACGGCACCCTAGATGAAGCGACGACCTGCTCGGATACCAATTGTTGGAGTTAGAGGTCTGCGGAAGCACACGAACAACACAAGGAATAAGAAGAAGCTTGGAGCATAACACACAATACTGATTTTATTACTAGAGAATGTACAAAGATAAGTAGCCCATTAGGGCAATAGGCATATATACAAGTCGGGGGAAAAAAAACCTCCTAAAGAGGGAAAAAAGTGCCCCGGCGGTCCTAGTGTGTTCACACACATCACTACCTAAATATATCAACAAGATTTGCACACACTGTGGGTAGAGACATATCATCACTTGAAAGTGAAAGACGTGAAAGAGAGAGACATAGAGCACATAGGCATCAAAGAGATGAACATGATTTTGCATTGGCTAGATGCCGACAGTACCCAAGAACCCTTAAACCCTCTCAAGTGTTCAAGACAATGAAAAACTACTTTGATGCTTATGATCATGTGGCCTAGTTCAAACAAGTGTTAAAAGCTGAACAAGTTGATGACTTGTTCACCCAGTTTGAGGCAGTTGGTTTGAATCTCAAGGGTACTGCCTTAGCTATGCTCAGAGTCCCTGTCTACACCCATGAAGATAGTCCATAAGCTTATTACACAGAATCACCCAAGCATAGTGAGAATTATTCGTATCAGTATGAGGCACTACCTATGGAACCAAATTGGGAGCCAAAATACTCCAATTTCATGTATATGAATACAAACCTCATGCCCCAATTGAGACAAATGAGACCACAAGGTCTAGAGAACCATGTTTTAGATGTCAAGGTGACCATTTCATTCATGAATGTCCCCACCCACCGGCTCCAAGACAAGGATAGAACATCACAATACAAGGCTTTTGTCCTGAGTGCGGCAAAGAACATCTCCCGAAAGATTGTCCAGGGAATCCCTCGAGTGAGCCCAAAGTTTCACCCATTAAAGTGGTAGGTTTAGTGGTGGATTCAAGTTCAAGTAGCATTAATGTGGCTCCTATACAAGCAATCATTAGGGCACGAGCCTTAAAACAAGCCAAACCAGTTGAACAATCAGAGTCAAGTGAATCATGAAAGCCTAGTAAGAGGAAAACAAGAACATGGAAGGATACCAGGGAGGAGGCCAATCGTAAGTGGGCTAGAAAATTATCCAAATTAGAAGAAATCTCGAGAGATGCAAAAATAAAAATAGCAGCTATTGCATCTCAAAACCCCTCGCATGATGAAACTCCATCCACTCCACTTCATCCCACCCCACCCCTCATTGTGAATAGACGAAAACAAGGATTTATTCTCGTAGATCCAACCCTAGAAGGCTTGGACATGATGTTCAAAGCCTACCAGGCTCAACTTCAAGAAGGGCCAACATCTACAAACCTAGACAAGAGTTACCCTAGAGAAGATTTAGACATTGAATGGACAAAATTTTGCATGAAAATGGTAGAAATAGCTTAGGCTATGCTCGAGACCAATCAATTGTTCAATCAAACAAATTCTATCAAACCAAGTTTGTATTTCCAAGGCTTACAAAGAAAGATTACAACAGTTGGTAAACAAGCCACATGTTTCTTTACCTCCACAAGCTCAACCACTTGTTGAAAGAGAAAGCTCGCCACCAACAAAAGTTTATGTTCTTGATTCCATGGATGATGGAACACCTCTATCAATTGAATTATACTCTCAAGAGTTTCTTGTGGAAATACAAGAAGAGAAATGGGCCAAGGAGAAGGGTAATCCCCCTCCTATCCCTAAAATTTATGATCATCATGATCAATTTTCCAAGACATTCCATCTATTTATGGAGACCAAGAAGAGCAACAAGAAGACAAGATATTAGATTTCGGATCTAATTCTTTACAAGAGTTGCCACAATTCATAGGCCCATGGGAATCTGAATCTCTTTAAATAAGAGGTTGCACAATACTGATAAGAAACGAAGACTTAGTGGTTCCAAGAAACATTGAAGTCATGAAGAACACTATGGTGCAGTTTCATCTCACCTTCGAAGAGCTGCTCAAAGTAAAAATTGAGTTGTGAAAACATGTGGCAAATCAGGTTCCAGAACTTGGTTCCAATATGTCAAAAGCAGGCTCTAAGCTGAAAGTCCTAGAGATACCTCTAGACAAAATAGGAGACATGAGTGAAGGTGAAGAAGTTAATACTTATCTTCTGATCACTTACCAAGGTTACACAACCAAAGCTATCTTGGATTCCAGTGCTGGTGTTGCAATTGTGACCACCTCTTTGTGGAAGCAATGGGGAAAACCCGCATTAAGAACAACTAGAATGAAGCTTCAAATGGTTGACAACCATCTTGAAAGACCTCAAGGATTTCTAGAAGGGATAACTCTAACCGCTTGTGGTGTAGAGCTTGAACACACCTTTTCTATATGTGACTTTGGCAAAAATAATGTCTATGAAATGATCCTAGGAAGACCCTTCCTACGACAACTGCAAATAGTACAAGATTGGGGAACCAACTCCTTATACTGGCAACACTTAGGGGTCACAACTAAAGTCAATCCAAAGGATTATATCTTTTGAGATGTACCACTCATACAATGGAATCCTATTCACAAGATGCAAGAAGATTCAATATCTGTGCATTTTGTAAGTTCTTTTGATCCATCCTAGATGCATTAAGATACTCACTTGTGGATGTACAAGCTTGTAGAGGAAGAGGAAAGATGCCTAAAAGTTAGAGAAGAAGGAACTTCTCAAGGAACCAGACTAGTTAGAGGCCCAACCTACAAACCAATGATCTTTCTAGATGAGGAATTTGAGCCTCATGGTTGAAAAATGGATGCCTCATTGTAATGAGGAGGGTTATGATATCTCTTTTTTCATGTGTGCACCCTTGCTAGAAGAGTGTGACTCTAATGAGGTCATAGAAGAAGAAGAGGAAGGTGAGGATCTAGAGTCCTTTGTGATGGATATTTGCTTTGAATCAGAGGAGCACTATCTAGAAAATGTAGGAGTATTTAACCAAAAAGAAGAAGAACCTCTCACAAACATTAAAATTATAAATTCAAGGGAGGAAAGTGAAGGTAGTCAAAAGAAAAAGAAAAGAAAAGTAGTGAAACAAGCAGAGGAGGAATCATTGTTTGAAGTACCAGAGAATTTCATTAAATATGAAGCTAAAGTTCGGAAAATTTTGGTACGAATGCCTAGAGTAGAAACCATCACAAGAGAACCACATGTGTTGGCATACAAGTCAGATGAAGAGCATACCAGCACAACAGAGCGGTCATGCACAATACGGCAACAAGGCCTAATCATTTTTTCCATGGACCCTTCACAACTCAAGTGATTTTAATCACTACACAAACATTGTAAATTCCGTTTTTGGTAGAATAGACTCCATTTTGTTCAAGCCGAGGAGTCCTCGAGCTTGAGGAGTATTAGAATTATCTACATACCAATTTTCATAATTTTTAGACTCCGTTTGAGCCCTCAAATAGGCTCTAGAACCTAATTTTTAACTAGGCCGGACACTAGGTCTGTACAAGGCCAAAGCTAGTGAGAAAACTATAAAAAAAGCTAGAAAGCTCATTTTTGAGACAGATTGTTTGTGAATTGAGCTTATGTAAGAGACTTTTTGACTAATGCAAAGAACTCCATTGTTCCTTTCCTTGTTCTTGCCTTGTGTGCACGTGTGTGTGTATGTGTGTGCATGTTTGTGTGCTTCTCACTCACGCACTTGTGCCTTCACTTGCTCATAGTCTTCATACTAGTCCTCACGTCTCCACGGATTGACAATTATGAGGTGGATCTCCTCATGTTGGTACTCACCATTGTGCTGGAGTGACACCAAATTTGGCGCCGTTGCCGGGGAGAGAGCTTCGAGGATGAGCGTGTGATGGTAAGACGTCGAGTTGAGACATTGGAGTCATCATCCCCACCATCTCCCACCTCCATCTCCAACTCCACAAAAATTTCAGTTTTTTGGTCAAATTCCACTCCCCACCTCATTTCCCTCATTTCATTGTGAGAGAGAGCTTGCATGCGATCTGTTTTTGTGTGTTTTTTGAGCTTTTGTTGCAGGAACTAGCTGTACCACCATCTCCAGTAGCTTGCGCATGTACGACAGACTCTGCACAGGTCCCGGGACGACTACCTCTGTCTATCGCGACAGACAGGAAAACTTGATATTTTTTGAATGCGTGTTTGGCACGGTAACCTACACCATTAGAGCACTCCAAATCACTAGAAGTTTCTAAAAAATTTGCGTTTTTTCAGTCTATCGCGATAGACACCGTCTATCGCAACAGACACCGTCTATCGCGATAGACCGGAGCCCACAATAGAGACCATCTATCGTGACAGACCAAACCATGACAGACGATAGACCCCGTCTATTGCGACAGACACCCGTCTATCGCGATAGACAGAGACCCACGATAGACCCCGTCTATCGCGAGAGACACCTGTCTATCGCGACAGACCAAATTCCATGATAGACTCAGTCTATCGCGATAGACCAAAACCACGACAGACGATAGACCCCGTCTATCGCGACAGACACCGTCTATCGCGACAGACCAAAACCACGACAGATGATAGACCCCGTCTATCGCGATAGACACCTGTCTATCGTGACAAACCAAATTCCACGACAGACCCCGTCTATCGCGACATACACCTGTCTATCGCGACAGACCAAATTCCACGACAGACTCAGTCTATCATGACAGACACTGTCTATCGCGATAGACCAAAACCACGACAGACGATAGACCCCGTCTATCGCGACAGACACCCGTCTATCGCAATAGACAGAGACCCATGATAGACCCCATCTATTGCGACAGACACCGTCTATCGCGACAGACCAAATTCCACGACAGACGATAGACCCCGTCTATCGCAACAAACACCATCTATCGCGACAGACAACCCCACACGATAGTTAGTGTCTATCACGACAGACACCGTCTATCGCGATAGACAGACATTCTCGGCAAAAAATAAAGGGGTAATTTTTTGGAAATTTAAGCTAAATTTTGGGCATATTTACATACCCACTCACTCATACACTTAATAGGCCTTGGAAAAAATGCCCTAGAACCCTGAAAGGTCCTGTTTGTCTGTTTTAACCCCCTAAACCCTGAACAGTCATAACTTTTTCATTTGAAATCCGTTTTTTGAGCTCTAGGGCTTGTCAAAAAGCTCGTGGCATATACTGAGGGGTATTTTGAAGTTGACCTACTGAGGGGTAGGTACACCAAGAGAGCTCTAGAGGAAAAAATTTTTGACAATAGAAAAGGGGGATAAAAGGGTCATTAAAAGTGTCTGATAAATTGTCTGTCAATTGAAGGATCAAGTTGGAGCTAAACTTGGGAATTTTTTACAGGATTATCGAGAGCTATTGGAGAAATCAAAGCGAGTGTCATTGTGTGCAGGCTTGGGAACTTGCTTCCTGGGCAGAGAAGCATAGCAAGGAGGAGCGTCTTGAGGTTGGAACATCTCTTAACCCCCTCAGTCCATTCTTAGCATAGGCTAAGTGCGAGTAGTTGTCTTGTTTGAATAGAGGTACGATAGGAATACTCAAGTTGTAAGAGTCTTTAACTTCTCAAGTCCAAGAATAGTCTAAATTGTAGTCAAGGGATAACTTAAAGGAAAAGAACTTAAACTAAGCGGATGCAGAACATCAAGTACGACACACTAAATTGCTCCTGACGATGCTTAATTAAAAACAAGAAAACACATCCAAAGGAACTTAAAAGGAACAAGTGATTGGTACCAAAGAAATCAGCAACGTACAAAGGGCATATGAACCTTAGATCAGGACGACATCTAGGGAGAGATAGACAAAGTCTTAGGTCTTCAGAGGCTACTGTCAATCACACTGCTAGGTCTTGGGCCCAGCAGCTGAGCCACTTTTCACATTACCCTAGCTTTGAGACTAGTGAATCAGAGATGTCTCAAGGTATGGAGAGACCTACGGGGAGTTCAGGTGTGCCATATTTGTATAGGGTGGAAGGCCCCTACAAGACACACCTGGAATACCTTAGGACCAACCGATTAGGTGCTAGCATCTATGAGGACGACCTAGGAAGGTCTGTGGTACAGATCAAAAACCCAGATCAATCCATTGGACTGGAACGCCCAACAGTCAAGTTTGAAAACAGAGCATACTTGGACAAAGAAGGAACCATATATGTAGTCACTAGTCACCCAGACAGGACAGATGAATTCGGGAATGTGATCCCTGAGACGGACATAGGTGACCTAGAGCAAGGGAACATAGGAGGAGAGCCGAGGACCCCTCGAGGAAAATCTGTTCTTACTAGAATCCTTAATCCCGAGTGGGTCCCCTAGGATAATAAGAGTATAGATCTGCTCCTGAACCAAGAGACTGATGAAGCCTTTTGGAGGTATAAATCTGATCAGCCAAATGAGGTAGGAACAATCATGATATATGAGTTCAAGGACCCGGATAGCCCAGGCAACGTGACTTACCTAGACAATGCATCAGAACGGATCTTTGTGGTTACAGAACATGATAGGCATGCTTACACTTGGAAAGGTGAATTTATTTTCCCCCAACCTAGGTCTAATGTGTCCTTTGGTCACCTAGGAGCTGGAACATTCCAAGCTCATGGAGCTCAGAGAGACAAAAGTAGAGATAGACCTGAGGTAAGCTTTGCCAACCCAAGGGCAGAGAAAGAACGAGAACAGAAACAAATAGAGGGGAACCTGAGGTACTTAGAGCTCCAAGGAACGAAAGGAATGTGGATGAATTCCCTCTACCAAGACCTAGAGAGCACACGAGGACTTTGAGACCGACCCAACTAGTTAAGTCCATGAAGAACTACTTCGATGGCACAGGAGACCCATATGATCATGTGGCTGAGTTTAGGCAAGTCTTGAGAGCTGAACAAGTTGAGGACCTATTCACGCAATATAATGCCTTTGGTCTAGCCCTTAGGAACACAGCCCTTACATGGTTTCAACCATTGAATGAGAGACAGTTTAGGAGCATAGACCAACTCTTGGAGGCTTTCATCACGGAATTCTCTAAGAGTGGGATAAGGCATAATGCTTCCTCATTGATACATAGCTTCAAGCAGACCCCTCAAGAGACCGTGAGACATGCAGGAAGAAGATTTAGGCAATATCTGGAGAGATGCCCTGTGCCTGAGTTACCGACACCAGCCAAACAAGTGGCTTTATTCTTGGATGGATTGTTAAGTACCAAACTGAGGTCATATGTGTACTTGAAAGACCCTAGGACCATAGAAGAGTGTGTACGCATGTGCATCGACATTGAGGATAACCTAGGGGAGGAATTAGAGCTCTCAAAAATCTATAAAGATTCAGATAGTTCTAGTAGCCTCATTTCCTCACAATCCACATCAATTGAGGATCTAGCAGAAAAGGTAGCTCTGAAATTAGGTGTCTCTAGCAAGCAGATTCCAAGATTTGCCCGTGTGAAAAGATGTTACACTTGCGGAGGTGACCATATGGCGAACGTATGTCCCATCATGGCTCAACCCCAAGTGAATCCCAGTAGTCAATACTGCACCATAGAACGGAGGTACACCAATCATACTGCGCAAGATTGCCCCTACAATAAGCAAGCAGTTAGGCAGACGTACCCACAACCATACCCTCAACAGGGCAGGTACCAAAACCAATACCCACCGCAGCCGTATGCTAGACCTCAACAAACCTACCGCCCACAATACCAAAACCAACAAAAGCCTCAGCATGTGTTAGCACAACAACCCCCTGCCCCAGCTAATGTAATTCCTGTAAAGTACGCAGCTGCAGAAGAGAACCTGAATAGAGCCATAGTGCCAGTAACACCATTGCTATCAGAAAGTGACCCGAGCGACCATAGCTTTGATTCTACACATATAGATAGCCCCCAGGCCTACTATGTGCAATCTCCTGAACATGGTGAGTCCTACTACAGTGAAGAACCAAGTGAACCTAGTTGGGAGCCAAAATGTGAAAATCTCATGTACACAAATCCCAACACTAGACCTCAACCTAGGCAAGTAAGACCCCCATTCCCTAGAGGACCATGCTACAGATGTCAGGGAGATCACCTCATTCGCGATTGCCCCTTACCTCCACCTACACAACCCCAGTCAGTGGCAATCCAAGGCTTTTGTACAGATTGTGGAAAAGAGCATCTCTTACGAGATTGCCCAAAGAATCCCAATAATATGCCAAAAATTACTCCTATCAATGTTATTGGGATAGTAGTAGACTCTACAGGGAGCGTCACGTCCACCGCGCCAATACAAGTGGTCACTAGAGCTCAAGCGTTGCAACAAAACCAAGACTTAGGCCAGGAAAAGAATGCGGAGGTTAGCGAGACTGAGAGTCAGAATAAGAAGAGGACAAGAGCTTGGAAAGATAGCCATGAACGTATGAAAAGGCAATGGGCAAAAAAGATGAGCGAACTTGAGGAGAGCCTACGGGAAACCAAAGCCAAAAGCATAGAAATCACATCTCAAACGCACTCTCACACATCCCCACCACTACCATCCCCTTCACCCTCCATTCCTCAACCATCTAATGCACCACACATAACCCACCCACCACCCCAAGTAGGATCAATTTTAGCAGATCCCACTCCCGAAGACATAGATATGATGCTCATAGCATATCAGGCCAGGATCCAGGAAGGACCAAATGTAACGGATCATGAAAGATGTTACCCTAGAGCTGACCTAGAGCTTGAACGAACTAAGTTGTGTGCCAAGATGGTGGAATTGGCTCAAGCCATGTTTGAGAGCAGTCGCCTTTTCACTTGCTCTAGCTCCACTAGAACACCATTGCATTTTGATGGTCTGTTAGACAGATTGGAGATGTTAATTGCAAAGTCTGGAAAAGGAGCCAACTCCCAGCAAAGGAGAAGGCAAGTGATAGAATAAGCATTCCTCCCAAGGAAGCTTATGTGCCTAACTCCACTGAACCAGACACCTCTTCTTCTATGAATCGATACACACCAGAATTCTTGTGAGAGATTCAAGAAGAGAAATGGGCTAAAGAGAGTGAAGTTCCTCCTCCCATTGAACTTGTGGATGACACACACGATCAATTCCCACAAGACCTTCCTTCCATTTATGGAGAGCAAGCGAGTGCCCAATCTCAAGAGAGATTAGACTTCGAGTCTAATTCTTTACAGGAACTACCCCATTTCACATGCCCATGGGAAGCAAAGTCCACTTGTATGAGAGCACCCACAGTCATGGTAAGAAACGAAGATTCAGTCATACCTAGGAACACGGAGGTAGTGAAGAACACTAAGGTGTAGTGCAATCTCACTTTAGAAGAACTACTCAAGGTTAGGCCAGAGCTATGGAAACATGTAGCCAAACAAGTACCAGAGATAGCAAAACCTCGTTCCCAGGTAGGATCCCAGAGAACAGTGCCAGAAATACCCTTGGACAAGATAGGAGACATGAGTGAGGGCGAAGAGGGAAACACATATCTTCCTATCACCCATCAAGGATACACCACCAAGGCCATTCTAGACTCAGGTGCAGGAGTTTCAATTGCCACCACTTCCCTATGGAAGCGTTGGGGCAAGCCAGCACTCAGGCCCATGAGGATGAAATTGCAGATGGCTGACGGTCACATAGAGAGATCCTTAGGGCTGCTAGAAGGAATAACTCTCACTACATGTGGTGTTGAGTTTGAGCACACCTTCGCCATATGTGACTTTAGCAAAAATCATGCCTATGAGATGATTTTGGGAAGACCATTTATGCGACAGTTGCAAGTGGTATAGGATTGGGGAACCAATTCCTTGTACCTGCAACACTTAGGTGTTACGACCAAAGTGAATCTCAAAGACTACTCTCATAGAGATGTCCCTCCTATCCAATGGAACCCCATCCATAGAGCCAAAGATGATACGAAATCGGTGCATTCCATAGGATTAGGATCTTCATGGATGCATGAAGATACCCACTTATGGATGTGCAAAGTAGCAGTAGAAGAAGAGAAGAGGGAAAAAGCCAGAGAGGTAGGTGCGAAGGAAACACATAGATCAATTCAAGACCCAGCATATGCACCTGTAGTATTTCCGGACGAAGAATTTGAACCTCACGGCTGGGCAGAAATTCTAGCAACTATGGATGCAACCATCAATGAAGAGCAATGGACACCCCACTGTGATGAGGATGGCTATGACATTTCTGTCTTCTCCATAGAGCCAATCATGGGAGATGCAGTTTTAGAAGAATGCGAACCTAGCCCTGATGCATTTGAAGATGCAAGTGACTCCGATCTTGAGTCAATCATTATGGACCTACCTTTTGCATCAGATGAAGAATACTTCTACGAAGTGGAAGCTTATCCTCAGAGACATGGAGAACTTATAAATGATGTGAGGTTAACCACACAAGTGACTACCAAGAATGAAGGTAAGAAAAGAAAGAAGACAGAAGTCACACCTTAGGAGGAAGAATCTTTGTTTGAGGTCCCTGAACACTTTAAAAAGTATGAGATAGACTATAGAAGAGTCATGGTGAGAATGCCTAAACGTGAGACGCAATCGGGAGAGGCCTATGATAACAAAGAAACCACCAAGAAAGTAGTGGTAGCCATAGAAGAAGGAGAAGAAAGATGCACTTACATAGGACACGACCTCACCAAGGAGGAGGAGTATGAATTGATAGCCTTGCTAAGAGAATACAGAGATGTATTCACTTGGAGCTACAAGGATTTGAAAGGTGTGGACCCTGACATATGTTCACACACTATTCCCATGACCTCAGATGCTAAACCCTCTAAGCAAAAGCCATATACATATAACAATAATTATGCTTCTAATATCAAGGAGGAGATAGATAGACTCGTGGAAGCTGGATTTATCTATGAAATTGAGCACACTGAGTGGGTATCCCCCATTGTAGTGGTGCCCAAGAAGAATGGAAAGCTACGTGTGTGCATTAACTTGAAGAAGGTTAATGCAGCCACTATCCGAGATAATTATCCACTTCCCATCACGGAGCATCTACTAGAAAGAGTAGCAGGCAAGGAAGTGTACAACTTCCTTGATGGATTTTCGGGCTACAATCAGGTAGCCATTGCTCCAAAAGATCAGCATAAGACGGCTTTTGCCACAGAGTGGGGCATATTTGCTTTTAGAGTAATGCCCTTTGGTCTCACCAATGCGCCAGCCACTTTTCAGAGGCTAATGTGTCATGTATTAAAAGAATTCGTGAGGAAAAACTTAGAGGTCTATGTTGATGATCTTTGTGCTCATTCCAACATTAGACAAACCCATGTTCCTGAACTCAGACAAATCTTTGACAAATCTAGAGAATATCAAGTCTGCATGAACCCGGAAAAGTGTGTTTTCATGGTCAGGCAAGGCAAGATTCTAGGACACATAGTGTTAAAAAATGGCATATCCACCGATGAAGAGAAAGTAAGAGCCATAGCCGAGTTACCTAGGCCAAAGAATGTCAAGGAAGTACAAGCTTTCATGGGGCATTGTGGCTATTACCGACGCTTTATACACATGTATGCCATCATAGCAAAGCCATTGTATGGACTTTTGACTAACTTCGAGTGGACTAATGAGTGTGAAGACTCCTTCAGTGAGCTCAAAAGAAGATTGTGTTCAACACCAATCTTGACCACACCAGATTGGAATAAGCCGTTTCATGTTCACATGGATGCATCCAATTATGCTATTGGATGTGTACTCGCACAACCTACGGGCGAGGGTAATATGGATCTTCCAATTGCCTATGCTAGTAGACAGTTAAATGCAGCTGAACGGAACTATACCACCACTGAAAGAGAAGGATTGGGCATGGTATATGCAGTTAAAAAGTTTAGACACTATTTGCTTGCAAATAAGTTTAAATTTTTTACTGATCATCAAGCACTGTTGTACTTGGTAAGCAAGCCATGCAATACAGGTAGATTAGTAAGATGGTTTCTCTTACTAATGGAATATGACTTTGAAGTTGTGGTGAGAAAAGGGAAGACTCACTTGAGAGCAGACCATCTCTCTAGGCTCACATCGGGAGAAGCCCCACAAGGAGTATCAGATGACCTTCCTGATGCTTACTTGTTTAATCTGGAAGTTGTACCTCAATGGGCTAAGCCATTAGTGCGAGTACTGACCTACGGGCCTAATCACCCAGTCATAAACACTCAAGGTAGAGAAGTAGTAAAAGCCCAAAAGTACCATATCATGGCAGGAAGCATGTACAAACAGACAAATCAAGGGATATTGGCTTGTTGTGTGGAAGAGGATGAGTATGCTAAATGGTTGCAATTAGCACATGTAGGTGCATTAGAGCAACACTACTCGAAGCAACGAACCCTACAGACACTAAGGAGACTCGGAGTGCATTGGCCTACTATGGAAGCTGATGTCCATAAGCTGTGCAAGGAATGCCCAATCTGCTGCACTAAACCACCTGTGGAACATGCCACTCTTTATCAGGTATCCATAGTGCCAGATTGGAGTGAACCACTAGTAGCATTCTTGAGGACGAAAACATTCCCTCAAGATATGACATTGGCCAGACAAAGAAGTCTAGAACAAGAAGCCCTGGATTACTCACTCATTGGTGATAACCTATACAAGCATGGTAAAGATGGTTACCTGAGACTATGTGTCCACGAGAGCGAGTATCTGAAGATATTAGCGACTGCTCACCAAGGTGTAGCAAGAGGACACTTTGGACCAGATCGGGTAATCAAAGTGATCCTATTTGCAGGCTTGTGGTGGCCAACCCTTCACATGGATGCACATACCTATGTGAAGAGGTGTGATGTGTGTCAACAAACTCAGTATCCTATACGTAAAGATGAGATGCCATTGAAACCTATGATGGGAGGACGTGCATTCTCTAAGTGGGGAATATACTTTGTTGGTCCTATTAATCCCCCAGCTAAGGGTTCACATGCTGAGTATATCATTGTGGCCACGGATTATCTAACCAAGTGGGTAGAACTGAAAGCCACATTGAAGAATGATGCCCAAACAACCGCTATATTCTTATTTGAGAATGTGTTCACTCGATACGGGCTACCCATAGAGCTAGTAAGTGATAGAGGGACTCACTTCTGGAATGAAGTCATTGAAAATCTTCTTCAAGAGTTCTTGGTGATACACAAGAAGTCTGCCCCCTATCACCCACAAGCTAATAGACAAGCCGAAAGCACAAATAAGATTCTATGCAATGTGCTAACCAAATTAGTGAATAACAAACGCTCTGACTGGGACAAACAGCTACACCATGTTGTTTGGGCATACAGAGTTGCCTATAAAACGGTACTCCAAGACATGCCCTTTCAGATGGTTTTCGGCCAGAATGCAGTGCTACCATTGGATTTTTTGATACCAACCTTGAAAGTAGCACAAGAGCATGATTGGACAGGCCATGAGTTGTCCTCTAGAATCTTTGATCTTGAACGATTAGGTGAAACATGATTGAGGGCTGCAGCAAGAATTTATGCAGCCAAGAAGAGGCAAAAGGCATATTTCGATGTACATGTGAAGGATAAGGGCTTGAAAGCAGGAGACCTAGTCCTAGTCTACACCTTGAAGCAACATGCACGGAAGTTAGAGAAGAGAGGTTATGGGCCAATGATTATCAATAGGATCTCCACAAGTGGAGCAGTGCAACTAGCCACTCTAGAGGGTGATATTCTACCAAGTTACATAAGTGGATGCAGAGTCAAGTTATATCAAGAACCCCTGACTGAAGAGATGCTAAATCGACTCAACACTGCCAAGAAATGTAAAGAAGAAGAGAAACGAATTCAAGAAGGAGCACAGGCAGAAGCTTTAGAACGCATCCGACGAATGAAATTGAGGAGACAAGGTAGAGACCAGCCTATGCCTGACACTCAAGAATCTCTAGGCTATCCCATGGCCATGTGCGAGGCTTCAGGTGGACATTCCCATAGAATAATCGACTGACGGCCTTTTGTAACCCTAGAAGTAGGACAAGGAGAGAGTGTAAGGACAGTGAGAGCTTTAATTGACTCAGGGGCAGCCACTAGTGCAGTTCGACTTTCTTACTGCCAAGAGCTGCAATTACAAATCAATCCTATAGAGGCATATCTCATAGGATTGGGAGGTGTGGAAACCTCTTGCATTGGTGAGGTGGAACTTCCCCTCTACATTGAAGAGGTGCTAATGGCAGTCAAAGTGCTAGTGTGTGAAGACGAGGATCTTACCGAACCTCTTGTCCTGGGCCAAGACTGGATCTATGATCATGCAGTCAGCCTCAACCTAAGAAGTGGACTTCTTCAGGCATGGGTAGGCCAAAACCACATAACGATTGAATTAGAAAATCAAGCACATAGGCCGCTACAAGAGGCACCGAATCTTGGTCCTTCCAGGAGTCCACCTGAAATGAACCATGCTACTCTTGACCAAAGTTCTATGGTGCAAAAGATTGCCACTCATGACGAAGGTACAGAAGTCAACAAGGAGTTCCCTTCTTTTCCAAAGAGAATTCGAGGAAAGCAAGCCGAAAAATACAAGATACAGAGGAGCCCGAGGACCAAGAAGAATGAACACCAACCGGTACAATACAGAATACCCCATGGCATGAAGCAGATCTGGATACGCAAAGGTGAACAACCCTCGGCTTTGGAGACAGGATTACAAAGAAGCATCAAGCAAGCTACAGTGTCGAGGACTACAGCGAAGGAGTACCCTAGGCATCAATCTAGACAAACCATTTCTATTTGGGTTCCAAAGCAGTCAATGAAGGCAATCCCAAAAGCTATACAAATATGGGTGCCCAAGACCTGCTTACTAGCTCAAATAACTTCACCTCCAATCACAAGATCAAACCAACACTCACGAGTCCTATTGGCTCCCATCCAAAGGCAAACATCTACACTCCACACCACCACATTCTTGGTCACGCCTCCGAATGTTTGGAAATACGTACCCAAAAGGTCCCAAACGCAACACACTCCAGTACGCAAACCTTCACACATCATCGCCAATAAAAGCAACGATTCCAGCATCAAAGTTTGGAGACCTAAACCCCATATATCAAACCCCTGACCCACCTCCGTAAATCCTTCCCCTCTGATGTAGGTGCATTCTGAGAACATTGCACATCCAAAGTATGCATCTAGAGTGAACCCTAACCTACTAACCCACATGTACACACATCACGAACACTTCACCCACTAACCTCTAACCACTCGGAATGTCATGTTGGTATTGTGGAGGGAACACCATAACATCCTGTTTTCTATGCAATGCTAATGTGCCTCTCCTTCTTCTAGCAGATAAGCATCAGCAACTACAAGCACTCTCATGGCAGAAGCAGCAGGTCCGAGCTCACAGGCAGGAGTAAGTACTGTAGGAATTGATGTGGATAGTCTGGCTGTTGATGTGCCACCAACTGAACGACCGGTGGAGCTGCAACACCTTTAGCAGATCCCGGTATCGGATCCACCCACAGGGATCACAGAGAGAGTCCATGCCAATTCTCATTGGTTCAATGGCATGCCAGGTCCATTAGGAGAGGCCAAGTATATATGGGAGTATAAGTGCGAGTATGACAGATCATGGGTCCGATTCCAATTTTTCTCCAAGGAGTTTGAGACTCTACAGAACACAAAAGATCTCCAGACCATATGGCAACGTGCAGGGCTAGCCGAATACTTTGAAGCAACACTACCTAAACCAGATCTCCTCCGATGCTATTATTTGGTCTCCACATTACAAGCTAACAAAGAAAAGGACAAACCAGGAACATTCGTACTTCCTTCCTTGCTGGGCAACAACGAGTTGAAAAGGTTTGAACTTACACTGGAATTGGTGAGCGCTGCTTTGAATATGCACGGTACACATGTACCTTCTGAGAAGGATGCTCTCATTCCTACTAACATGAAGGATCCGAAACTACTGAAGCTGAAAGATATGGCAGCACTCACACCAAATGTATCCATCCCTCTTCGTATGTGCATGCAACATTTTGCTTTCCCTGGTCAAGACCGCTTCACACAACCGCACAAAAGAATCTGGTTCGCTCTTTACTTGGCAGAGACAGGTGCGTTACCGATTAAGCTTCATGTATGGATTGTGGAGCAGTTGTATGAAGCAAATAAAACGTCATCTAGGAAATTAGTGGTGAATGGTTGCTGTGCAATCACACGCATTATCTACTGGTGCTTAGCATACGATGTACCCATTGAACGTGCTTTAACTTGGGCACAATTACAAATGTTTAAGAGGCTCAAGACGTCCACACATCAATCCGAGCGCATGAGGGGTTCGATCCCTTGTGTCCAAACACGTGAAGTTCTGACTACTCCTGAAGTATCGCCACGAGGAGAGACCACCGTACCTCCCTTTACCATTAGAATACCCATGTCTGGATCTGAAGCTACAACACAAGCTGCCCCCTCCGCTCCTCCTGTCCCTCCTGAATTCGAATTTCGTGCAACTAGGGTCACTGAAGGGATGGGCACTTTTGACTTCGAATCATTCTTGCAAAATACACAATTCTCTGATGTGGAGTTCTATTCAGATGTAGAAGAACAGGGCACCTCTTCCCAAAGAAGAAGGAAATCCACAGAAGGCCGCCATGTACATTGGGATGAGGAACAACAGAGAACTTTGTTGCAACAACAGGAACATTCAGAAGCAGAAGAAGAGGAAACAACTAAGGCCCCAGCTTATACAGCAGAACTCCGGAGGCTATACCAAATAATGGAACGAGTAAGGTCGCAACAGTTGCTCACCGAATAGAGTAGTAGGGTGCTCATGTCTCAGCTTTTGGAAGAAGCAGGAGTTGACTCAAAATACAGTGAAGGTCTCTTATTGATGGCAGAAACCTATGGGGTAGTAGAAGCAGTTCGAACCGCGATTCGGAGGTCTCCAATTCAATATGATCCACGAAGATTCCAAACACGACCGCGGTCAGACAAAAACATCCAGATCCTCGTTACGAGAGCAGAAGGGCCTATTATTACATCAGAACCCATTAAGACAACCTCCCAAGCAGCTATAACTTCTGGCCAAGAGCACTCAGTCACCCATGATGAATCAACCGAGCCACTACCACCCACACCCCCACCATCGCCTCCTAGAGCAGAAGCCGTGGAGATCACCTTGACCACTCAACCCACCGAACAAACCTTCATCTTCCGTACTCCCACCTCTAGTTCAACCCTATTCTCCACCTGTGAAAAACCAATCTATGAAGCTACCACCATCACTACACAATCAACCGAATCGCTCATAGAGCTTGCCCTAGGACATCCATCCCCCATGCCCTCAGCCATAGGCCATCCCGATTCTAGATCCATATTCTTGGGATTCCTTGCTACCATTCCACCTTTTATGGCCTCCCTGCCTTCAGCATCTCACCTCCCAAACCCCATCCCTCCAATTCTCCAACCCCTCCACGCCTTTCTTTCAAGAACATTTCAACCCCGGTCTCAATCATTTCCTCTATTTTCAGTTCCCCCACCCTCTTCTCACTTATTCACCACTTTCACACACACACCACCTACCATTCCAATGTATATGGTAGATACCACACTCGCATCCACTCCTGAAAGCATGGACATTTCACCACCCACGACACCTCCCCCTCCCCCCACGCTTCCACCTCCTCCCATTCCCCCTCCAACAATTTCACCCACACACACGTCTTCAATAGACACATCATTCACTCTTCCCCTTCCCCAATTCCCTTCCCATGCATCTTCCATTGTACACACCACACCCTCATCCATAGGCAATGCATTGGACACTATGCTCGCATGTATATCACAGTTAAGGACAGAGTACAATCAGCTCCAACAACATAATGCACGACTACAAGAGCACTCGGAGGTACCGCAACATTGTCTTGCTACACTAGAAGAGGAGAATGCTCGCCTCCTTACACAATTCCAAACTCTACAAGAGGCTCATAGCATATTGGAGGTACAATTACAGAACACAGACCAGGAAGCAATACAAGTGGTAGAAGGTCATCTACGGACACAGCTAGAATGCAATTCAAAGCTTCAACGAAATATGGCCCTACTCAAACGACACCTTGCAGCCGCTCATGAAGAGAATCGACGCCTGCAATTACAGAATCAGGAAAACCTAGAAGAAGCTATTGAAAACACACTTGGGGCACCCATCAGTCCCTCAAAGTTTCAAGCTGTGACCCCCGATAATATCAAGATAATCTTGGAAGACTATGCCACCCTACTTGAAGCCCATGACCAGTTATCAGAGGAACTGGGTCAACTGAAGCAAAAACACCAAAAAGAAACAACAGCTGCCTCTCAAACCACCTCCTCCGCGGCTTCACTTCTCATAGACTCAGAGGCCTTAAAAGATCTCCAGAAACAGGTCACAAAATTGCAAGCACGTCTACTACAATATGAGAGACCACCTTCCCCACCTGAGGCTCCCACCGATGAGGAAACAGCACAAATTCCGGTGGAACAAACGTTTGAAGAAGAATATGACCCACAACCATTCCCAGGAGGTCAACAAACAGAAGAAGGTCAGGATACGCTCGACGCACCACGACCCCCTTGGCTACGACAAGTGGAGGAAATTGGGAGTTCACATGAAGAGCGAACAGTCGTGCAAAATCAGGCCATGAGGGTCATAGAAGACACTGTATTACTATCCAATTACTTCAAGAACCTTTCATCTAGACGCCTTATCCTATCATCAGAACTCCAATACAGGCCGTACTATATCATTTTGGCAGATTATAATGCAGAAATACAGAGAGTCACAGGCAAGATTCCTACCTTCGCTACCCAGTTTCAACCGGAAGACCTTCCTCCAGACGTGCAAAAAGGCAAAATTCGTCAACCAACATGGCAGCAGAAACTTCTTGAGACATATCCTGAAATGCTGCGGACATGGAGCAATGCGCCTTTACATCTCCTATACAATCCATGCTACGGTCCAGTTCCACGGTGCAGGTCTTGGAAAGCATTCAACATTAAAGTTCAGAACAATGCACAATGCAAGGAATGGCTAAACTACCCATACATAGCACCACCGCAGGGACCACCATCAATAGCGTACATGATGGCCACAATTCGACATTGGATGCCTCGACTGAAGCCCATGACGGATGTGGCGGCCCAAATGATGCTTAAGATTTTAGATATGATGCAGGTAGTACTGAAAACCTTTAGAAATGCAGCAGCACCACAGGTACGTCTACCGGGGTTTACCAACGGAAATTACGGTTTGGTGTATGACATGAGCACCACCCCCAGTATTCGTGTGGCTTACGCCTGGCATGCATGCATCAAATACCTCCCTGCATGTTATAAACAGACATTCGAAGAAATGTTCAAATCAGGTTTCTGGGAGTATCATTCGGAGGTCTTCGCACCGAAGCCAACACACCTGCTCCATCTCTTTGCTTGTGAACAAGCCATGTACTCTGAGTACTACACCACACCGCAACCAGAGGTCCCCGGTGCAATAAATTGGGATGCATTGGAAGCTGACCTCGCAAGAGGCTTAAGGATAGGAGAACATGAATTAGCCACCAATGTCATCCAATACTATATCGACCACCCTATAGAACAGAGGTTTGTCAGGGGCGACAGACGCTAGGAAGGGGGGAGTGTTGGCATACAAGTCAGATGAAGAGCATACCAGCACAACAGAGCGGTCATGCACAATACGGCAACAAGGCCTAATCATTTTTTCCATGGACCCTTCACAACTCAAGTGATTTTAATCACTACACAAACATTGTAAATTCCGTTTTTGGTAGAATAGACTCCATTTTGTTCAAGTCGAGGAGTCCTTGAGCTTGAGGAGTATTAGAATTAGCTATATACCAATTTTCATAATTTTTAGACTCTGTTTGAGCCCTCAAATAGGCTCTAGAACTTAATTTTTAACTAGGCCGGACACTAGGTCTGGACAAGGCCAAAGCTAGTGAGAAAACTATAAAAAAAGCTAGAAAGCTCATTTTTGAGACAGACTGTTTGTGAATTGAGCTTATGTAAGAGACTTTTTGACTAATGCAAAGAACTCCATTGTCCCTCTCCTTGTTCTTGCCTTGTGTGCGCGCGTGTGTGTATGTGTGTGCATGTTTGTGTGCTTCTCACTCACGCACTTGTGCCTTCACTTGCTCATAGTCTTCATACTAGTCCTCACGTCTCCACGGATTGAAAATTATGAGGTGGATCTCCTCATGTTGGTACTCACCATTGTGCTGGAGTGACAACATGATAATAAAGAAAATACCAAAAAAATTGTAGTAACCATTGAAGAGAACGAAGAACGATGTAGGTACATAGGAGAAGACATAAGTGTAGAAGAAGAAGTAGAGCTTGTAGCTTTATTAAGGGAATATAAGGATGTGTTCGTGAGAACCTATAGGGACCTAAAGGATGTAGAGATGAAAATATACTCTCATATGATCCCCATGATGGATGATGCCAAGCCCACCAAACAAAAGCCCTACACATAAAATTACACTTATACAACCAAAATAAAAGAAGAAATTGACAGACTGATTGAAGCTAGATTTATCTATGAGATTGATCATACTGAATGGGTTTCACCCATAGTAGTGGTGCCCAAGGAGAATGGAAAGTTGTGGGTGTGTATTAACCTTCAAAAATGTAATGCTGCTATGATTAGAGATAGCTATCTGCTCCCAATCACCAAACATTTGTTGGAGTGTGTTGCAGGCAAGGAAGTTTATAACTTCCTTGATGGATTTTTAGGTTACAACCAAGTAGCCATTGCCCTAGAAGATTGGCACAAAATGGCCTTTGCCACAGAGTGGGGAATCTTTGCATTTCATATGATGCCATTCGGGCTCACCAATGCACCTGTAACATTTCAAAGGCTCATGTGTCATGTCTTCAAAGAGTTCTTGCGAAAGAGTTTAGAAGTATATGTGGACGATGTACGTGCTCATTCCCAAGAAAGAAGAAACCAGATCCCATAGCTCAGACAGATCTTCAACAAGTGTAGACAATATCGAGTCTATCTGAACCTAGAAAAGTGTGTGTTCATGGTACATCAAGGTAAGACCTTAGGTCATATTGTTTCTAAGAAACGAATATCAATAGATGAGGATAAAGTACAAGCCATAGTGGAGTTGCCAAGGCCAAGGAATGTTAAAGAGGTACAAGCCTTTATGGGCCATTGTGGATATTATCAAAGGTTTATCCACATGTATGCGATCATAGCTAAACCTCTTTGCACTCTGTTGACAAATTCTGAGTGGAACTACGAATGTGAAAATTCCTTCAATGAGATGAAGAGACATTTGTGCACATCACCAATATGACCAAGCCTAATTAGAATCAACCATTTCATGTCCATGTAGATGCATCCAATTATGCAATAGGATGTGTGCTAGCACAACCTACATGTGAAGGAAATCTAGATTTGCCTATAGCATATGCTAGCAGATAGTTGAACACAACTGAAGGAAACTATACAACAACTGAAAGAGAAGGCTTAGGCATGGTATATGTTGTGAAGAAGTTTAGACACTATCTATTGGCCAACAAGCTTAAGTTTTTGACTTATCATCAAGCTCTATTATATTTGGTCAATAAACCTTGCAATATAGGATTTTTAGTAATATGGTTCCTCTTACTAATGGAATATGACTTTGAAGTGGTTGTTAGGAAAGGTAGGACCCACCTGAGGGCGGATCACCTTTCTTGCATCACTTCAAAAGATTCACCGCAAGGAGTTTGTGATGAACTCCTTGATGCTTATCTGTTCAATTTAGAAGTTGTTGATAAATGGGTAAATAAGTTGTTATTTGACCTAACCTTCATACCTACAAATAAGAATGTGAAAATGAACAAAGATGAAATTAAAAAATGACAAAAATATCAAATGTTGGTAGGAAGTATGTGCAAACAAGATATAGAGGGTGTACAAGCTTGTTGTGTCGAGGGGGATGAACATAACAGTTTGTTGCAACAAGCCCATGAAGGATTGCTAGGAAATCACTATTCTAAACAACAAACATTGTAGAATCTGAAATGTTTAGGAGTCTATTGGCCTAGTATGGATAGAGAAATACATGAGAGGATTAAGAATTTTCTAGTGTGCTAGATGAGACCCCCAGTGGAGTATGCTAATCTTTATCATGTGTCATTAATTCCAGAATGGAGTGCTCCATTGGTAGATTTTATGAGATCAGGAACACTACCCAACAAGGCTAGCATAGTAAGAAAAAGAGGCTCAAGACTACGCCTTAGTACGAGACGACTTATACTGAAGTGGCAAAGATGGTTACTTAAGACTTTGCATTCATGAACCACACTATTTGACAATCTTAGAAATTGCACACAATGGTGTTGCAGGTGACACTTCGAGCCTGACCGAGTAATTAAGAACATTCTATTCTCATGAATTTGGTGGACCACTCTTCATTCATGAACCATACTATTTGACAATCTTAGAAACTGCACATAACGGTGTTGCATGTGACACTTCAAGCATGATCGAGTAATTAAGAACATTCTATTCTCACGACTTTGGTGGATGCACATACCTATGTGAAGAGATGTGACACATGCAAACATGCTCAATATCTGATAAGAAAATATGAGATGCCTTTGAAGCCAATGACGGGAGGACGTGCATTCTTGAATTGGGGTATAGACTTTGTAGGTCCTGTTAGTGCCCTAGCTAGAAACTTCCATGTAGAATACATTATTGTCTACATGTAGAATACATTATTTGAGTCATGTAGAACTTAGCCATGTAGAACGATGCTCAAATGATGGCTAAGTTCTTATTCGAGAACATGTCCACTAGATATGGGTTACCAATAGAGTTAGTAAGTGATAGAGGTATGCACTTCTTGAACAAAGTCATTGAAACGCTTCTCCAAGAATTCTTCGTGATACAAAGGAAGTATGCCCCCTACAATCCACAAGCTAAGGGACAAGCCAAGAGCACAAATAAGATCCTATGTAATGTATTGACAAAACTAGTAAATAATAAATGCTCTGATAAGGATAAACAAATTCATCATGCTATTTGGGCTTACCAAGTTGCCTACAAAACGGTACTCAATGCCCCCCCTTTTAGATGGTCTTCGAACAAAATGTTGTGTTACCATTAGAATTCTTGATGCCGACTTTAAAAGTAGCACAAGCACAAATGGAGTGGATACGATTTGTCCTCCAGGACATATGATCTAGAATGCTTAGGTGAGATTAGGCTACAAGTGGAAACATGCATTTATGTTGCAAAGAAAAGACAAAAGGCATACTTTGATATACACATCAAAGATAAAGGTTTGAAAGTGGGAGATCTATTGTTGGCTTGTGCATCAAAGCATCATACTCATAAATTGGAAAAATGAGGATATGGACCCATGTTCATTAATAGAATTTCCACTAGTTGTGCGGTTCAATTGGCCACTCTAGAAGGTGACATCTTGCCAAGATATATTAGTGGATGTCGAGTCAAGCTATTTCAAGAACCTCTTACAGAGGATATGCTAATGAGACTCAACACTACTAAGAAGCGAAAAGAAGAAGAGTTAAGGGTTAGAAAAGAAGCATAGGCAGAGGCTAGAGAGTTCATTAGGCAAAATAAGTTAAGGCGACAAGGCCTAGATGTCAATCCCAATGCCCCAAGGTATCACATGGCTATGTGCACCAAAAAGAGTACACATCCAAGCATCATAGATAGACAACCATTCATCACGATTGAGCTAAGGCATGGCACTGCAAATAAGATTATCAAAGCTCTGATCGATTCTGGAGCTACTAGTAGTGCAATTAGATACTCATGTTGTGAAGGATTGGGCATGGAATTCAAGCCATTAGAAGATTATTTAGTGGGCTTAGGAGGCATGGAGACCCCTTGTATTGATGAGGGGGCATTCCTATCCTCTTAAAGGATGTCCACTTGATGGTAAAGCTGCTAATTTGTCATGATGAGGACATCATAGAACATATGATACTAGGGCAGGATTGGTTGTATGATCATGCAATTGACTTAAACTACGGCAACGATGGCTTCAAGTCTGGGTTGACAAGCAATGCCTAATAGTTGAATTGGAAGGCAAGTCCCCTTTAGATTCTAGTACCTCACACTTTGCACGCACTACAAAGTCCAATGAGCACCATTACTCACCTATGGATGGGAAGGTCATGAAAGTGCTAGAATCCCCTTCTCTTCCAAAAGTATCAACATCACAATTGGAACAATCAATTTTGTAGAGTAGAGGAGGACAACTACAACCAAATGGCAAGAAGGAGGCCACCTCAGTGGCAAAAGCTACTACACAACCTTGCTCCTTGCACACAAGGACAAAACATGAACGAGATTTCAATACTAAACAAATATGGGTGATGAAAGGCAAGAAACCACCGACTTTGACCCAACAATTCCCATCCAAGCAAGCCAACCATGCCAAAATAAGAACAAAGCAACTAGGAAGAGCTCAACCACAAGGTATATGACAAATTTGGGTACCTAAAGAATTAGCTATAGTTCAACAAGGGTGATTACACATGTGGGTACCCAAGGAACTCTTACATATGCAAAACCTTATGCTCTCCCTAACGAGAAAAATCTTTACAAAGAAGCCGTGGAGAGGCAAGGGTCAGATCCAAGCATAGAGATAAAAAAGATCAACTCACCTCTTCGACAATAGTAAGAAGACAGTTATCAAGGGTATGGGTTTGGAAGCCAAAAGCACTAGTAGCCCCCATGGAGCCAAAGAGCCAACCATAAGGGATACAAAAGTTAAGAAACCATCCAAAGATGAAGAGGCCCAAAGTGATTTGTACGTGGCCAAACACTGTTCTAAAATGGATCCCTATAAGGAGGAATGACTAGTTGTCATTCAACCAATGATTGATTGCATCATTTTGAGATCTATAATCCATCTTTTGCACCATTTAGTTCATGCATTTCCATAGTATGCATTAATATAAGGCCATATTACATGGATTTTTAGGTTACAACCAAGTATCCATTGCCCCAAAAGATTAGCACAAAACAACATTTGCCATAGAGTGGGGAATCTTTGCATTTCATATGATGCCATTTGGTCTCAGTAATGCACCTACGACATTTCAAAGGCTCATGTGTCATGTCTTTAAAGAGTTCTTGCAAAAGAGCTCAAAAGTATACGTGGAAAATTTATATGCTCATTCCCAAGAAAGAAGACACCACATCCCAAAGCTCAGAAAGATCTTCAACAAGTGTAGAGAATATCGAGTCCATCTGAACCTAGAAACATGTGCTTTCATGGTACATCAAGGTAAGATCCTAGGACATCTTGTTTCTAAGAAAGGAATATCAATAGATGAGGACAAAGTAAGAGCCATAGTGGAGTTGCGAAGGCCAAGGAACATTAAAGAGGTACAAACTTCTCCTCTTGGATTTCCCTCACAAACCCTTGTGAGTATTTATGTATGGAAGAAGGATTTTCTCCACCCTCAATATTCGGCACTTGAGACAGTGATGATGCATTACCTTCCTATACCTCCAGAATAGTAGAGTTCTTCTGCAAACTCTTCTTCTCGTTGCTAGAAATCAAGTATTCTAGCCTCTCCAACAGCCCTTGAAAGTGTAGCTCTAGTTTGGCTATGTTACTCCAATTGATATATCGAGAGGCTTCAAACATGGTTTGGGCTAATTCTACCATCTTCATGCAAAGCTTAGTTCTCTCAATTTCTAAGTCTACCCTTGGATAATCTTTATTCAATTTAGCTACATGGGGTAACAATGCCTGGGCTCTCCGTATAGCTTGGATAGGTATGAATGCTGGTCTAGATCCATCTGAGGTGTGTGAAATACCTATGATATTTATGGGTGTCACTTTAGAGGTATTAGCAGGGTTCTTAGGGCAATCTCTTATGACATGGTCTTTACTACATTCTATGCAAAAGCCTTGAATGTTGTAATATTGTGATTGTCTTGCTATTGGAGGATGTGGTCTCTCCTTTATGTAATGGTCTCCTTGGCACCTAAAACATGGTCCTTTAGGGCCCTGTGGTCTTGGTTTTCTCAACTTGGGCCCTGGGTTAGGATTGGCATACATTACATTGGCATACACTAGCTCCCAGTTGGGTTCCAACAATGGACTCTCATAGTGGTATGTTTCCATGTGTTCTGGTGACTCAGTGTAGTATGCAGGTGGGCTATCTACATGGGTGTAATCAAAGCTCTTACAATTAGGATCACTTTCAGTGATCGGGGGGAAGACGATACTAAAGCCCTACTGAGGTTCTCTTCTACAACCTTGTATTTGACTGAGATTACATTGGTTAGGGGGTGGCTGTTGAGCTAAAACTTGTTGAGGTCTCGGTTGAGTCTGATAAGGGTAGTTCTATGGGGGCCTATAGTAATGAGGCTGCACATTGTACTGACCTCGGTATCTACCTGGTTGGGGATATGCTTGTGGGTAGTTCTGTCAGACCACTTGTTTGTTGTACGAGCAGTCTTGTGCTATGTGATTAGTGTACTGCCTTTCAATTGTGCAATATTGTCAACTAGGGTTGGCTTGAGGTTGTGCTACATTTGAACACACATTTTCCATATGATCACCACTGTAGGTGTAACAATGTTTAACGGATGTTAACCTGGGCATCTGTTTGCTAGAGACGCCTAGTTTTTGAGCCACCTTCTCAGCTAGGTTTTCTATAGAGCTAAAATGTTTTGAGGATGATTGAGAGGATCTATCCAAATCTTCATAGACCTTTGAAAGTTCTAATTCATCTCCTAAATTGTCCTCAATGTCTATACAAATCCGTACACATTTCTCTAGAGTTCTAGGTTCCTTTAGAATATACATAAGATCATAGTTTAGAGCTCAAGAGGCCGTCCAAAAACAATGACACTTGCTTGGCTTGTGTGTCTAGTTCCAACATAGGGCATCTCTCAATATACTATCTAAAGCTACGTCCTGTGAGTCTAATTGTTTCATGGGGGGTCTGTTTGAAACTATGGATTAATGAGGAAGTGTTGTGCTTGATTCCACTTTTTGAGAACTCAGTGATGAATGAATCTAAAAAGTGATGAATGTCCCTAAATTTCATTTGATGTAAAGGTTGGAACTAGGTTAAGGCCGTGTTCTTTAGCGTGAGTCCAAATGCATTGTGTTGCATGAACATATCTTCCACTTGCTTTGCTTGCAACACTTGCTTAAACTCAACAACATGATCATAAGGGTCTCCTGTCCCTCCAAAGTAATTTTTCATTGACTTCACTAACTGAGTAGGTCTCAACATTCTTGGATGATCACGGGGTCTAGGTAGAGGAAAGTCATCCCTACTGCCTTGTAGTCTTGGTTCCCTCGGTCTCTCCATTCTATCAGTTTACATGGTCAATCTATCTCTCCCTATGGGATGAGTGGAACTCACTTATGGCTTTTCCTTTCTCTTCTCTCTTTGGGGACCATGGGCTGAGGATGTCTCGGGTCCTTGGTGGTTACTGTTCACATTTGCTTGTGATAGGGGAATACCAACTTGCCTCAACATGTATAAACATGTCTTGCATGATCAGACACTACAAACATTCGTTCTAATGTGTTGTCTAGGTATAGTACCTTTCCAGGCATATCAAGGTCTTTGAATTCGTAGATTCTGATTGAACCTATTTCATTTGGATGCTCCATCCCATTCAAGGTTCAACATCCTTGTCAATACCGATTTCTCTCTAGGTGTCCTAGGTTCATCTCCTAATGGTTCTTGTCCTTGGGCTCGTGCTTCTGTCTCGGCAATGACTACACCAAACTCATTAGTATGGTTAGGCTGATTAGTTATGATGTACATTGTTCCTTCTTTGTCTAAGTATGCATCTCTCTCGAACTTAACCACGAGATGTTCCAATCCAATGGGTTGTTCATGATTATTGAACAACCGAACTTCTCAAACCATCCTCATAGATGCAAGCACCTAAATGGTTGGTTTGGACATACTCTAACTATGTCTTGTAGGGTCCTTCAGGTCTTTCTAAATAAGCTACACTTAACCCTCCTTCTGGTCTCTCCATGCTCTAAGCCATTTCAGACTCACTTATCCTTGAGCTCAAATTGCATGGATAACTATTTAGTTGTTGAGCCCAAGAATGTGCTGTGGTTCTCACACTTGCTTCTGATGAGCTAAGGCTTTGTCGATCTGCCTTACCTATGTGCTTTCCTTATCTAAGGTTCATGAATTTATCTCCCTTGATCTCTCAATATTCATTGTGTTCGCCAATATTTCTTTGTTCTCAATCACTTGTTTCATGTTTATTTCTTTTAAACTCTTGTCTTGTCTCAATGTATACATCAGGGAATCATCTTTTCATTGTATGTTTAAGTTCTTGTACCATTGAAGTTAAGTTATTTTCTTTAGGTTTTTTGTTATAGCAATCTCTCACCTTACACTTGAACTTGAAAAATTAGTGCTCTTGCACTTGAATCATTGCTATCGTAGTTCTAATTCAATCAACAATACTCCTCGTACTCAGTCTAAGTTAGTAATTGATTGGGGGCTGAGAATTCTTCCAATCTCAAGTCAGATTCATTGAATGCTCTAGTGCCCAAGAAGACATGCTTCCCAAGCCTTTCTTAGCTCTAGCCCTTGCCTTGCTTTGGATGTCCTTGGATAACTCTTAATAGAACTATAGAAATCCAAAGTTTAGAACAGTCTTTAACATTAATGGACAAGCACTTTGATTTATACACTTTTAAGGGTACTTTTTCTCTTTGTGAAATCCTCAAGTGCCCCCTTGGTTTCCTAATCCCACAGAAGTGTCAACTTCAATTTATCATATCCAAATATCAACACGTTATTCTTAAGAAAAACGATTGAGGCCACATAGGATTCAAAATGATCTTTCTAACGAGCTCTAGAGCTGAAAAAACGGATTTCATATGTGAAAGTTATGAACGTTCAGGCTCTTGGGGGTTAAAACAAGCAAATGGGATCTCTTCAAACATAAGCTAGGGAGCCCCAAAGATGCACCAATTACTCAAAAATCACTCAAAATTGCCGAAAAAATAAAACCCTATTTTTTTGTGTTTTAGCTGGATTGTCACGATGGTCTGCTAGGATCGCAATGGTGATGAACCGTCACGATGGTCTTAGCCTATCGTGATGGTTTGGAGGTAGTCACGATGATCCGCACAAAGCACATCGTCATGATGATATGAATTAGGTGAGTCGTCGCGATGGTCTAAATCCAACAAAGCATCACGATGGTGTGAGCTCGTCGTGATGGTTCGATCTCATTGCAATGGCATGAGCCAATTGCAATGGTCGATGGTCAAGCAAGTCGTCATGATGGTCCCAACATGACGGTCTCGAGGCATCACGATGGCATGATCCAATCACGATGGTGTAAAGTGGGCATGATCATCGTGATGGTATACCTGAATCATCAAATGGCCTTAGATTGTTGCGATGGTCTAAAACCATTGTGATGGCGTGAGCCCATCATGATGGTTCAGTCTCATTGCAATGGCGTGAGCCAATCACGATGGTGATGCCTCGTCGCAATCGCATGAGCCAATTGTGATGGTTCACCCAAATGCAAATTTTTCTACTACATCTATGGATTCCTTTGTGTGCACGGGCACCCTACACCATGCCAATGATGTAATCTCAAAAAGAAAAAGTTCTCAGACCATCGCCATGGTCTGAGACCTACAATGGAAATGACAAAAGTGAAGATGCTTACCTTTTTAGAGCTGTTTTGATGTATTGGAGTGCTTTTCACGCATAAAAACTCAAAAACATAAACACACACTTTTGCTCAAGAGCGCTCTCTCTCTGACATTTGCAAATGAGAAAAATGGGGTGAATAGGTGAATATGGTGAATTTTTTGATTTTTTTGGGATGCAAGAAGATGATGTGAGGGTGAACGAGGAGTTTAGGGAAGGTGAAAAACACTAAAAACAATGCAAAAACAACCATTAAACTGAAATTAATTAGCTTTCAACATTGATTCTCACTATTCTCTTACCATCACATGTTCATCATAGAGCTCGTCCCTAGCGATGATGCCAAAGTTGATGTTGTTCTAGACAAAGATAAGCACCACGTCAAGAAGCTCCACCTCCTTAATTGTGAATTCGTGGAAGAGATAGGTTGGTATGAAGATCGTGAATGAGTGAGATGAATGATGGTGAAGGTGAGAAGCATGCAAATGCATACACACATACACTAACACACACACACGGTAGAGACAAGTGAGAAGCAATGGAAGGTCATGAACAAGCTCTATTACTCAAGAGCACTCTTACAAGCTCAAAACATGCTCTAATCTCTCATGAGCGAACCTCAAAAATGAGCTCTCTAAATTCTTTTATAGTTTCTAGACTAGTTTTGACCAGTTTCAAACCATGTCCGACATAGTTGAAAATTAGGTTCTCAGGTCATTTGGAGGTCCAAATGAGGCTTAAAAATAACCAAAATTGGTATGATCATTATACCTAGGGTCCTCAAGCTCAAGGACTCCTTGGCTTTCACAAAATGGAGCTACTTGATACAAATTTGGGTGTTCCATGGTACATATATTACAAGAGTGATAACAATCATTGTTTGAAGTTTTAATTGGTATATTGTAAAGCATCTTTCTTGAAAAATTGAACGTCTGGCCCCCCGCAACTTGGTTCATTCCCATCTTTACAAGCTGCCTCTATGCATGTGTCTATTGCTACTGCCAGATGTATTGCCAACATGTTGTACTTCAATCTTCAAGTCATGCAATTATTCATATCTTGGTATAGCATGCCTTGGCAAGGTTTTGATACCTTGATTTCAAAATACTATTTTTTGAGCTATATTCCATATTTTTTTATGATTTTTGTTTCTAAAGTATGCTAATCAAAGTGCACCTTTATGATATATAATTGGTTATAATTAATTGTACTCGGAGATTTGCTAGTGATTATTTTTCTATAGTCAACAATTTCTATTTTCTTGAAAGTTTGCAAGATAGTTTGATCTTCGGAGTTTGGCAACATTTGTTTGATCTTTTGAAGATCTTGGGAGGTCTCATCACTTTTATTTGTGTACTTTGATGCTTACAAATTTTTAAACATAACAATATCTAGATTATGTATTTTTAGCTAAGTCACTATGATGATAATAGGATTTTTTAGAGTAGATATTACATTGAAACAGATGTGGGAATCATGGTCACCAATATTTATTCTTAATGTTTAGGCCTCTTTGGTACTCTTTCTAGATGCTAGAGGTCGTCCATATACTACTTTAGATGTTATGGATTTTTTCTTCGAAATTATTTGGATGGGATTCTAAATTTCTTTACCAATATTTCATGGATAAAACATGAGGAGCTCCTAAGTCAACTAAGGATTTAAGGGAAAGGGTCTTCTTGGGCATGATCAACTTGAAACGAGCAAGGCATGTTTCTATGGGTGTTATTGGAATTACAAGACCCATTCTTTTATCATGGTCCAATTGTTTGGTCTCCTTTACAATTGGACGTCCTTGTTTCCCTACACTAGAAGGGTGGTTGTGGGTGGTGTGGCTCTAGAGTTTGTTATTTTGTTTGGGAAATTTACTAAAATATGCCTAGGCTTTCCATGGTAGAGGAATAACTTGTTATCTCTCTTTCTTTATTTCTCTTGTGGGGTTAGAGATTGGAGTCTAGTTATATCTATCTTCATAGGTTCGAGCATAGGATCTTTGTTAGGAGTTTGCATTGTCAAGGTCTTCCTTCCACTTGTTTTTCTTGTCTTCTTTAAAAAAGGTGGTTATCACATTGAATGGCTTTGGTGATGTATTCATTCAATGAGAAAGCCTTTTCTTTTAATATCAAAAATTGCAGTCTACAATGACCCTTATTCTAACCACTATTTTTCTAACTATTTCTAACAATAGAACCTTCTACGTGGATTCATTTTACAAACTAAATTATAAATCGGATTTATTGATGTCCAGCCTAAAGTCGGATTATTGATGTCCACCCTTTCATGCTTTCATGCCCTCACAAACCTTCAGCTGCTATATCAAAACACCAAAACACATTAATACATTAATAAATTAACACTCCAACAATGCATTGTTCAACATATTCCGTAATGTATAACATGCCCCCTCAGTTGAAAAAGCAACTGACCTCAGTTGATAAAAGAAAATAAACATGGATGGCCAATCACATGTTCCATCACTGAATGAAAATAAGCATGTTCCATGTTAAAAAAAACATGCATGGAAATGTTCATGGAGGAATTAGATTAATGTGTTTGTGTATGATATGCAGAAATTAAGTGGTCATAATGAGGTGCTAGTTTTGTTTTATGTATCCATTGACATTCTTCAATAGAGTGATTTTTGTAATTAACTAAATATCGATGGTATTGAGTACCTGTGCATGTAGTAGTGACATCATGATCAATTATTTTCTCAAGAACCAAGATTTCAGATTGTTCTTCAATCAAAGGAGGATCATCAAGTAGTGGAGTGAGTGGTAAAGTTCCTTTAAATGGTTTAAGTAAACTAATATGAAAAGAGTTATGTATATTCCAATGAGATGGTATATCTAATCTAAATGAATTATCATTACTTTTTTCTATAATGCAAAACGGTCCATAATAGCATGGTGCAAGTTTAATTTTAGGATGTTGCAAAATATTTTTGAGACGTCTTTTAATGATATGCAATCATACAAGATCATTTTCCTTGAATTCCCTGGTTAATCATTTTGTATTGATATTACGTGTGTATCGCTCTTAACTTTTCTTGATGTGTTCATGAACATCGTGAAGTATAGAAATGTGATCTTGAGCAATAGAATCAGCCATCAGAATGTCAGTTTGGGTGAGTGACATGGGAGTGGAAAGCTTTTTTCCATAAACAATTTCAAAAGGTGCACGACCAATAGTGGTGTGTGTGGTGTTATTGTAAGCAAATTGAAGCAATTGCAACTTTTCATCCTAATTGGTGGGACTATCTAATGAATAACTATGCAATAAATCAAGAATAGTACTATTTGTAGCCTCACTTTGTCCATTACTTTCATGATGAAATGTAGAGCTAAAATCTATTTTAGAACCAAAATGTTGAAATAAGGCAACCCAAAAATGATTACAAAATCTAACATCACGATCAGATAACATTATTTAGGAAATGCATGATGTGGGAAAATGCATTTAATGAATAATTTTGCAGCCTGAGGTGCAGACAAAGTTTTCCTACATGGAATGAAATATGCATATTTACTAAACCTATAAACTATTGTCCAAATCATATCATTATGTGATGAAGTGATGGGAAGACCTGTGATAAAATCCGTAGAAATATTTGCCCATGGTTCGTTCGGAATGGGAAGTGGCATTAATAATCCAAATGGTTTACCATGATGACGTTTTACACGCTGACATACAATGCATTGAGAAACATAATACACAATATCTTTTTCCATGTGTGGCCAAAAGAAGAAATCTTTGCAGGCAAAAATGGTGCTTTGTATGCCTCTATGACCCATGTAAGATGGTTCATGCATTTCTTTGATGAAAAAATCTTTAAAAGCTTGGGTTATGCATAATCTATGTTGAAAATAAAGAAAACCATTATGAAATGTATAATGTTCATCAGATAAAGATGCACCATTGTTGAAGTTATGCCATGCACGTGAGAAATACAAATCAGATGCATAACTGGAAACCATTTCTTGAAAAGAATGTATTTGGATGGTAGAAAGATTATGCAAAACAACAAAATGTGAAGGAAATTGGCTAAGAGCATCAGCTACAACATTAGCTTTACCAGGCTGATATTGGATCATGGGTTAGAAATCTTGAATGAATGATGCCCATTTAAGATGGTGATCAGAGATTAAGGGTTGATTTAATAAATGCTTAATATCTTGTTGATCGATTTTGATTAAGATCTCAGAGCCCATAAGATAGTGTTTCCAAATTCGCAAAGCATGCACAACTGCTAACAATTCTTTATTGTATGTAATATAATTCTTTTATGAGGTCTTAAGCTTCCTACTCTCAAATGCAATGGGATGATCATTTTGCATTAAAATTGCACCTATCCCTGAACCAAAGGTTTATGTACATCATGAAGTGTATGAGTATAATCATTGATGACATTGACAAAGAAAATGCATGAATTGAATCCTTTCCTAAATGCACGTTTTACTTGAGTATGATTAATCAATGGAAATGGCTGGAAATCATGCCATGCAGACAAAGTAATAATTTGATCTTTAAATTTGAAGTTAAAAGTATGTGTGTGGTAGTCAATGCGTGGGTTATGATGATGACGAAAAGGCATACCTAGTATAACATCATAAGATTGCGAAGGTGCAATTAAAAATGTTCGTGAGTCAACATATGGGCCTATGCTAATCATACCATCTTGCCCTTCTCGTGTTACATTATAATGATTACCTTGAAATGTAGCTTTTACTTTCTACAAAGAAGGAAACATTTTTAATTTAAGTTCTTGTACTAATAAATGTGAAATGAAGTCATGTGAACTACCATCATCATGTAAATTTTAACAAGTTTGTTGTTTATAGTATCCTGCATGCAAAGTAGAGAATGAAGAGAGATATCGTTACCCAAGGTACTTAAGTCCTTCTCCAATGATTCCTCTGTCCAAAGAGGAGGAATTTCTTCATTATGGGCCTCTATGTTATGTAATTGAGCTACAACTGGTTTCATGTTAAGAGGTCACAATTGGCACTTCATTTTTGCATGTCCAAGTTTGCCACAATTCCAGCAGGTAATTCAATGGTTGCTTCTCTTGGGCATCCATCGCTGAGGTTTGTAGGGTAGATGGTTTGGTAGGTTGGAGAGATGAAGCAACTGGTGCAATTGAGTAATTTGATTACGGTGGACGAGGAAAACTAGGGTAAGATGGGGCATTAAAAGTACGTTTCATGGGAAGATTTGGTTTAATAAAAAGTGGTCGTTGATGTGGTTGTTGTAGACGGAGTGACTTGGTTATGGATTGTGTTGAGCCCATAAAAGTCATTTTGGTCAAAGTCAACCATAGTCAAAGTCAACCAAAGTCAAAGTCAAAAGGTCAAAGTCAACAAGGTCAAGGTCAAAGTCAACTAGTGCAAAGTCAAAGTGCTAAGGTGCAAGTGTCAAAAGTGCACAGGTAGTGCACGATTAATTGTCCACCAAGGGTAAATTGGAGAAAGTGGGTTGCAGGTTGCAAGAGGTATTTCTCTAATTTCCCTAAGGTTCAAAGTGTTTTTTAAAGTGTTTTGGAAGGTTCAGGTGAACCCTCCCTTATGTGCACATTTGAAGAGTTAAAAGGAAAATGTGAAGGTATGTGAAGCGGCAACGTACGCACAGGTGAAAATATGGCCCCCCAATTAAATTTTTGGTTTTAGTCTAAAGTCACTACAGGCCAAAACAGGGAGTCGTTGGCTGCCACTTGTGAAGACAATCTTGGGACATCAAAGTGAGCACCAAGATACTATTGCAGTTAGGAGCGTACGTGATCGACACACTCAAATCAAGGCAAGGACTATTCTTGGACCATTCTAGAGTAAGCAAGAGAGGCATAGTCTAAGTGGAGCAAGAGAGAGAAGTGCAAGAGTCACCAGTGTGCGACGTAGAGAAGTGGAAGTGAAGGAGTGCATGGAGAGTGACTAAGGGATTGTGGAGAGAGTGCTAAGCTAGTCCCCCAAGGATCTCAAGGTCTCCTTGCAGTGTGTGCGTGCCGACAGAAGGTATTCATTCCTCCCCCTTAGTGGAAGCTTGATGCAAGGTGTGTACAAGGGTAAGCTTGAAGCAGGTGGAGGTCTGGTGCAGAGGAGGCCGGCAGCAAGAAGACTTTGGGTATTTGGTAATTTGTAATTGAGCACTCTGTGGGATTTTGCACAGAAGTATTGGCTTGTATTATGCTTCAACATTGTAATTGCTTAGTGTAATCAATCGGCAGAGGCTTCCAGAGTATATTTTCTCTTCTTGTCTTTTCCTTCTCTCCTACAAACCCTCAAACTCCTTCTTGTCCAAGAATCCCCCAACAGACTGGAATTCATTCTCTGCATCATAGGCGAAAGATATAGCCTCGTTGAGGGTTGTAGGATGTAGGGTGTGAAGCTTAGCTTGGATTCCCACCTCCAAACCATCTTTGTATTTCCGTTGCAAGCTATCCTCTGGTATATCTTCAAGCATTCAAACCAATAGTAAATTTTGCCAAAACTGCTCCATGTAAGTAGTAACCGTATCACCCTCCTTCCATGTAAGGGTGGTCCATGCATGTCAAACATGTAAATGGTATTGAGGAGGAAGAAAAGAATCCTTCACTTTATCTTGGAAAGCCTTCCACGTTGTTGGACGCTTTGTACTGTGCCACAAGACATTCCACCAGAGTTGAGCTTTTCCTACTAAATAGTTAGTGGCAAATTTGGCTTTTTCACTTTCAACATATGTTTCATCAATATAAAAATCATCAAACTGTGAAAGCCATGAAAGGATTAAAGGGCCATCCTTTCGGTCATCAAACCGTAAAAATTGGTAATTCTTAATAGCAATCTTGGAATGCGTGCCATCCGACTGGGTAGAGACAATAACTTTGACCACCCTCGTAAGGTTGTCTTCATCAGTCTACATCTTTTTGAGTATTTCATCACGTTGTCGGATCTCGTTCTGAGTGTCTTGTAATTCATGCTGCAGGAGCTCCGGTTTTTGCTCGAGTGTTACCTTCGGTAGAGGTGATTCGCCGAAATCCTCCATGTTGTTCACAGGGTCCATGAGGATGTAGAGACAAAACCCTCTTTCTAGATATGTAAAAACAATTTTTGAGTTTGTTTGAGTTAAAATGTAAAAGGAATGGTTGTTCTTGGGAATTGAAAAAGTAAGAAAGACATGAAAGTTGTGTTAAATATAAGAAAAGAGAAGTAGAGTGACAACACAAAGAGATAGTGTAGTGGTAAAACACTTCCCTTGTGTGGGTGAGGTTGTGGGTTCAAATCCTCCTACCTTGGTGAATCTAAAAGTCCTTATTGCCACTCATACATGAAAATTGGTTCGTGCATAGCCAACAGTTGCCAACGATCACCAAGGGAGCCTTGGGTGCCAAAGATGCCAAAGTAATGCCTTAGTTATGCCTAAGTTCTATGCCTTAGTCGACGCCTTGGAGTAAGCCAAAGGAGTAAACGTAGGTGTAAATGCAGGTGTAAATGCAGGTGTAAATGTAGGTTCTGGTTCTAGAACACGAACTGAAATTGAAACCGAAGCTAGAACTGAAATTGAAACTGAAACTGAAACTGAAATTGAAACTAAAACCGGAATTGGAAATGAAAATGGAAACAGAAACGAAAGTCGAAGTCGGAGTCGGAATCGGAATCGGATCACGAATAGAGAACAGAGAACAACAATACAGAGATCAATTCGCCAAAACGAACAGAAATAGATCCCTCCATAGTGATACATGCAAGGCTCTGTGTAATAAAGTAAGTCTATGATCCAAGGGTCTGGCCGGTTCAGACAGATCTGAAATCGGACACCGTTTGGTCATCCGTGTGTATGACCAAAGATCTCGAGTTTAGACTTACTAGGAGGTCTTGTGCTCTTGTGAACAAGTGAACCACTTAGCTTAGTGGTTAAGTCTCAAGGATGTGAAGGACGAGGTCTTGGGTTCAATCCCCATGAGGTACATGGGAAGAGTATTTTGCCCAAAGAGCTCTAGAGCCTTCTAGAAGCATCCACTGGACACTTGGCGCACATGTAGTTACATGGCTGACACTTGGCTGGTTAGTATCCACCTGCCCAAGAAGGTAGTCCCCTGGAGAGAGCTATATATAGAGGCATTTGGTTGGGAGGAGGGTCATCTCTCTAGCATGTGGTGGTCGTAATCCTTGTTCTCTTGCATTGGTATCAGAGCCACCCTCTCCATAGCTTTCATCATCTTGCTCCTTTAGTCGCTCTCCTTTATGCGATTGATTCATCTGCGTGCACCGCCGAAATCGCCTCTTAGCTTAGCTTGAGAGGAAGCATAGCTTGGCAAAAGGTTCATATTCTCTGTGTGCTGCCGGCAGGAATCGATCCCTCGCCCCCCCAATAGGACTGCGATCGCTTATCCAAGGCGCCCACGGCGGGATCACGTCCAGGAAGCTGTAGATTATCATTATCTGCTAAAGATTGGCGCTATAAATTCTTTATCAAGCTCTAGCCAAGACCAAAAGGAGTTTTCGCACGCTGCTGCCGTCGGGGATCGATCTCAGATCGCTTCACTGGAAGATCAGCGACGTAGCCTCGCGCCCACCTTGATTTACTTGGCTACTGCAGAACAAAGTCTGCTAAAGCACTAATCAGAGCTGAAGTACAACTTCTTTTATCCATACAAGAAGTTAAATCCTCCTCAGCTGTACGGATCCGGGATTCGAACTATCGCCCTCCCAGACAGAGCGCGATCTTCTATCCAATGCGCCCACGGGCGGTTCACTGTGAGCTATTCGAACTCGGATACAGGAGCAAAAGAGAGGAGATCTCTGCCGTCAGCCCGCCCGAGTTTCGAACTCGGAACCTCTCTTTGAGAGGAGCACTGCCTTATCCACTAAAGTAGAGGTTTTTGGTGATTACTGTCTCTGCATATTTTATTTAGTTCCAATCGTGTCTCTGCTCTTCTAATCCCGAATCGAGATCTTTTCATTTGGATTAATCTTTGGAGTTTGCTTATTATCTCAATCGAACCCGAGTGCATATCTGTGGTGGTCAAGGCCAAAGAAAAGTTTGGAGCAAAGTCTGAAAGAAGTGGAGCTGTGGAGTAAAGATTCGGAGGCCTTTGGTGATCAAAGTCAAACCAACTTTGAATTCGGACCAAAGTCTTGAGAGAATCACTCTTCCAAAGGATCAAGGGAAGGACGTAGCTCTATGTGGAGCTAAGTATTTTCCAGTTTTTGCTTGGCCTTAATGCTTGATTTATCTTGTTTTCATTATTCTACACTTAATCATAGATGCACATTGAAATAGCCAAGATTTCAATTGATTAAGTCTAGATTAGAATAATGAATTAATCCATTTCTTATTTCAAGCATTAGTTTGCATTAAGGAAAGACTTGATTTCAAAAAGATCCTTGTGCATCAAAGAATGTATTTTGGTAGTTTAAATACATATTTCCTTTCCATTGAGTAAGTTTTCTATTGCACTTCAAGGGTATGTTTTTATATTATAGTGCATTAGGACAAAGGAAAGGATATACATGCATCAGGATTGCATGATATACATTCTTAGTACAAGGAAAAAAATCGTGCATCAAGTTTATGCATGATTATTGTATTATTTTTTGAGCATGCAAAGAACATGCATGCATACGCATGTGAGCATATGCTTTTGCATGTAGATACATGCATTTGCATGGAAGAATGGAATGCTGTTTGCAAGTAGATATGAAAATGTACTCTCTTAGTATTTAGCTTACTTTGTAAAGCTCGCAGTTTGACATTAGGGAAGACCAAGGACTAGTTAGTTGCAAAGACATACTAGTTCTAGTTTGCAACTCAAGTAATTAGTCAATTTCTTCCCAAGTCGATACTCTACTATCAAACATAAATACTTAATGAGAATTAAGTATGTTAGATGTCTTGCTAGGTATAAGTAAGCACTAAGAGAAGGTTAAGTAATAAATTTCCTTGATGACCAAGAAAATTTAATTACTTGCAAACTCTTTTGTGATGTATGATGACTCTAAGTCCTGGATGTACTTAGAAAGTCATGCGGATATAGCTTTAGTTGATTAGTTATATATTTTATGTAACTTCTCAAGCATCCCAAGGTTGGATGAGAACATCAACTATATTTCCAAGTTCCATGAGCACTCTTCTATTTAGAAGATTTCGAAAGTTTTAAAGAAGTTTCTTGTGGTTTCAAGATTTGTATCTCATGATGAAACCTCGGTAAGTAACTTTTTGGAATAGAGATATTAAATAGTCAAGCCTTCTATTTCATGTGAGATCATTCTCCTACTATGTTCAAGATGAATTTATTTTTGGGAAGGTAGATGTTCCAAGTAGAGGATCTTAATTGATTCATGAACTCTTCCCAAAATACACATAAATTCATATTATATGATAGGTCCAAGGAATGATGCAGGCAAAACCTCTTTAGGATATAAATGTTTTGCCAAGATATAAAGGTACCAAGCTTTTATAAATTTTTATTTGATTTCATATCAAGGAGTGATGGAAATCAAAAGGTTAAACCTCAACATCAATTGATCCTTGATATCAATAAAAGGATGTTAGGTTCTATAGTTGCATCTCTGGTAAATGATGCAACTAGCTAAGCAATCTTTAGGAAATAATATAAGTTCCTAAAGACTTGAAGCAAGTATGAACTTTTCATTTAGGACTAGAAAGTTCCAAGAAATGGATTTTCAATCCATGAACTTCTCCTAAACAAGTTATAAAGTTCAAAGTGTTCATAGTTGCATTACTATTGGATCAATCAATAGATGCTTGGACTTTAAACATAAATTTGATTAGTGAAATATGTTTAAAGGACTCTAGTAACATCTGAAGATTGACCAATAATAATGAGTCTTGTATCAAACTCGAGAATAGAAGTCGATATCACATAAATGGAAGTTTAACTTAAACTTTCATACTGGCAAATGTGATATTTCGTCTCTAGTTTGATACTCAAGAAATGAATACAATTGAATCAGTAAATTTTTGGATATCATTTGAAAGAATTTCTTTTAAATGTTCTTTTTGCAAAAGATTCCAAAATGAATCATTTGCTCAAGTTATTTGATTCCCTAGAAGGAATCTCAAGTCTTTGAAGAAATGGCATTCTTTCAAGTTTTGAGAATGAAATTCTTCATACTATAAGTAGTTCCCTAGACGTCCCAAACCACTAGAAGTGGTATTTCAAGTCCTATTTGTGATATAACCTAAAGGTATATCAAAGATTCTTAGCTTTGGAATCTAAGAGGCATAAGTGTATGCTTGGACTTGAGAAAGATCTCTAAAAATCCTGCAGGTAAGCAAAGAAGCTTAAAGATAGTTTAAGAGATCTTAAAGATAAAGACTAAGTCTTTATTTTTATCGCAAGATCAACCAGACTTGATCAATCTTGGCCATGATTGTCCAAGTAATGTGCGATTAGAACTACTTCGTAGATTGCCCAAGTATTGGCAATAAAATTCCTTTTGGGAATTATTCACTCAAGTTCCATTTATTCGATGGAAAACTGTGAAAAAGAGTAAGTTGTTCCAAGTCTGAACAGAGTAAAGAAATTCCAAGAATGTAGTCTGCAACCGTGAAAATGGTAATTAAGTCTGTGGAAGGTAAACCATAAGTGTTTACCTATCCTTAAAGGGATTTTGGTACAAATCCAGAAAGCATGAGCGGATGCTTAAGACTTAAGCAGTAAAGAGATTCCTAAAGAAAGTCCCCGGGGTAGGTACCTAAAGCAACAGTAAAGAAAGGAATCTAAAAAGACAAGAAGTCAAAAGCTCTTGTCGCTACAAAATTGGTCAAGGGTAAACCAATTGAACTTGAATTCAAGAAAATTCAAGTACTTGGAATTCTGATTGGTTTTCATTTGAAAACCCCAGTAAAGAAGAATTGATATTCTGTTAAGAGGTTTTCAAGTTCCCAAGGTAAAGCACATGATTGTGAGACGATCATGTGAAGGAATCAAAACCTAGAAAATCTAGTTAGAGGTAATGCCTGAAACTTCCAATTTTTGTAAAAGAATTCAGGTACTCTATCAAGAGATGTTTAGACTTTAGGATAAGAATCACCCACACATTTATGTGAATATAAAATAGGGTGGTATGGGACACCAGATTTTATACTCAGATTGATGTAGGAAAGATGGAATGGGACATCGGACCATGGGATGATGATTATCTTTTAGTCCTAGTTTGGATTTTGAAGTTAGGTTTCATCCTCAAGGGAATTAAGACTTCAAGGAAAAGTTTAATTCGTAAAGGATGAAAGTAGTATCTTACGATACTTCTAGGTAACTTCAAGATTAAGGAAACAGAAGATATGAAGTAAGTAACTTCCAAGATCTTCATAGAACACTTCAAGTTTAAGTGTTATTGATCAGAAATATTTGATAAATTTCTGAAAGAAGTTGGACTTTGATTTTAAGTTGATCTTTTCAACTAAAGATTTAATTGACTAAGTCAAGCATCAAGTTCCTAGTGTAACTTGATAAAATTCACTCTTTTAGACTCAAAGAAATGCACAAGAATTGCATTCACGGAGTCAAAACGATTGAATGTGACCTGAACTTAGTCTCAAGTGAAGCATTATTTGAATACAAAACTCATCAGCATAACCTCAGTGGGTCGACACACTGATGTTGGTTACCACACTAGTATCTTGTGGTTGGATGATGTTTTTTATTTGCTTGAATCTTTTTGAGAAGCTAGCTTATTTCTCTTAAAGATAAAGTCAATGCTTCAATATCTTATTGAAATAGATCGTTGAGAAGTTAAAGTCTTGAGTCAACTAGACTTTGACTCATAGCAAGTTTATGTATGTGCGAAGTTTGAATTGGTTGTACAAAGTCTTAGTTATTTCTTTCCGCTTTCCAAATCTTTTGAAATTGACTCAGATATGGTATCTGATTCCTTTTGCAAAAGACCAGGGTTAGCCGGTTAGAATAAAATAACTAACTTGAACATCCTAGATAGATGTTATATACAAGAACCTTTTCAATCTTCAAAAGATGATAAGACTAAGTGGACTTATTCATTTGAGTTTGCTTCAAGTTATAGCATAAATGATTTCCTGGAGTCCAGTATACTCTAGAATAGGGAAGTTAGGAATTGCTCATCAGATTGACAATTCCCAAGAACTTTCAGTTAAAAGTCTTTGAGAAAAGTGTCCTAAGTTGGACAATTTTCATTTTGAATTTGAATTGGTGAAGTTAGTATGGTTGATTCCACCGGAATGGTAAACTTTCTCGTACAGTTTACATAGGATTTTTTCAACTCATTGGGACAAAGTAGTCCTCTAGTCGGGTGAAAAAATCAATTAACTGTTAGATAAAAGTAAACCATTGAACAGACATCTAAAGTTAGATGTATGGGACAACCACACTTCAAGTTCTCCAAAACAAATTCAAGTGAATCAAGAATTCTCAAAGTCTTGCGAGGGATAAGAATCCCACCTTCATTACTAAGCCCATGCACCAGTTATGCGTAGAAATGGACTAGTAATTTGAATCCACCTAATTCACATGTTTGTGCCTAGATCGCACATCCAGAAACTGTGAATTAGCCAGGGATATGTGTTTAGATCCACCTTTATTATTCATTCACTATTTTGTACTTTGACTAGTTTATCAAAGTGCAAAGCGAGATAGTGTTTAGAATCATTTGGGCAAGGATGCCACCACAGAGATGAGACATGTTCTTCCAGTTCTAGAACATGACCATGTTCTTCCAGTTTTAGAACATGAGGCTCGGGGGTTGCCTACAGTATGTATATAGCTCTATTTTCGAGGACGAAAATCTTTTCCAAGGGGGGAAGAATGTAATAAAGTAAGTCTATGATCCAAGGGTCTGGCCGGTTCAGACAGATCTGAAATCGGACACCGTTTGGTCATCCGTGTGTATGACCAAAGATCTCGAGTTTAGACTTACTAGGAGGTCTTGTGCTCTTGTGAACAAGTGAACCACTTAGCTTAGTGGTTAAGTCTCAAGGATGTGAAGGACGAGGTCTTGGGTTCAATCCCCATGAGGTACATGGGAAGAGTATTTTGCCCAAAGAGCTCTAGAGCCTTCTAGAAGCATCCACTGGACACTTGGCGCACATGTAGTTACATGGCTGACACTTGGCTGGTTAGTATCCACCTGCCCAAGAAGGTAGTCCCCTGGAGAGAGCTATATATAGAGGCATTTGGTTGGGAGGAGGGTCATCTCTCTAGCATGTGGTGGTCGTAATCCTTGTTCTCTTGCACTCTGATACCACTATTATCAGGATCTTACTCACATGCACACAGAGGTTGCAAACGCAAAAAAACACACAGAAAAATAGAGACGCCAAGAGATGAGACGGAATGTAGTATTGGGTGCAATCTCCCCCCATGCACTTTGTTTTGACAATCCACAGAGTGCATGTATTTATAGGAATTTTCTATTACATCCAAAAGAGTGGTTACATGAGAGCGGCTTTGAAAAGCATGTGTAACTAAAAGTTGGTGTCTTTCGTAGAAAGCATTTTCTTTTAATATCAAAAATTGCAGTCTACAATGACCCTTATTCTAACCACTATTTTTCTAACTATTTCGAACAATAGAACCTTCTACGTGGATTTATTTTACAAACTAAATTATAAATCGGATTTATTGATGTGCGCCCTAAAGTCGGATTATTGATGTCCACCCTTTCACACTGTCACACCCTCACAAACCTTCAAATGCTATATCAAAACACCAAAACACATTAATACATTAATAAATTAACACTCCAACAATGCATTGTTCAACATATTCCATAATGTATAACATGATATCTCAAGCCTTACCTTACGGGTCTAAGTAATGGCTAAAGCAGGCTCATTGAAAACCTTTCAAGAGCTTCAAGCTAATTTACCTTGCTCCACAATAGCTTATTCTTTTATTTGACAAATATGGATTTTTATCCCTAAAAAGGCCATTACATATTATACCACCCTTGAGTGGGTGGTGGAGGGCATATGTCAAGAAAAGATCCAACTCTGAAAAGGTGGAGAATTTTCTCAACGCTAAGTGGGGCCTTAATTGGGTGCCAATGTAATGGTCTTACTTGTTTCAAATGAATTGATATTACAAGAATAGTGCGAGGAAAAAATTTTATTGTTGGAGGATTACCCATGATGCATTATGAAAATCCTAAAATTCATCCCAAATTATATGATTCAACATGTGCTACCCCTTTTGCTTCTACATAGAGAGCATTATGCATGTGTTTGTCAAGTGTTCCCACATCCAAAATCCTTGGTGTCACCTCCACAAATACATGCATAATCTCCAAAACTTCCCCTTCAAGTGAATGAAATAATTCTAGGGGAATGTCACATTTGTAATAGTTCATACACCTTATATAGAATATGGATAGAGGCTAACTTAATTAAATTCCATAATAATAATTCTCTATCACTATTGATAGATAAGCTTGTTACTGTTAGTGTCCATGTGAAAGGACAAATGGACACTAGACACTTCTTTGTATATGTTCTTTAATAAAACATATAGTGGCCTGGCCATTCAGAGACTGTAAGTTCGATCGCATGTATAAGACCTAAGAAGTCTACCTTCATGCTCACTGTGTACTGTGTTTTCTGCGTATTCTGCAGTCTCTGTGCTGAGTACCGTATGCGACCTTAGGAGCTCGGTTTTCTACTCTGAGGATATTTTCGTGTAGCTTGTGAGAAGCAGAGTGCACTGTGGTGCATCGCCATCAAAATACTTCACTGATATTAGAGCAATTCAATGCAAAAGCTTTGTCCCTTTTGTGCGAGCGAAGCGAGCAACCCCCCCTCCCCCCAGCTTTCTCCAAGGCTTATGACTAAGGTGACGACCAAGGCATAGACCTTGGCATACCTTGTCATCCGAGTCACCGAAGTCACCATTGGTGCCATTGGCTACGCGCGAGGGAGGACCTCAACGATCAAGGAATATAGAGGTTCTCGGTACTTCTCAGGAGGTCACCACCCATCTCAGTACTGTTTCCCCCGAGGTCGCTTAATTGTGACAATCTCTTGCCACTAAGCTGCACTCTTGTGGTGTCTCAAGAAGGGGAAAGACTAAGCTTGACATTACCTTGAACATGTTTTGGTCCCTCAAAACTTCATTCTTTGCTTTCAAACCCTAATTTTGAAGCATTTTTATGGTGTCTTCTAGATCCATTTTGGAGTACTTTCGCACATAGTTCTCTTCACACAGGTCCAAGAACATCAAGAAGAGTGTTCTTTGTACTTCTTTGATAGTAAATATCATTGGGATTGTGTTTTCAGCCACACTCATAAAACTATAGGTTTCTTGAAAGGTTTCAGCTTTGGTGGGAGCAGCTGTTGCAAGTTTATGTAGGTTTTTTGAGCCTAAAACATCAGAGTTGACAAACACTTGCAGGTGTTATTGGCTAGTTTTTGGGTTGTGCATTTAGCCTTTTAGTGTCATTTTACTGCATATATTGAGCACATACACACCATGTATGCTACTGTGTGTACCGCTTATGTACGTCGATGTGATCATTGATATAGCGGTTATGTTTGTTGCATAAAGGCTTTTACGTTTGATAAAGAGGGTCATGGTGAGGTTTTCTTAACTTGGAGACACCCAGATGTCAGGGTCTCCTCGATGATGCAGGTGGAAGACTTATCCAGCCTCGCCATAGGAGATGTATGATAGTTGTTCATAGATGCTCTATAAGCATAGTTGGCTTCTATTGGGTAACTGATTATATGCATTGGAGTTAGTGATTCACTATGCAGGCAAACATGCTAGTACTTGTAGTTTTATGATATTTTGACACTATTCATATGCTCATTTTGCAAAGGATATTCTGGCAAAATTTTTCCAAATTTTTGGCTTTGTCAACTATACATCAGTCGATTTACTCCTTAATACACTTATTCGTTGGTGTTCAGACTCTTCTAGCTCCATTATCATTCTATTCAGTTCTCTACCATCATGGCATCAGAGGTCTCAGGCACATCCGATGGATCAAGGGCTAGTGCTAGTGTTCTGAGGAGGAACTATAACTTGCAGGGCAAAGACCATTTTGAGATCCGAAAATTTGATGGCACAAACTTTGCCCTATGGAAGAATCAGATTAAAGATGTGCTGATTCAAATGAGGCAATGGAAGCCAGTAAATGGAATTTCAAAGAAGCCTACTGACATGGATGAAGATGATTGGGATGAGTTAGATGAAATGGCCTGGTCTACCATTCACTTGCACCTGGCAGATAATGTTTACTTTACAATATTAGACTGCGAAAGTACAGAGGAGCTTTGGAAGAAGTTATGCAATACATATTGAAAAGAGACGGCATCAAATAAAGTCTATCCGACGAGAAAATTATATGATCTTCGTATGAAGGACATAGATAATGTTTCTACTCATCTAAATGAGTTTGATGCTATATTCTCTTAGCTACAAGCTCAGAAATTGGATATGGATAATCAAAATGAAAGTAGTATTGCTCTTATGCACCTTGCCATCATCATGTGATACATTTTGCACAACTATTAGCAATAGGGCACCTACTGGTAAACTCGTCTATGATGACATATGTCTGGTTCAATGTGGGTTTTCCTGTTTGTTTCCCACAGATTGCCGTTCACCAATACTATATGTCTGAGAAATCTTCCGGTGTGCCAAAGTCTACGAGCTTAACATTTTCATACCCATTCTTTCTGGATGAAACGCATGATAGAGCCTCTCCATATGTAAAGTCCCCTAACTCCCTACTTGCTATCTTCCAAAATCAATCAATCTCGGTACTTTGCTACTAGTGTGAGTTCATTAATTCATAGAATCGAAGACTGGACTCTATTCTTTTCCGTGTAATCATGTCAGAGGTAGATTTTAATCATGTCATGGCTGCCTTACAACACACCCAAGAGGAAAACATGTGACTTCGGGAATCATTAAACATGATTTAAAATTCCTCCCTCGGCATAGAACGCCCTCAACAAGCTATGGAGCCTAAGGTTTATCTCCCAGAGAAATTTGATGGAACCCGCTCCAAGTTTAGAGGTTTCATCAATCAAGTCAAGTTGATTCCTAAGCTTCATTCATGATGATATCCTACTCCTTTTAGTCAAGTTGGGCTTATTAGCACTCTTTTAACGAGAGAGAGACTAGCATGGTTTGCTCCATTGGTGGAAAAATCCTCACCTCTTCTTGAAGATTACAACGCTTTTCTTGCTGATTTTGAAGAAACTTTCGGTGATTCTGACAAGCATAAGACATCAACCAATAAGCTTATTTATCTACAATAGGGTTCTTGTGTTGCATCAACTTGTGCTTTAGAGTTTTCCCAACTTGCTTGTGACGTTCAATGGGATGAACAAGCACTTATTGATCATTTCCATCGGGGTCTTCGACGGGATGTCAAGAATTTACTATTGAATCTTAGAGATTCATTTCGTGAAAATGCAATTTCTATTGTGCAGAAGGCGTTTCCTATTTCAGTGCAGGTGATAGATGGACATTTGGTTTCTTCTAGTGCTATCACACATGAAACAATCTCCTTGGATTTATGTATGGTTAAGCATGAAGAAACAATCAAATTCAATCTAAGTACATCTCCAAATCATCCTATCATTCTTGGGTTATCTTGGTTGGAAGTTCACAATCCGATTGTGAATTGGCAAACTCGTTGTTTGTCTTTTCCTTCTGAATGTTGTCAGTCTCATTTATGTTTGCTTGAATCAAACACTCGTGGATCTCTCAAGCATGCACTAGAGTATGAAGCATTTCTATGTAAAAAATTATCAGATACTTCGATCACATTCCATCAAGATCCTATTAAAGTAGCTTTCATTGGGGTTGTTCCTTTTTTGCAAATTGATAAACAAAATCAAGTTTATGATCTTCATGTTTGTCCAATAGAACCTGCTAGTGGTTCAGTGAAGTTACCTACAAAATACAGAGACTCTACTGATGTGTTTGAAAAAAGAATGCAGATACTCTACTGGTGCGTCAACAATATGATTCTTCTATCGATTTGGAAAAAGGCTCAATACCTCCTTTTGGGCCTATTTATGGGCCTTTTGAACCGGAACTTGTGGCTCTCAGAACATACATCAATGAGAACTTAGGAAAGGGTTTTATTCAACATTCAAAATCTCCGACGGGAGCTCCTATCTTATTTGTCAAGAAGAAGGATGGATCCTTACGATTATGTGTAGATTATCGTGGTCTTAATAAAGTTACTATTAAGAATTGCTATCCATCTCAAATTAGGTAAGATCTTCACCAAAATAGATCTTCACGGTGCCTACAACTTAATTCGCATCAAACCTGGGTATGAATGGAAAACCGCTTTTCATACTCGATGGACATTTTGAGTACACTGTTATGCCTTGTGGCCTTACAAATGCGCCGGCTATCTTCCAACACATGATGAATGATATCTTCCATGAGTATATGGATGTGTTTATTAAGATTTACCTTGATGATAGTTTAATTTTTTCACGTAACCAAGCAGATCATGATCAACATTTTCGTCTTGTTCTATCTAAACTTCGTGAACATGGGCTATATGCAAAATTGGAAAAATGTGAGTTTGACCAAATTTCAATGGAGTTTCTTGGTTATGTGATCACTCCATTTGGTGTCACCATGGATCAAAGAAAGGTTCAAATTATTAACACTTGGGGAATCCCCTCTTCTGTGAAAGATCTTCAATCATTTTTGGGTTTTGCTAATTTCTATCGATGATTTATAAAAGATTACTCAAAGATTGTGTTGCCTCTAACGACTCTCACTCACAAAAATGTTTCTTTCTCTTGGAATTCCAAGGCTCAGCTTGCATTTGACACACTTAAAAAGGTCTTCACCTCAGCTCCTATTTTATTACATCCAAACCCCACTCAACCTTTTCTTCTTGAAATTGATGCATCAGACTTTGCTTTGGGGGCAGTTTTGTCGCAACCCGATGCTCAAGGTATACTCCATTCAGTAGCATACTATTCAAGGAAATTTACTTCTCCGAAAATCAATTATCCCATTTATGACAAAGAACTTCTTGCTATTATTTCTGCATTTGAACAATGGTGACCTTACCTTATCGGTGCCCAACCTTGCATAAAGGTTCTTATCGATCATAAGAATTTGATATACTTTGCCACTACTATACATTTGAATCGACACCAAGCTCGTTGGTCTATATTTTTAGCAAATTTTGAAATCTTTTATCAACCTGGTTTTCAACACGGGAAAGCAGATGCTCTGTCTCATTGATTCACCCTTAGTACAAATGACGACGCTTACACTCAACAAATTCAAACACTTCTAAAACGTGAACAATTAAAAATGTTTGCTCTCTATGCTTTCCCTTCTACTTCTAGCATACTTCGAGATATTATTTTAGTAACTCGTAATGATCCCTGGGCCCGCAACATAAAAGAAAGATTGCAGGATTCAACAATGGATACTTCACAAGACGACTTGGATAAATTTTCATTCGCTAATGGAATCCTGTTTTGCGATGGTCTAGTTTATGTTCCAGATGGTCCACTTTGATTTCAAATCCTTTCCCAGTGTCATGAACAAGTTTTACCGGGTCATTTTGGTGTGGCAAAGACTCTTGAGTTTGTTTCAAGAAACTATTGGTGGCCACAACAAAAAGGAACTAAGCTTAAGGTGTTACATTCAGATAAAGGGGGTGAGTATACCTCACATGCTTTTTAGATCTCCACCTTTTTGCCAGCTCATGACCAATCACGCCTTCCTAGTCATGCACTCTTAGAATCTTCATGCATTCAGCCTTTTCTGTCAGTCTAGAGGGATTCATAGAGAGTTTACAGCTCCTTGTACCCCAATGTAGAATGGTGTAGCTGAGAGGATGAATAGAACTATTCAAGATAGAGTAGTCTCTATGTTGCATCATGCAAACCTCTCACAAGGTTTTTGGGCAGAAGCAGTATTGACTAGAGTTCATGTGATTAACCTTTCACCTAGTACTACCAAAGGTTTGAAAGTGGCACAAGATTAATGGGCAGGGAAGCCACCATATTATGATAATCTTCGAGTTTTTGGGTGTGAAGCATATGTTCATATATCCAAGAATCTTAGACAAAAGTTTGACCATAGTTCAAAGAAATGCATTTTTCTTGGATATGGTTGAGAAGGACAATTTGGATATCGCTCATGGGATCCAAAAACACGGTCAATGATCAAAAGTAGTGATGTTATTTTCAATGAGTCTAAGATGCATAAACATCCCATTAAGGAGGTTGAAGTGAGAAGAGTGGTGTTTGAGGCCTTCGGTTAGCATGCATAAAAATGCTGCACATAGGGATGTTCAAGAGAATGTCCATTCAAATCAGTCTGCACATATTCTTTTTCAACAACCATTGAGACGTTCTGCACGTGTCTCACATCCACCTGATAGATATGTTCCAGATTTAGATTTTGTTATTCTAACAGATGCCAGTGAGCCTTCTTGCTACAAAGAGGCTATGCAGACAGAGGATCATGTCAAGTGGGAGCGCGCCATGAAGAGTGAGTTGGATTCTATTCACAAGAATGGTACTTTGGATTTAGTACTTTTGCCAAAGGGCGGGAAAGCTTTACCATGTAAATGGGTATATAAGCTGAAATTCACACCAGATAGTGCTTCTCCAAAGTATAAAGCACGACTTGTTGCAAAGGGTTTTAAGCAACAATATCATGTTGATTTCGAGGAAATATTCTCTCTAGTGGTCAAGATGACTACCCTGCATGGAGATCTTACAGATGAGATCTATATGTCTCATCCTAGCAAGAAACATTGGGAAGTGGTCAAGATGATTTTAAGATATTTGAGTGGCACTAAAGACAAGTGTTTATGCTTAGGTAGAGGGAAAGTATCCATTATTGGTTACACAGATTCTGACTATGCTTGTTGTCTAGACAATCGTAAGTCTACATCAGGGTACATTTTTCATTTTGTTGGAGGTGACATCTCTTGGAGATCTCATCTTCAAGAATGTACAATTGTTTCCACCTTAGAAGCAGAGTATGTTGCAGCAAGTGAGGCATGTAAGGAAGCATTGTAGCTTTCTCGTCTTGCTTGTGATATGGGTTTACCTCAGCATGTACCTTGTTTGCTTAGTGATAGTCAGAGTGCCATTGCTTTGGCTAAGAATCTGGTCTATCATGCAAAGACCAAGAACATTGAGGTGAGGTATCACTTCATTAGAGATTGCTTAGCCACTGAGTGCATTATTCTTGAGAAGGTGCACTTTCGAGATAATGCTGCAGATGCTTTGACTAAAGCTCTACCACAAGATAGCTTTCGACACTGTTGTCACTTGATGGGAGTTACTTGATTCATGATCTTACACAGTCACTTGTATACTGTGTAACATGCCCATCAGGTGGGAGGTATAGTTTGTATACTTACACTCAGGTATTCTTTATCATTCTTTATTTTTCTCCTATAGTTACTTTGGCCATATTGGCCTTTAGTGGGAGATTTTTACCGTTAGTGTCCATGTGAAAGGCCAAATGGCCACTAGACACTTCTTTGTATATTTTCTTTAATAAAATATATAGTGGCCTGGTCAGTCACAGACTGTAAGTTCGACCGCATCTATAAGGCCTAAGACGTCTACCTTCATGCTCCCTGTGTACTGTGTTTTCTGCGTATTTCGCAGTCTCTGTGCAGAGTATCGTGTGTTGCCTTATGAGCTCGGTTTTCTACTCCGAGGATATCTTCGTGCAATCATGAGAAGGAGAGCGCACTGTGGTACATCGCCATCAAAATACTTCAAAGCTTATCTTTTAGGCCCCTCAATCATGAGTCTAAGAAGGGAGTGAGTGGAAATTCGTGATCAAATCCTTCAAGGATATCCTCCTTAATGTATTTCTATTCACATGGCATCAACTCCATGGTGATGAATCATAAGGCAAAGAGGAAAGCCAAGGCCATATTTTACTTTCATGTGAAGAGGCAAGAAATCCGCTTCCCAAAGTCCAAAACTATATTCTAGGTCATTGTATTAGAGGCAAAAAATCCCTTAGAGTTATTTAAACACATGAGGCTTGAAATATCCCATTAGAGATCTTGATTACTTGCTTTACACTAGGTTTCATTTTGATGGATCTTTTGTAGACCTTTTGAATTAGTGGTCATATTCCACTTTTGTATCTTGATGGGTGATATCTTCCCAAATAATAGATTTTTGTATCATATTTTTTATTGATATAGTACATTCTTATTGGCAAAAGACAAAAAATTTAAAAGAGAGCTCTCAAAATGCATACAAGATTTAAAAAGAGGAATCGAAATTGGAACAAGAAGATTTTTCATGTCATTTTGTACAAAAAGTGATGAAAAGTGTAGAAATATACATCAATGGTGCCTTATGGTGAGCATTAATATGCAACTAATATATTGCTTAACTTTTTGTTTTACATTCATACTAGATTACTTGAATAATTAATCAATCCAAAATTTTGGATGAGTTGGAAATCTACCATTGGGTGTGGAATTTAATAAGTTATTAATTTAGTAAATTAGGATTAAAAAAAATGGGTCGTATAAGGATTTCAATTAGTTGTGCTTAATCTATATTAATCTTGTCAAATCATCTTTAAAAATTCCATGTAACTTCATTTAAAACATATCTTACACGAATATATTAGTTTTAGAAGAGAGAGAAAGTTTGTGTGAGAATCATTAAAAGTGATATGACTCAAAGTTTGTGTCTCTTGGATGTTCAGCAAATTGAACTTTTTCCTCTTTTCGTTCGATCCTATATAATGTATTTTTAAGATGTGTTCCACTTTTTTACTCTACTATCCAAAGCAGATCGACTTCTCTCTTTTTCATAAATCTAGATGCATTTTCCATGTAGAACCTCAATGCAAATGCTTTCATTGAACCTTCAACCAATAGGACTCTAAAATGATGAGAAAGGGGTTTTGATAATCTCTAGAAGCTTGTGAAGTTGAAGCATTACACAAAGAAGGCAAAAAGCATATTGACATATGGACAAACTGAGTTGTTTATCCAATTGATCCTCAAACTAGAAGGTACCCAACTTTTCATAATCTTCATGACTGTAGGAGACAGTGATGATGGTTTATGTGGATATTTTCCAAGGCTCTAGGAGTTTTGAAAAAACTACAAGCAATACATAAACAATCTACAAAACATACTACATAAGAAGGATCTAGAAAAAAGCTAACAAGTTGGTTTGTCTTCACTTGGATTATGCATATTTGATCAAGCCTACAACTCTTGTAGATGAATGCATAGAAAGATGTGAAACTTTGCTTTCAGAAATGGGATTTCATGGTGGAGATGTTCATCTAAGAAAAGATCCAAAGCTTCCACAAAATATAGGTGATGTACTACAGGATGGGTCGATGGAAGGTGCAAAAGTAGGAAGATTTTTTAGCAATAGTGATGGAAAACAACTCAATGCAATGTGGAATCATTGGAAACAATTCTACAAGGTTAGAGAAAATGTAAAAAGAAATCCAAAAATAGCAAAGAAAAGAATGGAGGTGTGGCTTAAACTAGATTAATTTTTAGGGATTAAGAGGCAAGAGCTTATATATGATGTGTATGTTCCACATAAGTTCATGATTTTTGAAAATTCCATGTTCATTCCATAACAATCTTCATGTGATGATTCCATTCAATGCTTATGAAAAAAGATTTTCTCATTCATATATGCCTCAAGTGCAAAACTTGAATTTTTTCATTCAAGCACCATTGTAGGTGCATATGGATCTTACCTAATTCATTTGAAATGCAGTATTCTAGCATGGAAAAACATAAAAATATGAATGGAGAATTTGGAAATGACACTCATCTCCATCATAACTATGTCAATCCTTTATATCCTTAAAGAGTGAGGCTTGTCCATCCATTGGTTATATTTGGGTACTCTGTATTTGTTGTTGCAAGCTTGTGCCATCATAACTCTTCCAAATTCCTTTTTCGTTGTTTGGGCATTTACATACTTACTTGTATGCTTAGATATGCACTTGACCTTATAAAAACTCTAAAGATGCCCAAATACATAAAATGCTTTTGGACTTTCCATATCACATATGAGATAAGCTCAAAACTTAATCAATGAATTCCACACCTATTCAACCATAAATGAGAAAGAAAGTATATATAACTTAAATGGATGTTTTCTCAAATATCTTATGACGAAAGTAACCTATGGATTACAACTCATGCATCCTTTGCATTTAATATTCTCTTACTTTAAAGACATTCACTTTATTTAAGGCATTAATTCATTGTGCTTTCAAATCAGTACAAGCAAATTCAAAATATGGATCCTAATTATAGAACTTTATTAAAAGAAACAATGAAGTATGAAAGATGTATACAAAGCAATAAAACTTACTTCCCCAAATAACTTTGATGAAGGTCCTCCATTTGTTGTTGGGGTTGAAAACCATGAATGCATATCTCGTCTTTGATTTCCATTTCTTCTTATATCTTTACTAACTCCAAAAGAGAAAAAAAAATATCATCTCTTATTAGTGAAGAATCATAGTGGTGGTGGATATGGGATCCCTTGTGCTCTCTTGGTCTTAAGAGGAGGGTCATATAGCTTTTTATAAGCACCCTATAAATCTGAAATCTCAAAGGTGGAAAAAATAATCAAATATTTTGGCCAAATATATCACATAAGGAAGATTCATTAAATTAAATTCATGGGCTTTGAATACCAATGTTTATAAGACTAACTCTTACAAGTAAACTAACGAGCAAAAATACATAAACTATCCTAGAACACCAAGCAAAAGAGGAAGTATGTCTCCACCCATCCAACTCCACCCATATATATACCTCTAGGCCAAGGGGGTGCTTGTCCTTGGGCTTGTCCAAGTGTCCAGCCAAGTGTCCCTCATGTGGAAACTTTCCCAAGGGTCTTCATGTGCCTTCTAATTAACAAAGTCTATCACATGCCTTCAAATTCAAATGATGATTCTTCTCTCACCCACCCAACTCCACCCACATGTATACCTCTAGGCCAAGCGGGTGCATGTCCTTAGGCTTTTCATGGTTTCCAACCATGTCTCCCTCATGTGAAATATTTTCCAAAGCTCTTCACATGCATTCTACTTTCCAAAAGTTTATCACATGCCTTCTAATTCAAATGAGCATTCTTCTCTCATGTACACCCCAAGGTGGCACTTATAGAATCTTCTCCCAAGACTAAGCTTCCCATACCTTAGGATAAATCAAGCCTAAGGGTCACAACCATTCAATTGGGAGGTCATATGAATAAATACCCTAAGGTTTCAACAAAAACCTTTCAAGCATGTGCCAAGGGTAAATCAAGGGCTAAACCAAGGCTAATACACATCATATTCTTACCTATTTAGCCTTTTGTAACCATAAATTATACAACATTGACCATCCATTGGATTCTTTAGTCATTACCAAAAACTAAGATCATCATTTGAGTGATTATTTTTTTCACCATATCATTGAAAAAGACACAAAAATGCATCCATAATTGCCCTATTTAAAGCAATCATCTAGTAGATTTTTGTAAGAATTTGAGCTTAAAAGGGATTGAAAACATCCTAGGTGTTTGAACAGCATTAAAGAACACATTTCCAATCTAAAAGGATCAGGAATTGGATAAAAATGTCACCATGATCACCCTAAGTTGTAGTTCTAGCCAGAGAAATTATTGGTGCAATAAGAAGTTTTTTAGGTGAGCTTGTAGTCAAGTTAGGAGATACATAAAACTTAAAGAGAAACCCTACGCAGAAGTTTCAGCCAAAATACACATTATTCTTCACCAAGATTGGCCTAAACAGGTAGCTCTAACCAAGGCAATTTTTGGTAATTCATTGGGTTTTTTGGCCTTCATTTGATCTTACAAAGTGAGTCTAAGATTGCAAAGCATTTTCAAAGAGAACTCCAAGCATAGTCTCACCTAGAAACACTTCAGATGATCTTCATAATTGCTCTATGTAGAATATTCCTCGTCAAGTCATACTAGACTTTTGAACATTGAGAGAGCATAAGGATCACCCATAAGGTGTGATGTGCAAGAGAACAATGATACCAATGCAAGAGAACAAAGATTGCGACCACCACGTGCTTGAGAGATGACTCTTCTCCCAACCTTATGCTTGTATATATAGCTGCTTGAATCAATGAGGACCACAAATGTAACTAGAGTCCACAAGTGCATGTGCGATCTCCACCACTCCTTTCCTACCTTCCACTGGAGTCCACTAGTGGTTGGTGTACTCGCCTCTTGAGTTAAGTCCACTGGACTCAAGTTAACTCAAGTTAACTCAAGTTAACTCATGTTAACTTGAGTTGGAAGGCTCTAGAGCAAAGAGCAAAACTCTCTCCCCATGCTCCCCATGGGGATTGAACCCAAGACCTCCTCCTTCACAACCATGAGACTTAACCACTAGGCTAAGTGGATCACTTGAATATGAGAGCACATGACTTATGCTTGAGTCTACTCTTGAGATATTTGGTTCTACAGACGAGTGACCAAACGGTATCCGATTTCAGATCTGTCTGAAGCAGTCGGATCCCTAGACCATAGACTTACTTTATTACATTCTTCCCCCCTTGGGAAAAATTTTGGTCCTCGAAAATAAAGCCATATATATAACTGTAGGCAACCCCAGAGCCTCATGTTCTAAAACTGGAAGAACATGGTCATGTTCTAGAACTGGAAGACCATGTCTCATCTCTGTGGTGGCGTCCCTGCCCAAATGATTCAAAACACTGTCTGGCTTTGCACTTTGATGAACTACACAAAGTACAAAGTAGTGAATAAATAATAAGGGTGGATCTAAATACATTCCTGGCCAATTCATAGTTTTATATATGTGCAACCTAGACACAAACATGTGAACTAGGTGGATACTAATTACTAGTCCATTTCTAGACATAACTGGTGCATGAACTTAGTAACAAAAGTGGGATTCTTATCCTTTACAAGTGATTCACTTGAATTTGATTTGGATCACTTAAACTTTGGTTGTCTCAAACATCTAACTTAGATGTTTGTAGAATGGTTTACTTTGATCCAACAGTTACTTGATTTTTCTACCCGACTAGAGGACTACTTTGTCCTAATGAGTTTAAAAATCCTATGTAAATTGTAGGAGAAATTTTACTATTTCTGTTGAGTCAACCATATTAACTTGACCAATTTAAATTCAAAATGAAGATTATCCAACTTAGGACACTTTTCTCAAAGACTTTAATTGAAAGTTCTTGGGAATTGTCAATTTGGTGAGCAAATGTAGGTATGCTAATAACTGGAAGCAAACTCACATGAATAAGTCAATCTTGGACTTATTATCTTTTTGAAGAGTGAATATGTTATTATACAGAACATCTATCTAGGATGTTTAATTTAGTTATCTAATTCCAATCAGCTGACCCAAGACTTTTGCGAGAGGAATTAGATACTGTATCTGAGTCAATTCCAAAAGATTTGGAAAGTGAAAGGAAACAACTAAAACTCTGTATAACTAATTTAAACTTCTAAGATCTAAACTTGTTGTGAGTCAAGTACTTGATGACTCATGACTTTAACTTCTGAACGATCTATTTCAACAGAGATTTGAAGCATTTTCTTTATCTTTTAGAGAAATAAACTGGATTCTCAAAAAGATCGAAAAAACATCATCCAACCACAAGATATTGGTGTGGCAATTACCATTAGTGTGTCGACCCATTGAGGTTCTGTTGATGAGTTTTTACTAAAACAATTCTTCACTTGAGACTAAGTTCAAGTCACATTCAGTCTTTTTGACTCCTTATCGTGAATGCAATTCTTGTGCATTTCTTTGAATCAAAAGAGTGAATTTACCAAGTTATACTAGGAACTTGATACTTGACTTAGTCAATCAAATCCTTGGTTGAAAAGATCAACTGAAAATCAAAGTCCACCTTTTTTTTCAGAAATTTATCAAATATTTCTGATCGATAACACTTAAGCTTCAAGTGTTCTAAGAAGATCTTGGAAGTTACTTACTTCATATCTTCAGTTTCCTTGATCTTGAAGTTATTCTGAAGTATCTTAGGATACTACTTTTATCCTTCTTGAATTAAAACTTATTTTTAATTCCCTTGAAGGTCAAATCTAACTTCAAAATCCATTCTCAGACTAGAAGATAATTATCATCCACGGTCCATACCATCTTTCCTACACCAATCTGAGTATAAAATCTGGTGTCCCATACCACCCTATTTTATATTCACATTAATGTGTGCATGATATTTATCCTAAAGTCTAAATAATTCTTCTTTACTGGGTTTTCAAATAAAAACCAATTAGAATTCCAAGTACTTGAATTTTCTTAAATTCAAGTTAAATTGATTTATTCTTGACCAATTTTGTAGTGATAAGAGCTTTGGACTTCTTGTCTTTAGATTCCTTTCTTACAAATGCTTTAGGTACCTACCCCAGGGACTTTATATAGGAATCTCTCTACTGCCTAAGTCTGAAGCATCCGCTCATGCTCTCTGGATTTGTACCAAAAGCCCTTTAAGGATAGGTAAAAATTATGTTTTACCTTCCACAGACTTAATTACCGTCGACACGGTTGCAGACTACATACTTGGAATATTTACTCTATTCAAACTTGGAACAACTTACTAATTTGATTACCATACTTGGGCACAATTCTTAATAGTTCCAATCGCAATTATCTTGGATAATCGTGGCCAAGATTGATCAAATATTTTTGATCATGCGATAATAATAAGACTTTATCTTTATCATTAAGATCTCTTGAACTTTTCTAAACGTTTTGGCTTATGGATTGAACGTCGGCTGTAGTGGAATAAACGGGATATTCAATCATAGCAAAGGCTATTGTCACGCATGCATTTGTTATCTTGATTAAGATAAAGCTCTCTCACCCAAAGGTGACGGGTTCAAAATCACACGCGATCTATTAGGGATGGATGAAACTCCTATCTACTCTCCGAAAAGGGTTGCTTCTCTTTTTGGTGTGATGTAGGAGTTTCTGCAGCGTACAAAACAAGAATTGCATAAATATCTGTCGAGTTGCGAGTACGCTACTGTCTTGTCTTCTCGGACAGCATGAAGTCTCTGCCACAACGAGGTCGGGAGTTCGTACCCAGCTGCGACCAATTTATAAGAAAGTGTAGCATTTGGGTTTGCATCTTTTGCATCAACAACTCGGCTTCGATTCCGCCTCAACAGATCTTGCAGCCGCGAGCAAAATTCGTAGAAGAAGATGCATATGCAAGATGGATGAGCAAGAAGCTAATGGAGAGAAAGATGATGAAGCCCACTCCAAGGTCACCATGTGAGCAAGAAGCTAATGGAGAGAAAGATGATGAAGCCCACTCCAAGGTCACCATGGAAGCTCTGATACCAATGCAAGAGAACAAAGATTACGACCACCACGTGCTTGAGAGATGACTCTCCTCCCAACCTTATGCCTGTATATATAGCTGCTTGAATCAATGAGTCCACAAGTGCATGTGCGATCTCCACCACTCCTTTCCTACCTTCCACTGGAGTACTTAACCACTAGGCTAAGTGGATCAGTTGAATATGAGAGCACATGACTTATGCTTGAGTCTACTCTTGAGATCTTTGGTTCTACAGATGAGTGACCAAACGGTATCCGGTTTCAAATTTGTCTGAAGTAGTCGGATCCCTAGACCATAGACTTACTTTATTACATGATGTATGTCAAAGAGTAGAGTATCCATTCAGAGAAGAGGAAAGTCGTTAAGAATTATGATGGGAGGAAGATCTTTTTTCAACTGGGTTTCCTCTGGGAAAAGGTTCACATGTAGAGCATATAATAGTAGCAAATATATATCTCTCAAAATGGGTGGAAGCCAAAGCTATGACAAAAAATGATCCTCAAAATACACCCAGATCTTGTTTGAGCATATATTCAGAGGATTTTGATTCCCCATAGAGAGTTTGAGTGATAGAGGGATAGAATCCATCAATGAAGTTATAGAAAACTTGCTAAGTTCCTTTCCTTTTACACATAAGAAATCAGCACCCTATCACCCCTTAAAAAATGAACAAGCCAAAAGCTGAAATAAACTCTACACAATATTGTCTAAGTTGGTGAAAAATGAAAGATCAGACTAGGATAAGCAATTACATCATGTAACTTGGGCTGATGTAGTTGGCTATAACACATCATTGCATGTAAGTCCATTCAACATATTCTTCAATAAATAAGTAATTTTTCCAACGGATTTCCTCGTACCTACTCTATGAGTGGAACAAGGATAGACACATCATGAACTCTTAGAGCTAGTTGATAGTCTAAAAAGATCCAAGAGATGTGCTTGAGAGCTATAGTAGGCATTTATGCGGCAAAGAAATGACAAAATGCACATTTTAATGCTCACATCAAAGATAAGAAACTATAAGAAAGAGATCTCCTTAGTATAAACCCAAGCAACATGCAAAGAAGTCCTAAAAGAGGGGTTATGGACCATTGTTAAACCATAGGATTTTTCCAAGTGGTGTTGTACAACTTGCTTCTTTGGAAGGAGAGATCATCCCTAATTACATTAGTGGATGTAGAGTTAAGATCTATCGAGAGCCACTCATAAAAGAAATATTATGGTCATTGCAAAATGGTAAGGTGGAAAGGTCGAAGAGTTAGAAGTATGACAAGAAGCCCTAGAATAAATTAAAAAGAGAAAACTGACGCAAGAAAGAGCACGTGAATACCTAGAGGGACAACGAGGCATCCCTATGGGAATGTGTAAGGTTGAAGTCTCTCTTAAAAGAATCATTGATTGAAGACCATAGATATGGGCTTCATTAGCATACATTTCTAACGCACCCTCAAAATTTTCATAGATATGGGAGTAGTAAGAAACATCATACGTTTGTCTCTAGTATACAAGCTTTGTGTTGCCACCAAACTATTGAAAGCTACACTATAGGCATAGGCATTTCACAAACACTTTGTATTGAAGAAGCCACTATACCAATCCACATTAAAAGACATACGAGAAGAGCCAAATTCCTCGTATGCAATGATGCATCTTTTTCCAATAGTGTAGTCTTAAGGTTGGATTGGCTTCTAGACTATTTTGTAGGTCTAAATCTAGCTATATACCATCTCACTATAAGAATATAAGACAAATCGATTACGGTTCCATTAGGATACCTATGATAAATTCATATAAGAATTGCATACTCAAGAAAGTTATGCACATGGACACCACAAGCCATATCTTTATGAAGTCTAAACTAGTAATTAAACATCGTATTACAAGAACAAAGGATGCATATAACAAATAGGGTACCTTGGCCTCCATGAATAATCAAGGTGCTAAGAGGAAGAAAGCCTTCTTCACTTTCGAACTCTAAGGAATCTCAAAGAAGAAGACCTATGGAGCATATGTAAAAAGTGTTTCTCAATTGTCTTGTCCCACAAGGAAGATTTGAATGGCTTTGGCGGAGGCACACAAAGATCATACTCAAATTTGGGTTTCAAAATCTAGTATTGTCCCTAAGCCCATCACAAATTTCATGACAAAAAATCCTTGGAGGCAAACGAAATTCAAGCAACGCAATCCATCTAAGGGTGAATCAAAAGGATTGTGGACTACAAAGTTAATATGGAGAAAGAAATCTCCATAGAAGCTATCCTATGTGTATGCATTGAGATAAACACTCATTGTGGAAGCATTGCTTAAAGTGCCTCCCACATCTCTACATTGTACTATTCTCAAGTTTCCCACTAAGAATAGCACCAATGCGAAAGCTATTTTACCTATACAAAAATTGATAAATATATAGCTCTATGTGTAATATTGCTATATGTTTCAATGATCATTGAGATATGGGTGCTTAGTTAACTTTGTGCAATAAAGATTTATCTTTTGATATTCACTAAGTGAAAACCTAATTGTTATTAGATGCTTGTGTATTAACACTTTATCTTTTGTCAAACATAGAAGTAAATAAACATCAAAATCTTGAACTTGGAACATCATTCATGCCTATCATGAACAAGTTCTTGCTAAAATATGAAAAATAAAGGAAGATCTTGTGAATTCAATTTTTTAAGAAACTCTATATTTTGTCATTCTAGGCTAAGGCAAACGGATATAGTTGAGTTATCTAGTAAAAGGGTGTTTGTAACTCCAACATTTCCAAAAAAAGAATCAATTAGGCCATCAATAGCTTATTGGGTCAAGTACCATATAGGTGAGAATAATGACAAGTTTTATTTCATGACAAAAGAATTCAAGGCACTTCAGAATACCAACAAGGCTATTCTAAAAAATTGGTATTGATTGGGATGTGGTTAGTTGTCAAATTGACCATAGCCAAGAATAGATGATTGTGAGACTCTTTGCTAAGATACAAACTCTTTCTTACACAATAACCCGAAGTGTGTTAGGACCTTTAGGCATTGTTTGGATACTTTCTATAGAGCCTTAGGTTCTAAAATGACCACACAAAACTACTCTTGAGGTTATAACGGGACAACCCTTGCACTTTCGTATTGACCAAGGTTTTCAAGTTCTGCCTAGTAGGAAATATTTTGTCTGCCCTGAATCTCATTGGGGTTTGATGCCTCGCTGGGATATCGATGGGACTGGATTCTTGCCAAGCTTGATAATAAGAAAATTTACTAGAGAGGTATGCAACTTAATTTAGTGGCCAGATCTATGGTCATCAACACTTTTTGTATCTCCTAAATCTTCTGCTTTCTGGCATATTGGAGACCTAAGGACAAAGATTTAGTGAAGATGTAACGAATTTGTAGAATTTTCCTTTGAGCTAGAATAGGAGAGGGGTGCCTAAAATCAGATGGGATATTTACATCCATAAAAAAGACATGGGTGGCTTGGGGATTCTATATGTCAAAGTCTTAGCCAAAAAATTAGTGGAAAAATGGGTGATTAAAGCTTGGAATAATGATAGTCTTGTTCCAAGTTGATCTTTAAAAACAAAAGTTCTCTCACCTTTTACTAGGCTTCCTAGATGGACGGGCCTCTCTTGTTCTCTCCTATCCCGATGACACTTAGAGGCTTTGACTTGGTGCACTCCTTGTGCAAATGTTGGAACAAGATGAAATTGTATTGTAAGATTAGTAATGACAAGAAGTGGAGTGTTGGCATTAGGCAAACGGACTCAATTTGGTTCCCAATCAAAGGAATTAAGATGGTTGAATCAGAGAGCCTTTAATGAGCTAAGATATTATGGAACAAAGGCTTTCACAAATGGAAACACCTTTGGAATGAAGATAGAAAACATTGGATTAGATTGGATAGAAAAGATTGATCCTACTAGGCATGTTGACTTTGAAGATTGATGCCTTTTAGAAGCAAATTCAGTGCTTGAGAAAAGAGAAGCTTTGACTCCTTATGGGGTGGATCTTTCGAAAATGGAAGGAGTAAGGTGGCACAATGGTAAATATTTTGAGAAGATTTTGAGTATCAAAAAGAATTTGGACTATCATATGTCAGTTAATAAGATGTGATGATAGGCCTAGTTTGAGATCCAATGGGATTTCAAGTTCATTGACCTTTGACACCCTTCTATAGAGAATAAATAATTTTTCCTCATGTTGTAGATCCTTCATCATGGAATTCGGACCAATGTCAAAGCTAACAAAATTTATGGTGCCTTGCCATGGCGCAAGCATTATGGCTATGGGAAAGAGGACTTGAGACATCTCTTCCTTTTATGCCCCAAGAGTTTCCTAGTGAGGTAGACTCTTGGTCATGTTTTGGCATTTTAATGTCAAATTAACTGAAAATAGGTAATTATTAGCGAACCAATCAATTGCTCTTCAGCTATGTGGAATGCGGTCAAGGGAGAAGATCTGTGGAAGATTTGGAAAGAACGATGCATGGTTTAACTTTGATAACCCTGTGAAAGAGTGGTTTATAAAAACATCCATTGATAGTTTAGGTAGAAGAATTTATAACTACAAGAAATCCCCACCCTTTAGACACCATAAAGTGTTCATTTTTTTTACAATGAGCTAAAAGGTAAGTGGGCCCCGATGAGGGAGAGAAAGGTTCTTAACCTTCTTTTGACATTCAATGGGCCTTAGGTTAGCTTCCAAACTTGTTTCCCTACCATCTTTGAGTTGTCCCTATTGTATCACCTGCTAGCCATCTTAACCCTTGCTTTGTGAGATATGGGGTCCTTTTAGTACTATACCCTTTCACTTGTATTGTTTTTTTTTAATTAATTCAGCCCTTTCACTTGTATTGTTTTTTTTTTCAATTAATTCAAGCAAGGGAGAATATGCTTTGGCCAACACATAAAACAACAAACCAAAAAATATACAGACAAGGTAATAGAATATTGCATACAATATTTGTACGTGCACTTTATCTGACTTGTCCCAAATCACACATATATATAGGAGATTTTCAACAACTAAGCATACCTTCTTAAAATTAATTTAGAAATTAATTCCATTTCTTTTACAAAAGTGACCGTAAAGTAATTCCATATGCCTATCTATTGAAAAACATGAGTGCACCTATACTTTTTTAAGAAATCATTGTTTTGTAAATAATTGACCCTTGAAACATACGAGATAAGGGCTCTCTCTCTCTATCTCTCTCTCTCTCTCTCTCTATATATATATATATATATATATATATATATATATATATATATATATATATATATGATTCTCTAATGTCCATGCTTTCATGCTTCTTGACCTGCTATTCAAAACATGTCACTATTATGAATATACAAAAGAAAATAATTCCAATTATTTCAATAAAATAATTCCAATAATTCATCGAAATCTCTTGAGGCAACAAGGAGAATCCCTTATTTTAACGTTACTTTTCTTTCATGCCACTGTTGAAATATTTTTTAGATTCATACGGAACACATACACATTAAAGGATATAATATGTGGACATATAAATATCTGAGGATGGAAGAGTGACATTAGTTCTATTCGCCACATGTGAGGAAATCCAATGAGAGTTTCATATAACAAGAACACAATAAAAATAATGTAGGCAAGAGTGATTATACTTCTTCTTAATGGATTTAATTGAATATTTTTCAGATGCACTGTATTAAGACAAAATAATCTTGTTTGGAAAACCTACACCATGCTATGTGCACACACACACACACACTTTTCTCCTTTTGGAACAATGTTTGTGTCTATTCTCTACAAGGGAACATGTACCAACACAACAAATAATGCAAATAATTTTAAGGACATCTTCTTTTTTCTTCTAGACTCCGATGTATTCTCATACTTCCAAATGAGCATCGTCTCCCAACCCGAATGACATCCTCATCATGATTCTCATATGTAACAAAAATATTTATTTATTTGTTTGCTATGGATAATCATCTTTATAAAATAATAAAAGAGGTATTTCCACCAACCCATTATGTGTTGTCTACAAGGGTAATTGAACTCATGACCTGCCACCTATGAATACAATGGGCTAACTACTTGTCTCAAAATCCATGGTTGAGGATTAGTTGCTAATTCTCTTTTTCATAGTATGGTTCAACCATCTCCTACCTACCATTTCTTGAGTCTAACACTTTCTTCCCCTTGAACCTCAACAATTAGCCCCTAATCTCCCCTTGAATTGATCATTGTCCTCAACAATTAGCCCCTAATCTCCCCTTGAATTGATATCCTCACCCTTACACATTCTCTTGAACCTTCTTGTGTTCTCCACCTATGAATACAATGGGCTAACTACTTGTCTCAAAATCCATGGTTGAGGATTAGTTGCTAATTCTCTTTTTCATAGTATGGTTCAACCATCTCCTACCTACCATTTCTTGAGTCTAACACTTTCTTCCCCTTGAACCTCAACAATTAGCCCCTAATCTCCCCTTGAATTGATCATTGTCCTCAACAATTAGCCCCTAATCTCCCCTTGAATTGATATCCTCACCCTTACACATTCTCTTGAACCTTCTTGTGTTCTCCACCTATGAATACAATGGGCTAACTACTTGTCTCAAAATCCATGGTTGAGGATTAGTTGCTAATTCTCTTTTTCATAGTATGGTTCAACCATCTCCTACCTACCATTTCTTGAGTCTAACACTTTCTTCCCCTTGAACCTCAACAATTAGCCCCTAATCTCCCCTTGAATTGATCATTGTCCTCAACAATTAGCCCCTAATCTCCCCTTGAATTGATATCCTCACCCTTACACATTCTCTTGAACCTTCTTGTGTTCTCCACCTTGGTGTCTTGAACCTTCTTGCTCACAACCTTGATGTCTTGAACCCTTGTTATCAACCTCTATATCTTGAACCTGGTTCTCACCCATGCTAGGTATCTTGAACTCTCAATCTAGTGTTTCCATATGAAATCTCATTCCAAGAGCTTTCCAACAGTAGTGTACATGTCTAAATCTGACATATGGATTGGAAGACATACTCTAATCTTTGCAGGGATAATTTTTGAAAGTGACACATCCTATTTTGTACCCTTTCTAATACAAACTACCCAAGCATCTTTTCTAGAGGACATTGGGTACCTACGAGCCTTGTGAAATCTATCCGCATTGCCCAAGCCTACTTCCTAGGATCTCATAGCATTTTTTGTATCCAAGGGAGATTGATCCCATGATCTACCGGGTAGTAGTACAACGAGATAAACACTTGCCCCAAAATCCATGGTTGAAGATTAATTCCTATTCCTCCCTTTTACACTCTGATTCAACCATCTCATGCTGTCATTTCTTGAGTTTAACATTGTATACTTGAACTTTTAGAATACATGTATCATAGATTAATTGCATCAAACAAAGAGATGGACTCTATAGCAAATGATAACAAAAAATAATTGTTTCACTCATATAGATTGATACCATCAACAATACATTGAATCTTCATGGGTTCATCTATCTTCATGATCTTATTGTTTTGAGCGTTCAGCCTTTGACCTACTCTCTCGATGTTAAGAAGCATGCGTTCGAGCGAAATACAAAAAGGAGATCTTTTGCATGTACATGTGTGTCTTTTCTTGCATTATGCTTCATCATTGGATCTACTTTCTCTTTTTGGCCTCTTTTAGAATATTCTTGTCCGAATGAGAATCTCCACTGCTTATCCATTTCGTGTGGATGTGTGTGTGAGGGTGTGTGTGTGTGTGTGTGTGTGTGTGTGTGAGAGAGAGAGAGAGAGAGAGAGAGAGAGAGAGAGAGAGAGAGAGAGAGAGAGAGAGAGAGATTTCCATTTGGCCATACTTTGCGCTGAAATATTGTAAAAGTACATTCAATGGAGCCTAGAAATGTACAAATTTTCATTCATTTACTATTCCCTCGTATCTCTATATATGAATTTGTTACCATGAATAATCAATGTCTACCCAACTATGCGGGCTTTTGTGTAGTTAGGTGAAAGTGCTAGAATGATGGATATGTCAAAGTGTGTAGTTGGGGTGGATATGTCTTTTGGTGTTGATCATCAAGGAAACAACATGATGTTTAGGGGCTCCTTCAGCACTCGCAATGCAGTTTGGTAGTGAGGAATTACCATGGATATGTATAGATTCACCCTTCTCAAGCTTTGCATTGGCCATATGCTTGTTTCTTATTGTGCGAAGATGCTCAATAAAAAGAATGTCTATGGAATTACTTGAATATGCCTGATGTATTCACTTATGACCTAGCAGATGGATAAGAGAATGTACATATATTTCTTACAACTCCCACAAGCTCAAGGATACAATAAGACTCAGATGAACATGTGACTCTTACACACTCTTTCTAAGAAAAAATTAATAGGAGACATTTGAATTTTTCGCAAGTTCATTTCACTAGTTTTCATATATATGATGGAAGATGATCACTATTATATACTATTTTTATATATGATGGAAGATGAACACTATTTTCCCACCACTTTGATGATTTTGGTGAATGTGTTGCCATTTTGAATCCACAAACTTATGTATACACTCTTTTATAATGATTTTATAGAAGAATCCACCTTTTAGGTATAAATTGAAGCGGAGTACAAGAGGGGGGCATATAAAAGCCCATCCCCCTCTCTTGTAAAGGATATTTTGTAATTTTTAAATTTGAATATTGAGAGCTTCTTCTTGAAAACTTGTATTTATTTATTTCTTGCATTTTGTACTAGTCTCCCATGCTATTCTCAAGCATTCAATAGTAGATTATGAGAATGTGATCCTTACCACTTTTTCTTTTCTTTAGCATTGTTTAATGGGTAATTAAGCTTGATTAATCCTATTTTTCACAAGTAAGTTTCCTCCCATTTCACTATAATTAATTTCAATCAGAATACACGAAGAGTTTCCATTTGAAATTCCATTGTTCTTTGAGAGCTTCAAAGTGAATCTAAACATGATTATTTTTATGATTATAATTGATTATTGAGTGTGACTTTTGGGTTAACACTAATCTTCATATCCATTATAGCTCTTTTTGCTAAACCATCATGTTTTCCATTAGCCTCTAACTTGAGCTCATGGTTCTTCTCTAAGATTGAAAAAAGTAAATGCTAGTTCTCGTACTACAATGAGGGCAAAAATTGGCATTGTTGCTGGACAACAATGCTTGGGAATGTGCTTGCATGATGGTTATTATAAGCATGTCAAACTGAGGTAAGTGTGAATCAGCCCTCTGAGTCCTTTTAGAGCTTTGTTAATTCACAACATTTCACATATTTTAGATCTTGCAAAGGATCTTGAAGTGTATTTATGGAAAATCTTATAGGTTGTTAAGAAGTTTGTCCTGTGAAGTTTCTCAAGAAGTGTAGTGGAAGATTCAAGATGTGTAGCCAATATATATGTTGAACATGTTTTGGGCCCTCAAAGCTTCAGTCTTTGCTTTCAAAAGCTATTTTGAAGCATTTTTGGGGTCATTATTCGAGCCATTTTGGGGTTCTTCCATGGATAGTTCTCTTTACATAGGTTCAAAAACATTAAGAAGGGTTTTATTTTTACTTCTTTGACAATGAATATTCATTTTTGGGGCTGTGTTTTCAGCCACACTAGTAAATCTACACATTTCTTGAAAGGTTTCAGTTGTGTGGGAACAACCACCACAAGTTTATGCAAGTTTTTGAGCCTAAAGGACAGAGTTGACAGACACTTGCAAGTGTTATTGGCTAAGTTTGGGCTATAAATTCATCCTTCTAGTTCCATTCTATTGCATATAGTGAGCACATACACACTATGTACGATTTTGCGGATAACGCTTATGTATGTCCATGTGGTCATTGATATAGTGGTTACATTTTTGCATAAATCCTTTGACATTGATAAAGAGATTCATGGCGAGGAAAATTTAACTAGGAGAAACCCAGATGTCAGTGTCTCTTTGGTGATGAAGATGGAAGACTTACCCAACCTTGCCATAGGAGAGGTATGCTAGTTGTTCATAGGTGCTCGATAAGCCTAGTTGACTTCTTTCAGTTAAGCGATTATATGTGGTGGACTCAGTGATTTACTATGTAGGTTTACAAGTCATTACTTGTATCTTAATGAGTTTTTTGACACTAGTCATATGCTCATTTTGCAAATGAGTCTTTGGGATTTTCTTTTTAATTATTTTTTGTTTTTCAAATATACATGGTCACTTTTACTCCTTGAGATACTCATTGGTGTGACCACATACATTCTCACATAGTCCTTTTGGTTGGTCACTGTTGTTAACTAATCCATTTTCTAGGGAGGCCTTGTCGATTTTTTCCCAGAATCTGACACTTAGTCATCCGTTGTTTTGAGCCTTAGTGGTGTTTGGATTATTCTACCTCCATTTTCATTATAGTCAATCTCTATCATCATGGCATCAGAAATCTCAAGCACATTTGGTGGATCTAGGTCTAGTGCTAGGGTTCCCAAGAGGGTCTATAACTTGTAGGGCAAAGACATTTGAGATCTAAAAATTTGATGGCATATAATTTTCTATATGGAAGAATCAAATTAAAGATGTGTTGATTCAGAGGAGACAATGGAAGCCAATAAATGGAATATCAAAGAAGCTTGTTGACATGGATAATGATGATGATTGGGATGTGTTGGATGAAGTGGCTAGGTCTACCATTTGATTGCACTTGGCAGATAATGTTTACTTTACAGTATTGGACTATGAAAGTGCAGAGGAGCTTTGGAAGAAGTTATGCAATACATATGAAAAAGAAATGGTATCAAATAAAGTGTATCTCGTGAGAAATTTATATGACCTTTGCATGGACACAAATACTATTTTTCTTCATCTAAATGAGTTTGATGCTATATTTTCTGGCTCCAAAAATGGAGATGGATAATGAAATGAAAGGAGTCTTGTTATTATGCACCTTGCCATCATTATGGGATGCATTTTTCACGACTATTGGCAATAGTGCACCTGATGGTAAATTGGTCTATGATGACATATGTGGAGCACTATTGAGTGAGGAGATTTGTAGAAAATCTATGGTTGGAAATCACAGTGGAGATGCATATAATGTTCATGATTCTTACCAAGGAAAGAATCAGCAACATGGCAAAACCAAGAACAATGCGAAGAATGGTCAATGGAATAAGAGTAGAAGTAAATCAAGGAAGAGGGATGTCGAATGCCATTATTTCCATAAGAAAGAACACATTAATAAAAAATTGATATGCATTAAGAATGCTAAAGGTAAAGGACAAAATGTTGATGGGCATGTTAAATATTTGCTTGCACTATTTGCTTTGACTATGAAGATAAAAGAAAATAATGCTATTTCTAATGATGCTTATGTGTTGAGACTTAACAGTATTGTGCCTATTGAGGCTCTTATGGATGATTCTCTTTCCCACATGTGGTGGCTAGATTTTGGTGCTGTTTTCCATGTGATGCTACATAGAGAATAACTCTCTACTTATGCATCAAAGTCTCTTGGTACCATGAGTCTTGGTGACTCTTACTAGTGTGATTTTGTGGGGATTGGAGATGTGTTTGTGTAATTCATTGATGGTTCAAAATTTACTATGCATAGTGTATGCCATGTACCTTAATTATCACGTAGTTGATGTCAATTGATCAACTTGATGACCTTGGTCACAAGTTGGCCTTCTACGCTGAGTCCCTTTGCATATCAAAGGGCAATATGGTTATTGAAAAAGGAAGCAAAGTTGGCTCATTTTATCCTTTATTTTTATCACAAAAAGAACACTTGTTAGCTGCTATTGAACAATATATGGCTTGTATTTGGCATGGCCATTTGGGCCACATATCTCGTAGTGGAATGGAAAATCTTTCTCATTATGGATACTTACCTATGTTATCTTTCTCTCATCTTTTATTTTGTGAGTATTATCAATATGGAAAGCAAAATAGGAATGTGCATAAGATGCAGATTGACTCTTCAATTCAACCTTTAGATCTTGTTCATAGAGATGTGTGTGGTCCTATGCCCACATGGTCATTAGGTGGTTCTCTTTACTTTGTCACTTTCATGGATGATGCTACTAGAAAAGTCTAGGTATATCCTATCAAATTGAAGGATGAGGTATTCCTGACTTTTAGAAAATGACTTGCTTTAGTTGAGACTGGAAAAGGAACTAAGCTTAAAGCTTTATGTTTAGATAATGGGAGTGATTATACCTCACATGAATTCAACCTTTTCTATCATTCTAGAGGAATTCGTAGAGAGTTTAGAAATCCTTATAGCCAAGTATTGAATGGTGTAACTGAAAGGATGAATAGAACTATTCAGGATAGATTAGTTTCTATGTTGCATCATGGAAACATTGCACAAGGTTGTTGGACAGAAGCAATATTGACTACAATTCATGTGATTAATCTTTCACCTAGTACTTCCAAAAGGTATGAAAGTGGCACAAGAGTTATGGATAGGAAGCCACCATATTATGATCGCCTTTGAGTTTTTGGGTGTGAAGCATATGTTCATACTGTTGGAGTTAGACATCTGCGAGAGCATGCAAACAACACAAGGAAGAAGAAGAAGAAGAAGAAGAAGAAGAAGAAGAAGAAGCTTGGAGCACAACACACAATATTGAATGTATTACCACTAGATATACAAAGATAAGTAACCCATTAGGGCTATAGATGTATATACAAGACGGGGGGAAAAAACCTCCTAAGGAGGGAAAAAAGTGCTCCAATAGTCCTAGTGTGTTCACACACATCACTACCTAAATATATCAACAAATCCCCCCTGGGAGTGATGCAGTGAACAAGGAGCTGGCACTCATGTATAAGGAAGTGCCAAGCTATGTGGAATCAATCGACAAAAGGAAGTAAGCCCAAAGCCTTCCGGAAGGATCCAAACTTCTCCCGAGGCAGAGCCTTTGTGAAAAGGTCTGCAATGTTCTCCTGCATGGGCACATATGCCAAGCTGATCTCTCCAGCAGAGAACCTCTGGCTGACATTAAGATAATGCACCTCAATGTGCTTAGTGCGAGCATGGAACATAGGGTTCCTTACAACTGCCAATGCACTCTCACTGTTAGTGAAGATGGTGATGGCGGAAGACTGACCAACACCCAAATCAGCTGTAAGGCATTTGAGCCACACACACTGAATAGTTGCTGTGAAAACTACCATATACTCAACCTCACAACTAGAAGTGGCCACATTAGGCTGCTTCTTGCTCAGCCAACATATGCATGAGCTACAAAGCATGAAGCAAAAACCACTAGTGGAAACACGAGTGTCATAGCAACCAGCCCAATAAGAGTCAGAAAAAGCATGCAAATCTGGTGGTATTGATCCCCCCTTGGGATAAAACAACCCAATAAGCCAGTGTTATTCTACTAGATCTCCCATGAATCCCCTCATTTTGCACAAACCTCGAGACTGTTGATGCGCAGACAAACACACGGAGTTTTTTGATATCTACCACCCAGCCGCGTGGTCCCTTTATTATTTAATTCCTCTCTAAAAATCCTCAATGAGTATGACTCATGGTCCCTCACATGAGTGCCACTTGGCACTCAAGTGAGTACCTTACTCTAAGAGGCTAAGAGGTGGTTCACACCTCTTACTAAGAACCATGAGTAATGCTCCATGTGACATTTCCTTTCCCTTAACTCCATTTTTGTCCTCAAAAATGGTATTGGAAGGTCTGAGAGAAGAAGAGAAATAATAGGACACCACTCCCACTATATCCCCATGTATGAAAATACATGGTCATGTCTCCATGTTGTTTCCCCTTATCCTTCCCCTTAAGAAAACTCTTGGGAAGGTGATCTAAAGTTGGGAAACCGTCTCTGAAGGGTGCTAACCCGCTCACATGTGGCACTATCTTCTGAACTATCTTTCCACTTTACTAGACACTCTTTATATAAGTGACTTCTCGTTCGTTTCTCTTGAGTGCATAGTATGCTCTCAGGCTCATGTGGAATAGATTGGACAGAAATAGGCTCTACTACCTCACTATCTGGAATGAGGTTGTCAAATTCACCCAGTCTTTTCTTAAGCCCACTAACATGAAAAACTAGATGGATTTGACTATTCTCTGGAAGTTGGAGCTGGTAAGCCATCTTTCCTATTCTCTTGAGTATTTGGAAAGGTCCAAAATACCTAGGAGATAGTTTTGGACAAGGTACCGTCTTCATGGTTTTAGACCTAGATGGAACTCTAAGATAGACCTGCTCTCCTACGTCAAAGTTGATATCTCTCCTTTGAGGGTCAGCATAGGCTCTAGCTCTATCCTGAGCTCTCCTAATGTTGTCCTTAGCAAGCATAAGCATAGCATTCATCTCTTCCAAGAAGTCCTTTGCAGCTTGAACCTTTTCATTGTGCAAGCCTACTGCACAAGGAGCTCTTGGCTGAAACCCATACATAAGCATGAATGGACTATGCCCAGTGGAAGAGTGCTTGGCACTATTATATGCAAACTCTACTATAGGTAAGTACTCTTCCCAATTAGTTTGCCTTTCATTTACATATGCTTGAAGCATATCCTCTAGGATTTGGTTAACTCTCTCTGTTTGGCCATCCGAGTGTGGATGCTCGGCCGTACTCATGCTAAGTCTCGTATCCAACCTTTTGAAGACCGCTCTCCAAAAGTGGCTAGTAAACTTCCTATCTCGATCGGAAACTATGTCTAAAGGAAGACCATATAGCCGGTATAAGTTCTCTACAAAGAGTCTAGCCAACTCTGGTGTCTTCACTATAGTACGTGTCAGAATAAACCTAGCCATTTTGGTTAACCTATCCACAATTACCCAAACCAAGTTGTGCCCTCTCTGTGTCTTAGGTAATCCGACTATAAAGTCCATGGAGATACTCTCCCACTTCCCATTAGGAATATCCAATGGGTGGAGTAGTCCTCCAATCCTCAACCTCTCAGCTTTGTTGACCTGGCATTTAGTGCACTTAAGCACATACTCTAGGACGTCCTTATGAAGTCCATGGCAATAAAACTCCCTCTTAACAAGATCATAAGTCTTGTTAACTCCTGGGTGTCCTGCACTAGGTGTGTCATGACACTCATACAAAATATGTTGTCTCATCTCAAGATCTCTAGGGACACACACCTTACCTTTATATAACAGATATCCATCATGGACACTGTAATTCTTCCACTTGAATCCTTCCTGAGTACCCATCGATACTCCATCCTTACTGGAAACCCGTATATCACGATCCCCATTCTCTATGGCTCCCCAAATCTCGGAATATGCAGGATCAAGCCTACATTTCCCTCTAATGGACTCAAGTAGCTCACTAGTGATCTAAGTAAAACTCAGTCCATTGAGCATAGGCATGCGGCTAAGTGAATCAGCCACTACATTAAACTTTCCCTTCCTATACCTAAGCTCATAATCAAACTCTTGAAGGGTCTTTGCCCATCAGGCCTTACGACCTTTAAGGTCTGTTTGATTAGAGAGCCACTTAATGCTCTCTTTATCAAACACTATCATAACTTTGGCACCATATAAATAATGACGCCACTTCTTCAAAGCATGGACAATTGCATACAACTCCTTCTCATGGACGGAGTAATTCTTCTGAGCTGGTTCTAGTTTCTTACTCTCAAAAGCTACTGGTCGACCATCCGGTACTAAACCGCTCCTATGGCAAAGTCATTCGTGTCAGTCTCAACCACAAATGGTTTGTTGGGATCTGCTATATGTAAAAGTGGAGCTGTAGCAATTGCTACTTTCAACTTCTCCATACTTTGCTTCTGTTCGTCTCCCCAATGAAAGGCTTTCCCTTTCACTTTAAGCTGTTCCGTCATCGGGACATCAATCTCGGCATAATTCTTGATGAATCTTCGATAGAAACTTGATAAACCTAGGAAGATCTGCAGCTCTTCCAAGTTCCTTAGATGTGTCCATTCCATAATAGCCCTTACTTTTTCAAGATCCATCTGGATTCCATCTTGGGAGACTATATGCCCAAGGTATCTAACCTTTCTCTTAAGAAAATCACACTCTGATTCCTTAGCAAAGAGTGAATTTTCCCTTAGCACTTGAAATACTTTCCTCAAGTGTTCCAAGTGCTCCTCTTTTGATGCACTATAGATCAGAATGTCATCCAAAAAATCTACTACAAAGTGTCCTAGATAAGGCCATAGAACACTATTCATGAGTTTCATGAAAGTGGCAGGAGCATTGCTAAGACCAAAAGGCATCACCAAAAACTCATAGTGCCCATATCTAGTCCTAAATGCAGTATATACACACATACATACATATACACACACATACATATGCACATGATAAACTTACAAGTTATTATATGAAAAGTTTTTCCCAAGTCAGAATATTCTTCCTACCTCACATGATGAAATGAAGAAGATAATCAACAATCTTGGTATAGATTATCAATGTATACATGCATGTCCTAACGATTGTATTTTATATAGAGGTGAATATGCAGACTCTTTGACATGTCCCAAATGTCAATCTCCTCGATATAAGGGTGAAGAAGGTAAAATCCCAAAAAAGGTATTGAGACATTTTCCATTGGCTCCACGGATTAGACATATGTTTCAAAGCCCCGAATTATCAAAGCTTTTGTCTTTGGGACATGATCACAAAAGTACTGATGGAGTAATCAGAATTCCTCATGATAGTGTTGCATTAGATGGGGTTAATCCATTCTCCATGAAATCCAGTAAATGGTCAACATGGCTAGTGGTAGTCATAAACTACAATCTTCCGCCATATCTTAGCATTAAAAAGGAATATTTAATGCTTTCACTTTTAATCCCAGACAAAAGACAAGTTAAAGATATGAATATATATCTTGCTCCTCTCATTGAAGATCTTCAAGAGTTATGGAGAGGTATTAATGTCATTGATGTATCGAAAAGCATCAAATTACGGTTCATGGTATTGTGGCTTGGACTATTCACGATTCTCCAGGATATGGTGTTTGTTCAGGTATTGATGTAATTTTTTTATTCAATATGCATGTAAATAAATATGATTTAATCTAATTATATTTTTATCATTTTCATGATGCAGGAATATCTACTTAGGGTTATAAAGCTTGTCCATATTGTGGTGATTGGTTGAGATCAATCTATAGTAAGAATCTCAACAAAAATATTTATCTTTGACATCGACGATTCTTGCCTGATGATCATCCATTAAGATCTAAAAGAGAAGCGATACATTTTAATGAAAAGCTTGAAACAAGTCAGTGTCCAAAACCTATGACACCTATGGATTGGTATAAAAAATGGACAGATGGACCTTTGATAGATCCAGAATCAGAAATCTTCAGTGATTATTCAGATAATGAGTATGTGAAGAGAGGTAAAGGAAAATTGGCACTCAAAGAGAACATATCAATATGGTATTCTTTGGAGTATTGGAAAGAGTTAAAAGTATGTCATCTTCTTGATCCTATGCATATATTAAAAAATATTGGTTATTCACTATGGCAGCATCTTCTTGGACTAAAAGATACCATAGCATCAAGGAATGATTTGAAAGATAAAAATTCCAAACCAAAGTTATGGCCAGTTTTTGATAGACATCGACAAGAAACGACTTATGCACCTGCTCCTTGGGTACTTACAACAAAAGAGATATAGACTATCAACAATAGAATTCAATTGATTAAGACTCCTACAGGATATGGAGCATCTTTTCAAAACATGTTTACTATGGATGATAAGAGCTTATCTGGGTTAAAGACCCATGACTGGCATAAATTTTTGAAACATATTTTACCTTTGGTTATCGATGGATGTACAACGAAAGGAGTACGAGATGTGATCTATCGTCTTGAATCACTTATAAGGTAATTATGATACTTTTCTATTTAATATGTATGAATATTGGATATCTTTTATTTTTTAATTAACTTCTTTATAATTGTTTTTATGATATGTATAGGTGGATTACATCCAAAGAGATTGACAAAAACTCGATCCCATAAAAAAAATGTGAATGCAAAGAGCTACTATGTTTGATGGAGAAAGAACTTCCTACTTCAGTTTTTGATATTCAGGTTCATTTATTAGTCCATCTTGTAGATGAAATAGAGATTGCAGGTGTTGTCAACACTCGATGGATGTTTTGGGTTGAGTGATTTATGGGAATATTAAAAGGTTATGTGCGACAAAGAGCGAAACTAGAAGGATCCATGGCAAAGGGTTGGATGCTTGAAGAGTGCATGTATTACGTTAGTGAGTACCTTGAAAGAGTTCATGAAGAAGCTCCATGTGCATGGACCAACGAGTCTTCTTCAAAAATAACAGATGAGGTATTATCAGGTAAGGGAGTTCCATTCTTATTTACATTTCAAGAAAAAAATGATGTTTCTACTTTTGTAGCATATAATAGCAAACACATGCAAACATTCCTTAGCGAGTATGAGGAACTTCAAAATCTCCGAAGTAAAAGGCAAAAAAACAAAAGATATAGATGTAATCTCGATAATAATGAGATTACAGATATATCTTCTTTCACAGATGGGATATATAGTCGTTTGCAATGCGCCAATGCAAATGATGAAGAAATCTCAGATGAGCAAAGAGAGTTAATGATAGGTTGTGAACGAAATGTAATTTTATTAAGATAATATTTTATTTTTTTCATATATGTATGTTAGTTTCTATTTACTAATTGAATTTATTTTGCAGGCTCGAATGTTCACTAATATGTGGGCTTTTGGATAACATATTAGAATCAAAGCCATTGATTCTTTACGTAAAACATAGGATTCTAGTATTGTTGCTTCTTTCAAGCAACTATCACGTGCTATCTCAAAAGACACGAACCTTATATAGCGAACTTGGTTACGTAGGAACTATTGTTGGTATCTACGAAATTTCATTTTGTACATTCAAACAGGTAGAAAAAAGTTTATATTTTTTATGATAGAGTTAGTTATTTTTTTAAGCACCTAATAATGGGTTTTTGTTGTTATATATTTTGATAGGTCACTTTGAAGGTTGACTGGTTTCGACCCGAGTATAAAGGTAGTAATTCCACATTAAGAAAGGAATTAACTGGGTTTTGGGCAATTGATTCTTCCAAGGTAATGCGATCTACTAAAGAACCATATATTCTTCCTAGGCATATTGAACAAGAATTTTTTTATAAAAATCAAGATGCTCATCCTTGGTGGCAAGTCATTCATGTGCAACCTAGAGGTAGGTCACTGTTTGAACAGTTTATTGTTAGAGAGATCAAAGGAAGTCTTCTTGATGATTCAACATCACATACTGATACATCAACATCTGAAATAGAAATTAGAATCATTATACGTGATGATGATACTAATCTTTTTGATGAAGAGGATAATTCTCTACATGCTGATTCTACTGATGAGGGAGAGGAATTACCAGAAATAGATATTAATCCATCAATAGATGATGTGATTCATGAGATTATAGATTTAACAATAGAAGAAATAAATGAAATCAATAAGGATAATGAAGATGAGACTATATTGATGTCTTACCAAAATGATGGCAATAATGAAAACATATGAGCAGATTAGATAGTAAATTCTACTCTAGTTATCGATCAATAACTTGAAGCTTTTGAATGGATATCAGATAATAGATTTTTTTATTAACTTGAATAACAATGAATCCTACTAGAGAGATGAAATCCTGTTCTTTTAAGTTAGAACATGAAGCTCGGGGGTATGCCTAATTATTTTATATATAGCTTTATCTTTGAGGAGCAAATTTTTATAATGTATGTATGCATATGTGTGTGTATTCATGTGTATTATATGTATACATATGTTAGTATGCATATATATGTATTTCATGTATATGTATGTGTTTGCATGTGTGTGATATATGTATACATGTGTTAAATATGCATATGTGTATATATGCATATGAATTTATGTAAAATATTCATGTATTCATGTAATATATGCAAGTGTTTATAATTGTGTACATGTATATATGTATATGTGCCTATGTGTAAATATGTACATGTAAATATGTATGCATGTATATATATGTTTACGTGTGCATGTAGGCATGTATATGTGATGTGTACATGTATATATGTATATATGTCTATGTGTAAATGTGTACATGTAAATATGTATGCATGTATATATATATTTATGTCTGCATTTTAGGCAGGTATGTGTGATGCATAATATATCTACTCCATTTTATATTTATGTATGTGTATCTACATGATGTGTATATATCTTTATATATATTATGATCCTCGTTGATTCGAGTATCTATATATAGAGGCATAAGGTTGGGAGGAGAGACATCTCTCTAGTAGGACGTCGGAGGAATAGATGCAATGTGTACATATACTTCAAACATATGGCTAAAAGGTTGAATTAGAGTTTTTAAATTAGGGGTTTAAAAACCCTAATATCGAAATTAGTGTTTTCAATTTAGGATTTTTGAAATGGATTTATTTATTTATTTATGCGTATGCATGTGTTGTGTATGTATGTGTATCTATATGTGCATATGCATGTGTTGTGTGTGTGTATATATGCATGTGTATATGTATATATGCATGTAAATATGATTATATGAGTCTATGTGTGTGTACATATGATTATGCATGTGTATGTGTATGTGAGTATGTGTATGTGTCTATGTGTATTCATTATATGTGTGTAACTTCATGCATGTGTATGTGTGTGTAAAAATGTGCATGTATGTGTGTGTATGTATAAATGTGCATGTATGTGTATATGTGTGTAAATGTGCATGTATGATGTATATGTGTGTGTATGCGTGTATTTGTACCTCTAGTCTCACTCTTTTCTCTCTCTCTCTCATAAACATACATACATGCATAAACACACATACTCATATCCACATATATATACATAAAAGCAGTGCATATGGTGCATTATCGCGACGATGAGCCATAAGTGTCCACATCTCTTTTAGACACCACTTAAGCGACCATCCTGTCCCAAACTCTGTCTCAGGTGAACTAAGTACGTATTTTTTATCCCTCTCATCATGCTCACTACAAAAATTAAAAAAATAATGTAAATAAAACATAAGATATTTATTTCAATTTATATGTAAAACTTTTACTTACTTCCATGGTAAGTGGACAAGGCACAGGTAAGAGTCACATAGTGCCCGCATTCTTCTCTTGAACTCCAATCCATTCCCTATGTACACAATGTTCCCCTCTTTCTCTATATCGCACTCTAGCCCTAAGGTGCCTATGCATGTCCTCATAGGCAACTCTTCTCTGCTATCACAATTTGGAGGTGGTATAGGTGTCCTAAAAATAGATAGATAAAAATAAATAAAAATATGTGTTATAATATCATTAAAAAAGTTTATGAAAAAAAAACATACCTATGAGCAGATAGCTCTCTTCCTGCATGTGGAGCCGCAGAAGAGCCCTCCTCTAATCACTGGGTAAGCATTTGGATCGTATAGTCCAGCTCCTCATCAGACATCTCTGAGTAATCACGCATGATGGCCCCTAGAGTATCAGACGGAACTCTTACTCTCATGAGACTTTTATGAGAGTGAGTTTCGCCTTTCTCTCTCTACTAGGATCCATAATACCTAACATATAAAACAAAATGGTTAGAAATCAATATATATATATATATGTGTACATATGTATGTGTGTATGCATTAAGTATGTGTATGTATGCATGTGTGTGTATGTATGTGTGTGTGTATGTGTGTATGCATGTGTATGCATCATTATGTGTGTATGTGTGTGTGTATATGTGTGTATGTGTGTGTGTCTATGTGTATGTGTGTGCATCTATGAGTGTGTATGTGTTTATGTGTGTGTATGTGTGTATGTGTCTATGTGTGTATGTGTATGCATGTATGTATGCATATGTGTGTGTATGCATTATGTATGCACATGTGCGTGTATGCATTATGTATGTGTATGTATGCATGTATGTATGCATGTATGTATGTATGTATGCATATGCATATGCATTATGTATGTATATGTATTCAATGTAGGAGCAAAGGTTTCATCAGAATCAATGTCTCTTTCCTATGCATAACCCTTTGCAACAAGCCTTGCCTTATACCTGTCAATTGTTCCATCAAGCTTATACTTCAACTTGTATGCCCACTTAGTGCCAATGGCCTTCTTGCAAAAAGGTAAGTCACATAAAGATCAAGTACCATTTTTCATGATAGCATCATATTTTGATTGCATAGAAGCCATCCAATTTTTAGAATTTTGTGCTTCACCAAACGAAATAGGCTCATTCCTATCATAGAGACTAGAGGCACCAGCCATTTCGGCATAGTTTTTGCCTCCTCAATATTAGCTCTCTCATAAAAAAGTGCATCATGTAAATTTGCATCAGAAATAGAATGACATACGAAATAGAATGATCTGCATCATCACATGAAACCTATAAGGGTTGAGAAGTTGCCTCATTAGAACTAGCACTAGACTGTCCACCTATAAAAAGAGGCAGCAAAGTATCATACATGGCGTTGGAGCTAGCTGATGTCTCCTTAGTACATGAAAGTAATGGCTAAATAGCATCTTCCACAAAAACAAAATCATGGCTAACCAAAATGTGTTTTGTCTGTGGATGATACAGAAAATAGCCTTTGCTTTCACAAATGTACCCAACCAAAATACATTTCACTACTTTACCATCCAATTACTTCTGATGTTGTTCAAACACTAATGCATATGCTAAACAACCAAAAACATGTAGGTGAGCAACAAATGTCTTACAACCATGCCAAGCCTCATATGGAGTGATGCACTACAATGCTTTAGTGGGACATCTGTTAAGTACATATGTTGCACACATAATGGCCTCAAGCCCAAAACTATGTGGTAAAACCTGACACTTGACCATACACCTCGCCATCTCCATGAGTGACATGTTCATCCCATCAACAACTCCATTATGTTGAGGTGTATATGGAAATGTACACTGATGTTTAATCCCACATTCAGCCATAAATGCAGTAAAGTCGGAAAATATATTCTCCCTCCTTGATCAAAATGGAGGGTGCCCATTTTACATGCTGATAGATTTTCAGCCAAAGCCAGAAACTGTTTGAAGCACATAAACACTTCGAACTTTGCTTTCAACGGATATACCCATGCATGCCTGGAAAAATCATGGATGAAAGTCACGAAGTAAAGATAGTTTCCAAAAGAGGGTGTCTACATAGGACTAGAGACATCACTATGAACAAGCTGCAATTTTTAAGTAGCTCGATCTGAACCATCTTTTGGAAAGGAGGAACATTGCATTTTTCCCAAAATACAGCCTTCACAAACATGTTTAACAGTTGCCTTAAGTTTGGGCAAAGAGGACACCATTTTTAGATTTCTACATGCATAGCAAACTAGCAAAATTCAGATGACTAAAGTGTGCATTCCAAAGCTTTGCATCTGACATATCCTGAGAATCATGTACTGCATATGCTAAATCATTCATAGATTTTTCATAGTCTATGAGCTTATACAGCCCACGATATAAAATGCCAGAAGCAATAATCACATCAGCATTTGATAGATCATGAACTATACACTTGCCATCAACAAATTTCACAACCAAGCCAATCTTGGCTAAAGCTGAAACTAATAACAAATTCTTCTTGATCCATGGCACAAATAAAGCATCTGATAATGTAAAAGAACAATCATTAGTAGTAGTCAGAATGATCTTACCAACTCCCATGATATGATAAGAGGAGTTGCTGGTGCATGTGATAGTATTCCCTAAAGGGACAGGCTCAAGTGAAGTGAAGAAACTACATTGCAAGGTAATATGTTTGGTTGCCCCACTATCAAAGTACCAAACATCTGAGTCTAGTCCAAACATACACTGCTCATGAGAAGATGGATCAAAATTGCAAACAGTAGTAAACTCCCATTCTTCATTCTACACAAGATTAGCAGACCCTGTTTTCAGTGTAGAGGCCTCTACAACAACCATTCCAGCCTCTTTCTTCTTTGCCTCTTTCCCAACTAGTTTTTAGAGAATTCTTTATGACATGATCATTTGCTTTATAGTACTTGCAAAACAATTTCTACTTTTCTGTTTTCTTGTGGTCTTTGTCATCCTTCTTTGTTTGTGCAAAATTTGTAGACTTTTGCTTACTAGTAGAAGAGCTCCATTTACCTTTGCCCTTCAGACTAGCCAGGAAAGCTTGATCTACAACGCGCATAATGGACCTGTTCTACCTAGACTGATCTTCTTCTAGCAAAATAGAGACTAACTCCTCAAATGTTAAGGCATTTGGATTGCCTTTCATCATCAAACGAAGAGTAGAAGCAAAACTTTGATGTGAATCAGGAAGACCATTCAGAACAGTCTACACAAGTGAATGTCAACCAAGACTTCATCAGTAGAAATCAACTGTTCCTTCAAATCTTTAATCTTTGTCAGAAAACTGTCCATGGAATCTCCTTCATTCATGTGCTCACTCTCCAATTGTTTTCAAAGGTAATCAACACGAGCCTCATTCCTTGCTTGGTATAAAGTGGTAAGTGTATCCCAAGCATCCTTAGTTGTTCTGTAAGAGAGAATGTGAGGAATAATGGCCCGTTTGATAGACAATGCTATCAATGCATGTGTCTGAGCATCTCTGCCATCCCAACAAATTTGCTCTATAGTAGGTGCAGCAAACAGGAATCCACAGAATATAACCATTTTCGATGCCATCTGCATCAGCTTCAGTACCTATATTTGTAGGTGTAATAGGATGTTTTTCAACACCCTGCACATAGTCGTTTTATGAACAATACATGATGCATCATATAAGCCCATAATGGGTAATTTGTACTATCCAACTATCCTCAATAGCGAAGATATGGAATACATCACTGCTTTCAGCCATGGCCACTGAATAAAATACCCTGATGTAGAAAATTGACTGTATCTCAAAAAGTTGAACATAACTACCCTTTTTAGTTGTGCTTGACCTGTAGCAGACTCCAAGATGCTTATACTTGTGAACCGAAACCTGCATATATCTTTGGCACAAAAAGATGAAATAGCCTACACAAGCACTATGATATTGTGTTCAGAGGCCGAAACGAGCTCAGATCATGATTTTCGTACCACCTAGCAAAGCTGTTTTGATCTCCTAATCACCCTGAGTATGCTCACTAAGTTTCGTGCGATTTTGAGACTATGAACGGAGGGGTGTTCATGATGCCCTAGATGAAGCAAAAACCTACTCTGATACCAATTGTTGGAGTTTGAGGTCTACAGAAGCACACAAACAACACAAGGAAGAAAAAGAAGCTTGGAGCACAACACACAATATTGAATGTATTACCACTAGAATGTACAAAGATAAGTAATCCATTAGGGCAATAGGCATATATACAAGCCGGGGAAAAAACCTCCTAAAGAGGAAAAAAGTGCCCCAGCAGTCCTAGTGTGTTCGCACACATCACTATCTAAATATATCAATAATTTTTTATTAATATAGTACATTCTTATTGGCAAAAGAAAGAAAACTTTGAAAGAGAGCTCTCAAAATGGAGAGAGAAGCAAATATAAGATATAAAAAGAGGAGTTGAAATTGGAACAAAGAAGATTTTTTATGTCATTTTGTACAAAAAGTGATGAAAAGTGTCCTAAAAATTCCATGTTACCTGTAAAAGATATCTCTCTAAACCATCTTGTAGTACTATCATTTGAAATAAAATATAATCTTGTTTTATATAATAACCATGCTATATTGGTCACACCTATCCATCATAGATGTGTTGTGATAGTTATAAAGTTATATAAATCATGTCAAATGACACATACAAGTCACGACAAAGCACATATTATCACTATCATAACTCTTATCAAATTACAAGTTCTTAGGATATTTTCATGGCTTGTGGGGTACCTTAAAAAAAGTTTTTAACCATTATGCAATGGGAAAATAAGCACCTAATACACCAGTTCTAAACAATACAAGGGATTTCTCTTATCATAGACAATTGTGAAATTGCTTTGGAAGTTAAAAACACTCTAACCAAGTCTTTACCTTGTTCTAGACATGTGGAGTGTTGCATCCAAGATGGGTGTTGCATAGGGGATTATTTGACCCTAATCGCCTTGTAGGAAGCAAGAAACTTCTCCAAGTTAGGCTACAAGAGATGCAAGGAATGAAGTGGTGCGATGGTGATGCACCAAAATGGATTCTCCTTTTTGAGAGCTCCACAATGGTACCCTTGTAGTAGAAAAGCAAGCTTCATATGCTGCCCACAGTACTCCACATAGGACCTACAGAATACGTCAACCTACACACTACACACAAAGCATGAACACAAATTTCCTGAGTTTTACAAATGTGGTTGAACTCATAGTTTGTGGTTGACTAGGCCACTATATGTTTTATTAAAGAACATATACAAAAGTGTTTGATTATAATTTGGCTTTTCACATGAACACTAATGGTAATAATGTCCCCTTAAAGGCCAATATGGCCAAAGTGATTATGGGAGAAAAAAAAAGAATGATAAAGAATATATGAGTGTAACCATACAAACTATACCTATGCCCAACTGATGGGCATGTTACACAATACACAAGTAAGTTTGTAAGATCATGAATCAAGTAACCCTCATCAAGTAACAATAATGTCGAAAGCTATCTTGTGGTAGAGCTTTAATCAAAGCATCTGCAACATTATCTCGAGTATGGAACTTCTCAAGGATAATATGCTAAGTGGCTAAGAAGTCTCTAATTAGGTGATATCTCATCTCAATGTGCGTGGTCTTTGCATGATAGATCAGATTCTTAGCCAAAGCAATGGCACTCTAACTATCACTGAGAAAATGAGGTACATCTAAGGTAGACCCATAGATGAAGCAAGAGGAGAAAGTCACAATGATTCCTTGCATGCCTCACTTGGTACAACATACTCTACTTTTGTGGAAACAATTCTACACTCTTGAAGACAAGATCTCCAAGAGATAGCACCTCCAACAAAATGAAAAATATACCCTGATGTGGACTTCCAATTGTCTACACAACCAACATAATCAAAATTTGTGTAGCCAATAATGGATTCATTTCCTCTACCCAAGCATAGACACTTATCCTTAGTGCCACTCAAATATCTTAAAGTCATCTTGAACACTTCCCAATGCTTCTTGTCAGGGTTAAAAATTTATCTACTCATGAATTCCCACTTGTTATGTGTGCAGCATATGTACTTAACATGTGTCCCACTAAAGCACTGCAGTCTATCACTCCATATGAGTCTTGGCATGGTCCCAAGCCATCTGTTGCTCATCTGCGTGTTTTTGGTTGTCTAGCATATGCATTAGTGCCTGAACAACATCATAGAAAATTGGATGATAAAGCAATAAAATGTAACTTTTTTTGGTACAATTTTGAAAGTAAAGGCTATCCTCTGTATCATCTATAGACTAAACGCATTTTGGTTAGCCGTGATGTTGTTTTTGTGGAAGATGCTATTCACCAATCGCTTTCATGTACTCAGGAGACATCTGTTAGCTCCAAAGACATGTATGATACTTTGCTACCTCTTTTTACAGGTGGAGAGTCTAGTGTTGGTCCTAATGAGGAAAATTCTCAGCCTTTGGAGGTTTCATGTGATGATGCAGATCATCCCATTTCTTATGCAGAATTACACCATGCACTTATTAATGAGAGAGCTGATATTGAGCACACAAAAACTATGCCAAAATGGGACTTTGCATGATAGTAAATTAGATGCACCTCTGTCATATTGTACTCGTTCAGGCTCTCATAGTGCCTCTTTTGCATCACATTGCTATGGTATGGCTGCATCTAGTCTCTATGATGAGACTCAGCTTGTTTCGTTTGATGAAGCACAAAATTCAAAAAATTGGATGGTTGTTATGCAATCTCTATATGATGTTATAATGAAGAATGGTACTTGGTTTTTATGTAACTTGCCTCTTGGCAAGAAGGCCATTGGCACTAAGTGGGTATATAAGCTGGAGCATAAGCCTGATGGAACAGTTGACAGGCATAAGGCTAGGCTTGTTGCAAAGGGTTATGCACAAGAAAGAGGCATTGATTTTGATGAGACATTTGCACCTCTTGCCGAATGACTAGTGTTCATAGCATCTGTGCACTTGCAGCTCATCATGGTTGGAATGTACATCAGTTGGACATTAAAAAAACATTTCTAAATGGTGAAGAACATTTCTAAACAACATTAGAACATACATTTTTGAAGAAATGTATGTTTTTTAGCCATGTGGCTTTGTGCAAAAAGGGCATGAAAACCAGGTGTGCAAGTTAAAGAAAGCATTATATGGTTTAAAGCAAGCACCATGTGCTTGGTATGAAAAGATACATGCCTATCTGATTGCACATGGTTTTGAGAACAGTCCAACTGAGAGCATCTTAAATGTGAAGTGTGCTAATGATGTGCTTCTGATCATTGTTGTGTATGTTGATGACATGCTGCTCATTGGTCCTCATGACTAGCATATTACTGATTTTAAGCTGATTTGCATGCCTCATTTGAGATGTCTGATTTGGGGCATTTGCATCATTCTTTGGGTATTTAGTTTATGCATGTTGATGTTGGAATGGCCTTGTGTCAAATGAAATATATCGACATGTTATTGCAGCATTTTGGCCTACTATTGCCACTCCTATGGAGACAAGTTTAGGGTTGATTCTTCATGATGCTAGAGATGCATTTGATGTTTTTCTCTATCAGCAAGTTGTTGGATGCTTGATTTATTTATTCATTACTCAGGCAGATATTCAATTTGTTGCCTCATAGATGAGCAAGTTTATGCATTGCCTAGGTGTCAAGCATTGGCAAGCGGTTAAGTGCATCTTTTGCTACTTGAGTGGTACCTGGCTATCACACGGAGCATTACTCATGGTTCTTAGTAAGAGGTGTGAACCACCTCTTAGCCTCTTAGAGTAAGGTACTCACTTGAGTGCCAAGTGGCACTCATGTGAGGGACCATGAGTCATACTCATTGAGGATTTTTAGAGAGGAATTAAATAATAAAGGGACCATGCGGCTGGGCGGCAGATATCGAAAAAACTCCGTGTGCTTGTCTGTGCATCAACAGTCTCAAGGTGTGTGCAAAATGAGGGGATTCATGGGAGAGCCAACAAACTAACATTGGTATCAGCGCCAGGTTAATCATCAAGGCAAACTGACATGCACAAAGAAGACAACCGACCAGTGGTGCTCACGCGAAGAAGATAGCCGGCCAGCAGCGCTCACGCATTTAGAGAGAGAGAGAGTTCCTCTCCTTCTTCTCCTCATCCCCTCCTCTTGGATGCTACAAAGAGGTATGAAGTATTCCATATATACTTAGTCTCCTCCTCTTGCAGCCCCTATGTGGGATAAATGAGCTCGCCATCGACCCCATCTCAGCCTTGTGCAAATCGACAGAATATCAAGCTTATGGGGGGGAGAAAATTCGAGTTTTTTTAATCTTTGGGCGAACAAAATGCATGAATTGGATATAAATTTTTGAAGAATAATGATGCATCTATGAAATAATGGGCTGTGGACAAGGGCTATGGGTCATGGGTTTTTCTTGAAAAGCTTTAGTTCCTCAGTTTTGAGCTTCTCAAAGTTACTACTCCATGAAGATTAGCATTTTCACTTCCTACTCTTGACATACCCGACTTCTCCACAACATAGCTTACTCATACGATATCGGATTTCAAAAATCTTGGCCATGTTATGAAGCTATACTCTTAAGCTCGCTTAAAGACCATTGATGTTGGATTTGGACGAGATTTGCCCCACCAAAATCTCTCTGTAGTGCTTCAGCAAGAACTAGGCGGCCACCCCCGACTTAGTTTTTCATCATCCGGTGTCCAAATTCACTTTTTCACTTGGGATAGTTCCAAATTTTTGAGGTTCAGGTACTGAGCTACATTTCTTGGACTAGTGAGGACTATCAAATCTCAGAAGTTGCTCAAATTTACTCAGTTTGCCCGGTTGGGGCTATTCCCACATAGTTTTGGCATTGTTTTGGATGGTTTTTGCCGTTTAGAACCTCCTCATACCAACCGGACATTTCCAATTTTTGTTTGGGCCTAGCGAGGATTCAAAATCAGCGACCTAAAGCTTCAAGGATCACTTGGATTTTGCTTTCACATCTTTACTTTGTAACAGGGAAGTGCTCTTGTGATATATTTTTGTCCTTCTTGCATATTTAAGCTTTACTTCCATTCATTTTCATATACTCTACTTAGCAAACGGGGGAACGGAAGTAAAACATGGAATCTAAAGGCAAACAAGTAGTTGAACACACTTCTCCATCTAAAGAGCAACTAGAGGATCCTGATTTTAGAATGGAAGAAGTAGAATTAGGGCAAGAAGTAGAAGAAAACTTAGAAGAGAAAGAGCCTCAGCAAGAGGAATATACATATGAGGAACTTTTAGATGAGTTTGTCCCTCGTGCCCAATTCATAGACTTGAAAGAACAAACCCTTAAATTAGAGAGAGATCTTGGTAGCATCACATCTCTCATACAACACCTTAAGTCTCAAATGATCTCACTTGAGACTAGTGTCACCTCTTTCCTAGCTAGGAAGGAAAGAGAGATCCCTGCTATTCCTTTGGAGCTCTCTAGGAAAGATACTTCTCTTCCTACTAAGCATAAAGGAGAGAGCTCTAGGGAAGCTCCCTTCCTGAAAGACTTGAAGCCGCCTACCTTTATGGGGGATGACCGAGATAGGAATAAGGATGAAATCTACACTTTTTTACAAAAGTGGCATGATTTGCATCAATTGAAGGGCACCCCACCAGAGTACCGTGTGCTAGAGGCGATTCTCTCCCTCGGCCCACGTGCTTATAAGTGGTGGATGAGTCTTAAGGAGGCGAACTCCATTCCTACTGACCAGACTCAGTTTGAGACTCTTTTTCTTAAAGAGTTTCTTCCTGAGAATGAGGAGGAGAGGAATTGGATGAGTGGGATAGGATTACACAGAGAGGTAGGCCTCTTTCAATATACATATCCCACTATAGAGAGATCATTTTGAAACTTAAGGGCTTAGATGATTTCCAAAAGACCAGAGGGTTTGTTAGGGGCTTGGATAAAGCCATAAAGAGGGAAGTCAGAAGGAATGCGCCTAAGACATTTGAGGAGGCGATCAAGTATGCACAGATTTATGAGGACCATAACCGTCCTCAGTATACTCCTATGGAGACGGATCAGCCCCTCAAGCCTCTTAGTACGACTAAATTCAAGAAGAAGTTGCCTTTTGGGAAAAACAAAGTTTTTATTAAAAAACAAAGATCACAAGGCCTAGGTTATCCACATATCAGTTTGAGAGGGCCAAAAGAGAGAACCTGTGTTTTAGGTGTTTAGCCATTCATAGTGGAACTGTCCACTCAATAAGGGGGAAGAAAAGAAAAAGTGACTAGAGTCTAGTACGGCCCCCGAAAAGGGCAAAAAGGCGGTCCACCTAGTGCAGACCCTTCCTATTCATGGCAGCTCTAGCTGCAAGGGAGTGGAGGTGATGCACGAGGATATAGAGCACACTTGCTGTTTGACTCAGTCATTGTGGTCACCATAGTTTGGACCACATGACCTAGTTAAACTACATGGTAGTGTATACGGGACTAGGGTGTGGTTCATGATAGATGACTTTGCCACTCATAACTTTATAAACTATGCTTTGGTCACACTACAAGAAATAGGGGGCGTAGCGACGCCCCCGAAAAAAAAAAAACGAGCACCGTCGCTTATGCGATGCTAGTGTCGCATAAGCGACGGTGCTGTTTTTGGATTTTTTTTTTTGGGCATTCATCGCATAAGCGATGCCTGCGTCGCTTATGCAATGCTAAATTAGTGCGTCGCAAATACTGTCGCTAACTAGTGACGTTATTTGCGACGTTGGCAAACTAGAGAGTGTTGCATATGCAACGCTCTAGAATATTAAAAAAAAAATCGATTTCTCCTTACACATTTGTGCCGGGATTTGGACGCGAGAGCAAGAAGAGAGAGAGAGAGAGAGAGAGAGAGAGAGAGAGAGAGAGAGAGAGAGAGAGAGAGAGAGAGAGAGAGAGAGAGAGAGAGAGAGAGAGAGAGAGAGAGAGAGAGAGAGAGAGAGAGAGAGAGAGAGAGAGAGAGAGAGAGAGAGAGAGAGAGAGAGAGAGAGAGAGAGAGAGAGAGAGAGAGAGAGAGAGAGAGAGAGAGAGAGAGAGAGAGAGAGAGAGAGAGAGAGAGAGAGAGAGAGAGAGAGAGAGAGAGAGAGAGAGAGAGAGAGAGAGAGAGAGAGAGAGAGAGAGAGAGAGACGCATTTCGTTGAAGCAAGGTATGCGCACACAAACACACTTACAACACATACATATGCATACACACACATATACACACATAGACACACACACACACATACACATAGAAACACACACACATACACACAAATACACACACATATACACACATACACACATAATGTTGCATACACACATGCACAAATAATGCATACACATGCACACACATATACACATACATATACACACACATACACACACATACACACATACACACACACATACACACACACATATATATCCCCGTCACCCAGGATGAGTCAACTGAACCACTACCACCGACCCCTCCCCCATCACCTCCTCGAACGGAAGCTGTAAATGTCACCTCGACTACACAACCCATAGAGCAAGCCTTCATCTTCCGTAGTCCAACCTCTAGTTCTACTTTGTTCTCCCCCTTTGAAAACCCCCTATATAGTACCACCACCGTCATAATTGAGTCCTTCTTAGAGCCTGCCCTAGGACAACCATCCCCCATGCCCTCAGCCATAGGCCATCCTAACTCTAGATCCATTTTTTTCGGATTCCCAGCCACCACATCCCCTTTTATGGCTTTCCCGCCTCCAAGTTCTCATTTTCCACCTCCCATACCACCATTCCTTCAACCCGCCCATGACTACTTTTGTAGAATGTATCAAGCCACCACCCCACCCTCCTCATCAATCCCATCCCCACCATCCACACAACAATTATTCACCACTCTCACACGGACACCACCTACCATTCCAATATACATGGTAGACACCACACTTGCATCCACTCCTGAAAGTATGGACATTTCACCACCCACAGCACCTTCCCCTCCCCCCACACTTCCACCTTCTCCCATTCCCCCTCCACCAATTTCACCCACACACATATCTCCAATAGACACATCATTCACTCTTCCCATTCCCCAATCCCCTCCCCTTGCATCTTCCATTGTACAAACCACACCTTCATCCATAGGCAATGCATTGGACACCATGCTCGCATGTATATCACAGTTAAGGACAGAGTACAATAAGCTTCAGCAACATAACGTACGACTGCAAAAGCACTCGGAGGTGCTACAACATCGTCTTGCTGCACTCGAAGAGGAGAATGCTCACCTCCATACACAATTCCAAACTTTACAAGAGTTTCATAGCATATTGGAAGTACAGTTCAGAACACAGACCAAGAAGTAATCCAAGTGGTAGAAGGCCATCTACAAACACAGCTAGAATGCAACTCAAAGCTTCAGCAAAATATGGCCCTACTCAAGCGACACCTTGCAGCCGCTCATGAAGAGAATCGACGCCCGCAACTACAGAATAAGGAAAATCTAGAAGCAGCTATCGAAAGCACACCAGGGGTACCCATCAGTCCCTCAAAGTTTCAAGCTGTGACGCCCGACAATATCAAGATCATCTTGGAAGACTATGCTACTCTACTCGAAGCACATGATCAGTTGTCAGAAGAATTGGATCAATTGAAGCAACAAGGACGGAAGGACATGAAAACTTTGCCTCAAATCAATGCTTCAACCTCGTCTCTATTCACTGACTCAGTAGCCCTATAGGACTTACAAAAACAAATCACAAAATTGCAAACACGACTATTACAGTATGAAAGGCCACCATCACCACCCGATGCACCAGCAAAGGAAGAAATCACATCAATTCTGATGGAATAGACTTTTGACGATGACTATGAAATGCAACCAGTTCTGGGTGGGAGAGTAACTGATGAGGGTCAGGACACATTTGAAGTGCCATGACCACCATGGTTAAAACAAGTTGAAGACATAAGGCACTCACATGAAGATCAAACTGTAGTGCAAAATCAGACAATGTGCATCATCGAAGAAACAATATTACAGTTTAGTTCTTTCAAGAACTTGTCGTCCCGACGTCTCATCCTATCGTCAAAACTTCAATACAAGCCTTACTATGTCATTCTGGCTGATTACAATGCAGAAATACAAATAGTCACCGAGAAGATGCCCTCTTTTGCAACATAGTTTCAACCTGAGGACCTCCCTCCTGATGTGCAAAAAGGTAGGATCTATCAACCGACATGGCGGCAAAAGCTCCTAGAGACATATCTTGAAATGCTCCGCACATGGAACCATGCTCATTTGCATCTACTGTACAATCCATGCTACATCCCAGTTCCTCGACGCAGGTCATGGAAAGCATTCAACATTAAAGTGCAGAACAACGCCCAATGTAAAGAATGGCTAAACTATCCTTACATCGCGCCACCACAGGGACCACCGTCAACAACGTACATGATGGCAACACTTCGACATTGGATGCCTCGATTGAAGCCCATGCCAGATGTGGCAGCCCAAATGAGGCTCAAAATTTTGGATATGATGCAAGTTGTGCTCAAAACTTTTAGGAATGCAAAAGCACCACAAGTACATCTGCCTGTGTTTACCCATGTAAATTACGATTTGGTGTATGACATGAGCACCACCCCCAGCATTCGTGTGGCTTACGTGTGGCATGCACACATCAAATACGTCCCCGCATGCTATAAACAAACTTTCGAAGACATGTTCAGATCAGGTTTTTGGGAGTATCACTCAGAGGTCTTCGCACCGAAGCGTACACATCTGCTTCATCTCTTCACATGTGAACAAGCTATTTACTTTGAGTACTACACGACACCGCAACCCGATGTCCCAGGTGCAATAAATTGGGATGCATTGGAAGCTGATCTAGCAAGAGGATTATGGATAGGAGAACACGAGCTAGCCACCAATGTTATCCAATACTATATTGACTACCCTATAGAACTGAGGTCTGTCAGTGGCGACAAACGCTAGGAAGGGGAGAGTGTTGGCATACAAGTCATACAAAGAGCATACAGGCACAACGTAGCAGTCATGCACAATACGGCAACAAGGCCCAATCATTTTTTTCCATAAAGTATTTCCAATTCAAGTGCTTTTCATCACTACACACACATTGTAAATCCCGTTTTTGGTGGAATAGACTCCATTTTTTTCAAGCCGAGGAGTCCTCGAGCTTAAGGAGTATTAGAATTAGCTACATACCATTTTCATAATTTTTAGACTCCGTTTGAGCCCTCAAATAGGCTCTTGAACCTAATTTTTAACTAGGCCGGACACTAGGTCTGGACAAGGCCAAATCTAGTCGAAAAACTATAAAAAGAGCTAGAGAGCTCATCTTTGGGGTTAGATTGTTTGTGAATTGAGCTTATGTAAGAGTCTTTTTGACTAATGCAAAGAACTCCATTGCTCCTCTCCTTGTTCTTGCCTTGTGTGCACGTGTGTGTGTAGGTGTGTGCATGTTTGTGTGCTTCTCACTCACACACTTGTGCCATCACTTGATCATAGTCTTCATACTAGTCCTCACGTCTCCATAGATTGACAATTATGAGGTGGATTCTTCTCACGTTGGTACTCACCATTGTGCTAGAGTGACAAATGTATTTGACTCAGAGGAGATACATTCAAGATCTACTCCTTACGTTCAAGATGGAGAATACTAAACTAGCAGGTACACCTTTGGAGATAAATCATAAACTTAGTGTTTATGAAGGTGAGAAGATTGAAGAAATTAAAGAATATCAAAGCTTTGTAGGTATCTTACTATATGATGCTCATACAAGAGTGGATATATCATACAATGTAGGAGTGCTAAGCCAATTCATGCACTCACCCAAAACACTACATATGGATACAGCTAAGAGAGTACTCAAGTACCTTAAGGGAACAATTAATGAAGGTATATTCTATCCTTATTCATTAAATTTGGATCTCAAAATATATTGAGATGCATATTGGAAATGATCCAAGGATGATAGGAGAAGGACTTCAGGGTACTTAGCACTTGTAGGTTGAAAGCTTGTGTCATGGAGCTCTAAGAAGCAACCAACATTGCTTTATCCTCAACTAAAGTAGAGTATAGAGGTTTGACCATAGAAACTCAAGAAGTAATATGGTTAAGAGAATTTTACTTAGATTTGGGACTTTTGAGTTCCAAACCTCACATATTTGGAGATAATCTCTAAGCAATCCCCAAGCACAAAGGTCACAAATAATGATATTTTTCTCCAAAAGATTACTCTAATATTTAGGGCAATCATGGGTTGTTTGCTCTCACTTTTTTATTGGTTCAGAACCCTATCCATATTCACAATGTGTTCTACTTACCCTCATGGCTCCAACCATTCTTGATAATTTTTAAACAAACTATGTCATAAATGTTTTTTTGGCAGAACCTTAGTCAGTGCAATCATGGTCGATAAAATAATGATTGTTAAGAATCCAAAATTATCCCAGACTTTGACCAAACGTTTCTTTGTAATGCAAAATATGTACTGGCAAGGTCAAATAGCTTGGCTCACCAAGAACTTGCAAAAAAACCAAGGAAATTACTCTAGGTCTTAGGGAAATCGTGAGATGAGTTAGAGATTCTTTTCATGATTCAATGCTAGAGGCTTAGCAAACACTCCAGTACATTAGAAAACGTTTACCTAATCAAATCTCCATTCCTTTATGGTAAATGTAAACCAAAGAAAAATAAACGATCAAGCAAAAATGAAAACAACACATAAGTAAAAATTTTCTAAGCACTAACCCTTTTAGGAGCAAAGCATTTACCAATTAAGTAAATATTTCTGGCACATGCTCCATGAAAACCAATAGGTAAACATAGTTAGAAAATGCTGCATATATTGGAGTGAAATTATCTTATAAAGGCTCTTATGAAGGCCCTCTAGGTACCCATGATCCAAATCTAACCCCAAATGCATGAAGTTCTAGGCATTGGTTACCCTAGCCTAGGGAAATCATGGATTCCCAAACAATGTGATACTTGAAATTTTTGTGACTTAAATGCCTAGTATATGTATCTTGACACTGGTCCCAAACTTTGGAGTGGGTTCTTTATGGATTTTGGCACTAAATTCTTGAAGGTGATTAACCTGGAACCTAGGGAAATCATGATTTGAATTTCCTCAGTTTTAGGATCCTTTTAGATGCAAAACTCCTTGGATATGTTTCTTCAAGCTCAAGAAGTTTCAATTTCCTAGAGATTAAGTAAAAAATCATAGAAAACACTCATATGATTATTGCTATAGAAAAATGCAAATTTGGAAGAAATCATGGATGGCTTCTTTTAATTTTCTTAGATTCCACCTCAATCTTGAGATTGTCTTGGATTTGAAGCTCATAATTTTAGAAGTTATTTACACTTTGCCTAGTGGTAAAAGCCCGGGTCTCGATGGTCTCACCAATGAGTTCTTCAAGACTTTCAAGCGTGTCTTAGTGAAACCATTACTTCTGGTGTGGAAGGAGGCCTTGCAATTCGGCACTCTTCCTAACTTTTTGAATGAAGAAATGATTAAGCTAATTCACAAAAAGGACAGAAAAAATAGGATTGAAAAGTTGAGACCCATCACTATGCTGCAAACAAGCTATAAAATCTTAGCAAAGGCTCTTGCAAATCTTGTTACCTTCCATCTGTGTTCATGGATCAATGAGGATAAAAAAGGATTCATAAAGGAAAGATGCATCTTGGAGGCCATTATTGATGTGTGGGAAGGCTTGAAATTTGCCAAGGAATCTTTGAAACACGTCCTCTTCATCAAGATCAATTTTGAAAAAGCATATGATTGTGTGGAGTGGGACTTCATTTTGCAATCCTTAAAAGATATTGATTGTGACTCTAAATTCATCAGCATGATCTCTACATCATATGGGAAACACCTCAGTTTGAATTAATGTCAATGGTCAACTCTCTCAAGAAATCAGGTTAAAGTGTTCTATTAGACAAGGTTGTCATCTGACTCCACTCTTTTTTGCCATTGCCGACGGCCTAAGTTGCTTGGTTAACCATCAGGCCCATCTTGGATAGATCTAGGGTCACCAACTCCCTCATGGCTAATGCTAGATGCTAATGAGAATCTTTATTGATGATACAAATGCTCTTGTGTATAATGACCCTAATAGCATCATTAACTTTTGGCAATGTCTAAATGTTTTCTACGTTGGGTCCGAATAAAAAATATATCACTCCAAAACTGCTTTCAAGACCATTTTTGGGCCCACTCTGCAATTCTTCATTAACCAAGGTTGTAAGTAGATAGACAGTGGTCAAATCTTTTGTCCCCTAGGTATCTGGATGAGTTTTGAAGTTGAATGCCTAAATAATGATGCAAATACCCCAAATCAGACATCTCAAAAGAGGCAACAAAATCAGCCTTAAATTTAGCAATATGCTTCTCATTAGGAACAATGAGAATCATATCATCAAGGTATACAACAATGATCAGAAGCACATTATCTTCATGCTTTAAACATATAAGGTACTCTTAGTTGGACTGTTCTCAAAACCATGTGCTAGCAAGTAGGCATGTATGAGAAATCATACCAAGCACCATGTTGCTTCAAGCCATATAATGCCTTTTTCAACCTGCACACTTTTTTTCATGCCCTTTCTACACCAAACCATTCAAAAATCTAGTTTTAATATCCAAATGATGTATATTCCAACCATGATGAGCTGTAAGTGCACAAATTTTACGAATAGTGATTATTTGACATGTGGGAGGAAAGGTCTCATCAAAATCAATGCCTCTCTCTTGAGCATAACCTTTTTGCAACAATCCTAACCTTATACATGTCAACTGTTCCATCAAGCTTATGTTTCAACTTGTATAACCATTTAGGGCCGATGGCCTTTTTGCATAGAGGAAAATCACATAAAGACCAAGTAAGATTCTTGATAATGGCATCATATTTTGATTGTATAATAGTGATCCAATTTTTTGAATTTTGTGCTTCATCAAAATAAATAGGCTCATTCTCATCACAAAGACTAGAAAATTCCACTGCATAACAATCTGATGCAAAGCAAGCACTATGAGAGCATGAATGAGTATTATATCACAAAGATGCATCTTAATTGCTATCTTTGAAAGTCTACACCAGCCATTTAAACATTGTTTTTACCTCTTCTATGTTAGCCCTCTCATCAAAAAGTGCATCATGTAAATCTACATTAGAAATGGAATGATCTCCATCATTATTTGAAATCGAGAAAGGCTAAGAAATCACCTCATTTGGACCAACACTTGACTATCCACATATAAAAGGAGGAGCAGAGTTTCATACAAACGTCTAGGGCTAACTATTGTCTCCTTGGTACATGAAATTAAGAGTTGAATTGCATTTTCCATAAAAACAATAGCATGGCTAATCAAAATGTGTTTAGTATGTGGATGATACAATTATTAGCCTTTGCTCTAAAATTTGTACCCAACAAAAATACATTTCACTACTTCATCATCTAGTTTTTTGTGTTGCTTTTCACGAACTAATGCATATTCCAGACAACCAAAGGCATGTAAATGAGAATTAGATGTCTTGCAACTATGTATGCATGGAAACATCATCAATGAAGGTCATGAAGTATAGGTAGTTCCCAAGTGAAGGTATCTACATAGGACCACAAACATCATATGAACAAGCTACAAGATATGCGCAAGTCTAATTGAATGATCTTTTGGGAAGAAGGAATGCTAGATTTTGCCCAAAATACATTCTTCACATACACGTTTAGAAGGTGCCTTAGGTTTGGGTAGCGAGGACGCCATTTCAAATTTTTACAGGCCTAGCAAACTAGCGAAATTCAAATGACCAAAGCATGCATGAAAAATCTTTGCATCTAAGATAGCCTAAGAATCTTGAACTACACATGCTAAATCATTCACAAATTTTTCATAGTTTATGAGTTTATATAGTTGATGACATAGAATGCGAGAAGCAATATTAACATCACCATTGGAGATAAATGAACTGTACATCTATAATCAACAAATTTGGAAACCAAGACAATCTTTTCTAAATGATGAAACTCACAACATATTTTTCTTGATCCCTAACACATATAAAGCATCTGCCAATGCAAAAGAAGTGTCATCAAGAGTATTCATAATGATCTTACCAACCCCCATTATTGGATAAGAGGATTTGTTAGCACATTTGATAGTATTCCTTGTAGGGTCATGCTCAAGTGAATTGAAGAAACTACTTTGTGAGGTAATATGTTTATTTGATCCACTATCAAAGTACTAAACATATGATTCCACAATAGACATACATTGTTCACAAGAACATGGGCCATAGCTGCAAATAGTAGTAAATGTCCATTCTTCATTTTTAACAAGATTAGTAGACTTAGTTTGGCAAGTGATTACCAAAGTTTGAACTTGAAAGGTCAAAACAGTTGGAAACAAGCTTTACTGGGTGGAAAGATAGATTGCTCCTTTGACTTATGGAACTCCCTCATAGGGGAAGCTCCATGGAAGATTTGGAAAGAAAGATGTGCGAACAATTTTGATGAAACTCAAAAGAATGGTTGATTGTTAAGACCCTTGCCCTACTTGGTAGAAGAATTCAAAATTGTAAAAATTCCCTCCCTTCAGACACCATAGGTTCTTTGTCTTGGAGTCTAATCAACTTTCTCTCCATAGAAGAGATTATGTGGCCATCATTTTGATGATCACAACCAAAACAATCCACCAAACTATGAGTCATTAGCCTAATTCCCCTATCACTAACACAAAAATATTAGAGCCGATTGACTCTCTCTCTAAAGGTAAAAGCCATGGGCTTGATGCCCTCACTTGTGAGTTCTTGAAGACATTTAAGCTGCCAATTGCATTGTTCACCACCTATGTTTTTTGGGTTAACAAGGATCTGAAGGGTTTTGTTTAGGGAAAATATATCCTTGGGGCCATTTTGACATATGGGAAGACAATGAATATGTAAAGGAATTATCATAGAATGCTAGATTCCTAAACATAGAATTTGTTAAAGCATATGATAGACTAGAATGGGATTTTATTCTCCAATGTCTTAAGGACATTGGTTCTCTCCCTAAATTTATCAAAATGATCTCAATATTTATGGGAAACACCACTCTTTGCATTAAGTTTAGCGGGCAACTATCTCAATCTTGTTGATATATTTAGGTAGTGATGTGTGTGAACACTCTAGGACCGCCGGGGCACTTTTTTCCCTCTTTAGGAGGTTTTTTTCCCCCAGCTTGTATATACGCCTATTGCCCTAATGGGCTACTTATCTTTGTACATTCTCTAGTAATACATTCAGTCTTATGTGTTGTGCTCCAAGCTTCTTCTTCTTCCTTGTGTTGTTCGCGTGCTTCCGCAGACGTCTATCTCCAACAATTGGTATCAGAGCAGGTCGTCGCTTTTTCTAGGGCGCCGTCGACACTCCTCCATTTGCAGTCTCAGATTCGCACGAAATTTGGTGAGCATACTCAGGGTGTTTTCGAGATCAAAAAGGCTTTGCTCTGTTGTGTCGAAATCGCGATCTGAGCTCGTTTCGGCCTTCGAACGCACTATCGCAGCGCTTGTGCAGGCTATTTTGTCCTTTTGTGCCAAAGGTATATACCAGTTTCTGTTCGCCAGTTTAAGGGTCTCGAAGTCTGCTACAGGTCTAGCAGAACTCGTCTGGGCAGTTCTGTTCAACTTTTTGAGATACAGTCAATTTTCTGCATCAAGGTATTTTAGTCACTGGCCATGGCTGAAAGCAGTGATGTATTTCGTATGTTGGCTGTTGAGGATAAGTTGGATGGTACCAACTACCCATTATGGGCTTATATGATGCGACATGTACTGGTTGCAAAAGGATTGTGGAACATTGTGCAGGGTGTTGAAAGACGTCCTGTTACACCTGTAACGACAGGTACTGCAAATACAAGTGTTGGAGCTGATGAAGATGGTGTCGAAGATGATATTCCGCAGATTCCTGTTCGTGCTGCTGTTTCTGTTGCACCTACTGTAGAGCAGATTCGTTGGGATGGCAGAGATGCCCAAGCACATGCATTGATAGCCTTGTCTGTCAAACGTGCCATTATTCCTCACATTCGCTCTTGCAGAACAGTAAAGGATGCTTGGGATACACTTACCACTTTGTACCAGGCTAGGAATGAGGCTCGTGTTGCTTACCTCCGAAAACAGTTGGAGAGTGAGCACATGAATGAAGGTGATTCTATGGACAGTTTTCTTACAAAGATCAAAGACTTGAAGGAACAATTGATTTCTGTTGATGAGGTTATACCAGATAGCTCACTTGTGCAGACCGTTCTGAATGGTCTTCCTGATTCATATCAGAGTTTTGCCTCTACTCTTCGGTTGATGATGAAAGGCAATCCGAATGCCTTGTCATTTGAGGAATTAGTCTCTGTTCTGTTGCAGGAAGATCAGTCCAGGTAGAACAGGTCCATTATGCGTGTTGCAGATCAAGCTTTCCTGGCTAGTCAGAAGGGCAAAGGAAAATGGAGCTCTTCTACTAGTAAGCAGAAATCTGCAAATGCTGCACAATCGAAGAACCAGGATAAAGATGAAAAGAAATCAGAAAAGCAGAAATTGTTCTGCAAGTACTGTAAAGGAAATGATCATATTATAAAGAACTGTCGAAAACTGGCTGCTAAAGAGGCAAAGAAGAAAGAGGCTGGAATGGTTGTTGTAGAGGCCTCTACACCAAAAACAGAGTCTGCAGTAGACTCAGATGTTTGGTACTTTGACAGTGGGGCGACCAAACATATTACCTCGCAGCGTAGTTTCTTCTCTTCACTCGAGCCTGCCCCTACAGGGAATACTGTCACATGCGCCAATAACTCCTCTTATCCTGTTATGGGAATTGGTAAGATCATTCTGACTACTGCTGATGGTAGTTCTTTCACTTTGTCAGATGCTTTATTTGTGCCAGGGATCAAAAAGAACCTGTTATCAGTTTCTGCATTAGCCAAGATTGGCTTGGTTGTGAAATTCGTTGATGACAGGTGTACCGTTCATGATCTCTCAAATGGCGATGTGATTATTGCTTCTGGCATTTTATGTCGTGGGCTGTATAAGCTCATAGACTATGAAAGATCTGTGAATGATTCGGCATGTGCAGTTCATGATTCTCAGGCTATGTCAGATGCAAAGCTTTGGCATGCACACTTTGGTCATCTGAATTTTGCTAGTTTGTTACGCCTGCAGAAATCTGAAATGGTGTCCTCTTTGCCCAAACTTGAGGCACCTGGAAAACATGTTTGTGAAGGCTGTATTTTGGGCAAAATGCAGCGTTCTTCCTTTCCAAAAGATGGTTCAGTTCGGGCTACGCAAAAATTGCAGCTTGTACATAGTGATGTCTGTGGTCCTATGCAGACACCCTCTTTTGGAAATTACCTTTACTTCGTGACTTTCATTGATGATTTTTCCAGGCATGCATGGGTATATCCACTCAAAGCAAAGTCCGAAGTGTTCATGTGCTTCAAACAGTTTTTGGTTTTAGCTGAAAATCTGTCAGCATGTAAAATGGGCACCCTCCGTTCTGATCAAGGGGGGGAATATATGTCTTCAAATTTTAATGCATTTCTGGCTGAACGTGGGATAAAACACCAGTGTACAGTGCCGTATACACCTCAACAGAATGGAGTTGCTGAACGAAAGAACAGGTCACTCATGGAGATGGCGAGGTGCATGGTCAAAAGTCAGGCTTTACCACATAGTTTCTGGCTTGAGGCTGTCATGTGTGCAGCATATGTATTGAACAGGTGTCCCACTAAAGCGTTGCAGTCTATCACTCCATATGAGGCTTGGCATGATCGCAAGCCATCTGTTGCTCATCTGCGTGTTTTTGGTTGTTTGGCATATGCATTAGTGCCTGAACAACATCGCAGAAAATTGGATGATAAGGCAGTAAAATGTATTTTTGTTGGGTACAGTTCTGAAAGTAAAGGCTATCGTCTGTATCATCCACAGACTAAACGCGTTCTGGTTAGCCGTGATGTTGTCTTTGTGGAAGATGCTATTCAGCCATTGCTTTCATGTACTAAGGAGACATCTGTTAGCTCCAAAGACATGTATGATACTTTGATGCCTCTTTTTACAGGTGGACAGGCTAGCGCTGGTCCTAATGAGGCAACTTCTCAGCCTTTGTAGGTTTCATATGATGATGCAGATCATTCCATTTCTGATGCAGATTTACATGATGCACTTGTTGATGAGAGAGCTGATATTGAGCAGGCAAAAACTATGCCAAAATGGTTGGTGCAGACTTTGCATGACAGCAAATTAGATGCACCTTTGTCATATCGTACTCGTTCAGGCTCTCATAGTGCCTCCTTTGCATCAGATTGCTATGCTATGGCTGCATCTAGTCTCTGTGATGAGAATGAGCCTGTTTCTTTTGATGAAGCACAAAATTCAGAAAATTGGATGGCTGCTATGCAATCTGAATATGATGCTATAATGAAGAATGGTACATGGTCTTTATGTGACTTGCCTCCTGGCAAGAAGGCCATTGGCACTAAGTGGGTATACAAGCTGAAGCGTAAACCTGATGGTACAGTTGACAGGTATAAGGCTAGGCTTGTTGCAAAGGGTTATGCACAGGAAAGAGGCATTGATTTTGATGAGACCTTTGCACCTACATGCCGTATGACTACTGTTCGCAGCATTTGTGCACTTGCAGCCCATCATGGTTGGAATGTACATCAGTTGGACATTAAAACAGCATTTCTGAATGGTGACTTGCATGAAGAAGTGTATGTTTTTCAGCCCTGTGGCTTTGTGCAGAAAGGGCATGAAAACCAGGTTTGCAGGTTAAAGAAGGCATTATATGGTTTAAAGCAAGCACCACGTGCTTGGTATGAGAAGATACATGGCTATCTGATTGCACATGGTTTTGAGAATAGTCCAACTGAAAGCACCTTATATGTTAAGCGTGCTAATGATGTGCTTCTGATCATTGTTGTCTATGTTGATGACATGCTGCTCACTGGTCCTATTGAGACACATATTGCTGATTTTAAGGCTGATTTGCATGCCTCATTTGAGATGTCTGATTTGGGGCATTTGCATCACTATTTGGGCATTCAGTTTATGCACGTTGATGGTGGAATGGCTTTGTGTCAAACGAAAATATATTGACACATTATTGCAGCGTTTTGGCCTTGAAGACTGTAAGCCTATTGCCACTCCTATGGAGACAGGTTTACGATTGAGTCTTCATGATGCTGGAGATGCATTTGATGATGTTCTCTATCAGCAGGCTGTTAGATGCTTGATTTACTTATGCATTACTCGGCCAGATATTCAGTTTGCTGTCTCACAGATGAGCAGGTTTATGCATTGCCCAGGAGTCACGCATTGGAAAGCGGTTAAGCGCATCTTTTGCTACTTGAGTGGTACTCGGCTACTTGGGTTGTTTTATCCCAAGGGGGGATCACTACCGCCAGATTTGCATGCTTTTTTTGACTCAGATTGGGCTGGTTGCTATGACACTCGTGTGTCCACCAGTGGTTTTTGCTTCATGCTTGGTAGCTCATGTATATCTTGGTTGAGCAAGAAGCAGCCTACTGTGGCCACTTCCAGTTGTGAGGCTGAGTATAGGGCAGCTTTCACAGTGACTGTTGAGTGTGTGTGGCTCAGACGCGTTATGGCTAATTTGGGTGTTGGCCAGTCTTCTGCCACCACCATCTTCATTGACAGTCAGAGCGCATTGGCAGTTGCGAGGAACCCTGTGTTCCATGCTCGCACTAAGCACATTGAGGTGCATTATCACTATGTCAGGGAGAGGTTCTCTGCTGGGGAGATCAGCTTGGCATATGTGCCCACGCAGGAGAACATTGCAAACCTTTTCACGAAGGCTCTGCCTAGGGAGAAGTTTGAAGCTTTCCGCAAAGCTTTGGGCTTACTTCCTTTTGTGGAGTGATTTCCACATAGCTTGGCACTTCCTTATACATGAGTGCCAGCTCCTTGTTCACCGCATCACTCCCAGGGGGGATTTGTTGATATATTTAGGTAGTGATGTGTGTGAACACTCTAGGACCGCCGAGGCACTTTTTTCCCTCTTTAGGAGGTTTTTTTCCCCCGGCTTGTATATACGCCTATTGCCCTAATGGGCTACTTATCTTTGTACATTCTCTAGTAATACATTCAGTCTTGTGTGTTGTGCTCCAAGCTTCTTCTTCTTCCTTGTGTTGTTCGCGTGCTTCCGCAGACGTCTATCTCCAACAAATCTATCATTTTAAAATGCTATATAAGGTAAGTTTTCCTATTGGCCTCGAACATGTTTGCTAACATTGTAGACAGCCAATCTTGGGGCATAATAGGTACCACAAAAGATTTATCAAAATGTATACAGAGATAGCCAAGCCAATGGCTAGACTTACAGGTAAAGAAGTACCCTTTAAATGGGAAGAAGAAGAAGAAAATTCTTATCAGACATTAAAGTCCAAATTGGTGGTTGCACCAATTCTTATCACACGAGATTGGTCAAATAATTTTCATGTACATGTAGATGTCAGTGCATATGCCATGGGTGTAGCTTTGGCTCAACACAGTGAAGAATACAAACTTGACAGACCTATTCAGCATGCTAGTCGAATTTCGACTCGGGCTGAAAAAAATATAGCACCACAGAAAGGGAGGCCCTAGGAATGGTTTTTGTTGTACAAAAGTTTCGTCATTATTTATTAGGTGTGAATTTTTTTATCATCACTGATCATCAACCACTCAAGTATTTACTAAACAAGCCACAATCGACTCAAGGGATATGGAGGTGGCTACTTTTGTTCCAAGAATTAGAGGGCCATGCTTCCGATGTCAGGGAGATCACCTCATTTGTGATTGCCCTCTACCCGCACCTACATAAACCCAATTTGTGACAATTCAAGGCTTTTGCCCAGATTGTGGAAAGGAGCATTTGTTACGAGAGTGTCCCAAGAACCCCGCCAATATGCTAAATATCACTCCTATCAATGTGATTGGCCTAGTAGTAGACTCCACGGGAAGTGTGACTTCCATAGCCCTAGTGCAAGTCATCACGAGAGCCCAGACACTTAAGCAAAACCAAGACTTAGGCCAGGAAAAGAATGCGGAGGTTAGCGAGACTGAGAGCCAGAATAAGAAGAGAACAAGAGCTTGGAGAGATAGCCGTGAACGTATGAAAAGGCAATGCGCAAAGAAGATGAGCGAACTTGAGGAGAGTCCGTGAGAGACCAAAGCCAAAATCATAGAAATTACATCTCAAACGCACTCTCACACATCACCCCCACTACCATCCCCATCACCTTCCATTCCTCAACCTTCTAATCCACCACACGTAGACCACCCACCACCTCGAGTAGGATCAGTCTTAGCAGATCCCACTCCTGAGGACATAGATATGATGCTTAGAGCATATCAGGCCAGGATCCAGGAAGGGCCAAATGTAACGGATCATGAAAGATGTTACCCTAGAGCTGACCTAGAGCTTGAATGAACTAAGTTGTGTGCCAAGTTGGTGGAATTGGCTCAAGCCATGTTTGAGGCGAGTCGCCTTTTCAATTTCTCTAGCTCCACTAGAACACCATTGCATTTTGATGGTCTGTTAGACAGATTGGAGATGATAATTGCAAAGTCTAGAAAAGGAGCCAACTCCTAGGCTAAGGAGAGGACAAGTGATAGAATAAGCATTCCTCCCAAGGAAGCTTATGTGCCTAACTCCATTGAACCAGACACCTCTTCTTCTATGAATCGATACTCACCAGAATTCTTGCGAGAGATTCAAGAAGAAAAATGGGCTAAAGAGAGTGAAGTTCCTCCTCCCATTGAACTTGTGGATGACACACACAATCAATTCCCACAAGACATTCCTTCCCTTTATGGAGAGCAGGAGAGTGCCCAATCTCAAGAGAGATTAGACTTCGAGTCCAATTTCTTACAGGAACTACCCCATCTCACAGGTCCATGGGAAGCTAAGTCTACTTGCATGAGAGCACCCACGGTCATGATATGAAATGAAGACTCAACCATACCTAGGAATACAGAGGTAGTGAAGAATACTAAAGTGCAGTGCAATCTCACTTTAGAAGAGCTACTCAAGGTTAAGCTTGAATTGTGGAAACATGTAGCCAAACAAGTGCCAGACGTAGCAAAACCTCGTTCCCAGGTAGGGTCTCATAAGAGAGTGCCGGAAATACCTTTGGACAAGATAGGGGACATGAGCGAAGGAGAAGAAGGAAACACCTATCTCCCTATCACTCATCAGCGTTACACAACCAAGGCTGTTTTGGACTCAGCTGCAGGAGTTGCAATTGCTACCACTTCCCTATGGAAGTGATGGGGCAAGCCAGCACTCAGGCCCATGAGAATGAAGTTACAAATGGTTGATGGTCACATTGAGAGACCCTTAGGACTACTAGAAGGAATAACTCTCACCACTTGTGGTGTAGAGTTCAAACATATATTTGCTATATGTGACTTTAACAAGAATCAGGCCTACGAGATGATTATGAGAAGACCCTTCTTGCAGCGATTGCAAGTGGTACACGATTGGGGGACCAATTCTTTATATTTGCAACACTTGGGTGTCACTACCAAAGTGAATCTCAAAGATTTCTCTCATAGAGACGTTCCCCCTATTCATTGGAATCCCATCCACAGAGCCAAGGATGATACGGAGTCAGTGCATTCCATAGGATCAGGATCCTCATGGATGCATGAAGATACTCACTTATGGATGTGCAAAGTAGCAGTAGAAGAAGAGAAGAGAGAAAAAGTAAGAGAGGTAGGTGCGAAGAAAACCCATAGATCAATTCAAGACCGAGCCTATGCAACTATTTCCTGATGAAGAGTTTGAACCTCATGGTTGGGTAGAAATCTTAGCAACTATGGATGTAGCCATCAATGAAGAGCAGTGGACACCCCATTGTGACGAGGAAGGCTATGACATTTCAGTCTTCACAATAGAGCCAATCATGTGTGATCCAGTTATGGAAGAATGTGAACCTAGCACTGATGCATTTGAGGACGTAAGTGACTCCGATCTAGACTCAATTATAATGGACCCTCCTTTCACATCAGATGAGGAATATTTCTACAAAGTAGAAGCTCACCCTCAGAGATACGAAGAAATTACAAATGAGGTGAGATTAACCACACAAGTGACCACCAAGAGTGAGGGAAAGAAGAGGAAGAAGAGAGAAGTCTCACTAGAGGAGTGTTGAAGCTCAAAGTCAAGGACAAAGCATGGAAGCACATCAAAAGGTGGACACACAAGGAAAGGGAGCAAGTAGGGAGCTCCAAGAAGTGTATGTCAAATTTCCAGAAGAATCCCCTACAAAAATAGTGGTTTTCATCACTAAAAACCATTGTAAATACCATTTTCTATTTTTAGTAACTCCATTTTGTTCAAGCCGAGGAGTCCTCGAGCTTGAGGAGTATTAGAAGTACCATCGTACCAATTTTCATAATTTTTAGACTTCGTTTGAGCCCTCAAATAAGCCCTGGAACCTAATTTTTAACTAGGCCGGACACTAGGTCTGGACAAGGCCAAAACTAGTCAAAAAACTATAAAAAGAGCTAGAGAGCTCATTTTTGGGGTTAGCTTGTTAGAGAATAGAACTTTTGTAAGAGAACTTTTTTGCAATCTAAGCTTTCCATTGTTCCTCTCTTTGATCTTACTTTGTGCGCGTGTGTGTGTATGTGTGTGCATGTTTGTGTGCTTTCACTCACGCACTTGTGCCTTCACTTGCTCGTGGTCTTCATACCGGTCCTCACGTCTCCGCGGATTGACAAGTAAAGGAGGTGGTGCTTACGCTTGAGCTACACCAAATTTTGGCGCCGTTGCCGGGGAGAGAGCTTCGAGGACGAGCGTTGTGATGGTAAGATCGTAGATTTGCGACGTTGGAAGGTAAAAAAACTATCATTTCAGTTCATTTTCTGTTTTTTCCTCTTCATCTTCATCATCATCATCATCTCCACCTTCTTCCATCTTCTTCTTCATAGAAAATTCTTGTCTTTTAGTGCATTTTCACCATCTTCATACCATTTTTCATGCATTATTGTGTGGGAAGGAGTTAGGAGAAGCAAGGGAGAGCAAGCGCTGTGTTTTTTTTATGATTTTCTGCTCATACGGAGCTCGCCATAGGCGGCGCTCAGAAATTTGAATTTCCCGCCAAAAAACATGATTCTGTGATGAAAATCGCGATTCTGTGAAAATTCAAAATTTTTTGAAAAATCACGATTTTCTGTTTTCCCGCCTAAAAGTTGGCTGAAAAAATCACGATTCTGTGGTCATTCTCAGAATCACGATTCTATGATTGTGCTCAAAATCGCGATTCTCACAAATCACGATTTTCAGTCAAAAAACACGATTCCCTACTCAAAATCGCGATTCTCAAAAAATCACGATTTTCAGTAAAAAACACGATTTTGTGCTCAACATCGCGATTTTCATGCCAAAAACACGATTTTGTGATCAAAATCGCGATTTTCAGCAAAAAAACACGATTTTGTGATCAACATCGCGATTTTCAGTAAAAAACACGATTTTCAGAAACACGATTTTGTGATCAAAATCGCGATTTTCAGTAAAAAACACGATTTTGTGAATCACGATTCTCTGAGTCAAAATCGCGATTTTCAAAAAAAAAAAAAAAAACACGATTCTGTGCTCAAAATCGCGATTTTCATAAACACGATTTTGTGCTCAACATCGCGATTTTCATGCCAAAAACACGATTTTCAGAAACACGATTTTGTGATCAAAATCGCGATTTTCAGCAAAAAAAAAAAAAACACGATTTTGTGATCAACATCGCGATTTTCATGTCAAAAAACACGATTTTCAGAAACACGATTTTGTGATCAAAATCGCGATTTTCAGCAAAAAACACGATTTTGTGAATCACGATTCTCTGAGTCAAAATCGCGACTTTCATAAACACGATTTTGTGATCAACATCGCGATTTTCATGTCAAAAAACACGATTTTCAGAAACACGATTTTGTGATCAAAATCGCGATTTTCAGAAACACGATTTTGTGCTCAACATCGCGATTTTCTGAGTTCACAAAATCGCGATTCTCTGAAAGTTCACAAAATCGAGATTTTCTCCAAAGGTCCTGTTTGCCTGTTTTGACCCCCAGGAGCCTGAATTGGCATAACTTTTTCATCCAAAGTCCATTTTTAGAGCTCTATAGCTCGTTGGAAAGCTCGTTTCAAATCCATTTTTGAGATAGGATAATTTGAGGTTGAACCTCAAGTGGGACTAGGGAACCAAGGGGAAATTTGGACTCTTGACTAAAGCTTATGAACCTGAGATCTGGTAGACACTTAGGCAAGGATAAACAAAGCATTAGATCTTCTGAGGCTAGTGTCAACCATACATCCAAGTCTTGGGCACAACAACTAAGTGGTCATCTTTTACTAAGTTCAGACACAAGTGATTCAGAAATGTCTTTTAGTATGGGAAAACCTGCAGGTGGCTCAGGGACTGCCCATCTACAAACACCAGAAGGTCCCTATAAGACACAGTTGGAATATATTCAGACCAACCAATTAGGTGCTCGCATCTATGAGGATGGTCTGAGGCGATCAGTGGTCCAACTCAAAAATCCAGATCAATCCTTTGGACTTGAACACCCGGTGGTCAAGTTCGAAGAGGGTTCATACATTGATAAGGAAGGAACCATGTATGTGGTCACCAACCTACCAGATAGGACTGATGAGTTTGGAAATGTCATTCCTGAGAATGAAATAGGAGACCTAGAACAAGGAAATGTAGGACAAGGACCCCAGACTCCTAGAGGTAAGTCAGTTTTGACCCGAGTGATCACTCCAGACTGGATCCCTCAAGATAACAAAAGCATAGAACTATTTTTGAATAGAGAAACAGAGGAAGCCTTTTGGAGATTCAAGCCAGATCAACCTAGCCAATTGGGCATAGTCATCATCTACGAGTTCAAGGATCCAGAGATATCAGGCAAAGTTGTCTACCTGGATAACACATCAGAGAAAATTTTCTTGGTAACAGAACATGATAGACATGCATATACTTGGAAGAATGAATTGATTTTCCCCCCACCAAGATCCAATGTTTCCCATGGCCTCCAAGGAGTAGGATCATCCCACGCTCATGAAGCCCAGAGAGAAAGAACTAGAGAGAGACCTGAGGTAAGTTTTGCACACACCGTGGGCAGGAATAGATGAGGATTTGAAAATGAAAGACCTGAAAGAGAGAGACATCAAGCACATAGGCAAAAAAGAGATGAACATGATTTTCCATTGCCTAGCCCCGAGAGCACCCAAGAACCCTTAGACCCACTCAAGTGATCAAGGCAATGAAGAATTATTTTGACGGGTCAGGAGATCCTTATGATCATGTGGCCGAGTTCAAACAAGTGTTAAGAGCTGAACAGGTTGAGGACTTGTTCACCCAGTACGAGGCATTTGGTTTGACTCTTAAGGGCACTGCCTTGGCTTGGTTTCAACCACTGAGTAGTCGCAACTATCGCGATATAGGTCAACTGCTAGACGAATTCATTGTAGAATTTTCCAAGAGTGGTATCAGGCATAACACATCGTCCCTGATCCACAGTTTCAAGCAGACACCCCAAGAAACAGTGCGACTAGCAGGTAGAAGGTTCAGACAGTACCTAGAAAGATGCCCTACTCCAGAGTTACCCACACCAGCTAAACAAGTGGCTTTGTTCTTAGATGGCTTACTGAGCACAAAATTAAGATCATATGTGTACTTGAAAGAGCCTAGATCCATAGAAGAGTGCGTGCGGACGTGCATCGACATAGAAGATAACTTGGGTGAGGAGTTAGGATTGTCCAAACTCTACAAAGATTCGGATAGTTCTACTAGTCATACTTCAAAGATCTCCACAGAAATAGAAGAGATAGCTGAGCAAGTTGCCAAGAAGCTGGGAGTCCAAAATAAACAAACACAGAGAGTCACTCCAGTGAATCGGTGTTACACTTGTGGGGGCGACCACATGGCTAATGTATGCCCAATGCAAAACCAAAACATTAGAGAAAGGAATGCTCCATATTGCACTATTGAGAGAAAATACACAAACCACACGGCTCAAGATTGTCCCTACAATAGGCAGGCTGTTAGACAGAATTATCAGCAACCTTACCCACAAGGTAGGTATCAGAACCAATACCAACAGCCATATTATAGACCACAACAGCAATATCAGGTACCATATAGGCCACAACCTGTCTTGGGAAACCAACCACCAGCTCCAGCCAACGTGATTCCAGTCAAATATGCTGTGGGAGAAGAAAATCCAAATAGAGCATTGGTGCCACTAACCCCATTGATACCAGATAATGACTCTCATACTCATTGTTCAGACTACTCCCATGAAGGTAGTCCACATGCTTATTACACAGAGTCACCTGAACATAGTGAGATTTACTCGTATCAATATGAGGTACCACCTATGGAGCAAAATTGGGAGCCAGAATACTCCAATGTCATGTACACAAATCCTAACCCTAGGCCCCAGTTGAGACAAATGAGACCACAAGCCCCTAGAGGATCTTGTTTCAGATGTCAAGGTGACCATTTCATTCGTGACTGTCCCCACCCACCATCTTTGAGTCCAGGACAGGCTATCACAATTCAGGCTTTTTGTCCTGATTGCGGCAAAGACCATCTCCCCAGAGATTGTCCATGAAACCCCTCCAGTGCACCCAAGATTACACCCATTAATGTGGTAGGCTTAGTGGCAGATTCAAGTTCAAGTAGTAGCAATGTGGCTCCTATACAAGCTGTCACTAGAGCACAAGCCTTAAAACAGGATAAACCAGTAGAACAATCAGAGTCGAGTGAATCGGGAGAGCCTAGTAAGAGGAAAACAAGAACATGGAAGGATACCAGAGAGAAGGCTAATCGCAAGTGGAATAAAAAGTTATCGGAACTAGAAGAAAGCTTAAAAGAAGCGAAAACAAAAATAGAAGACATTGCATCTCAAAGCCCCTCGCATGCCGAAACTCCATCCACTCCACCTCATCCCATCCCACCACCCATTGTAAATAGACCACAACCAGGGTCTGTTCTTGCAGATCCAACCCCAGAAGGCTTGGACATGATGTTCAAGGCCTACCAGGCTCGACTTCAAGAAGGGCCTACAGCGGCAAACCTAGACAAGAGTTACCCTAGAGCAGATTTAGAGATTGAACGGATGAAAATGTGCATGAAAATGGTAGAACAAGCTCAAGCCATACTTGAGACTAGTCAAAAGTTCAATCAGACAAACTCTATCAAATCAGATTTGCATTTCCAGGGCTTACTAGAAAGATTAGAGCAGTTGGTAAACAAACCACAAGTTTCTTTACCTCCACAGGCTCAACCAGTTATTGAAAGAGGAAGCTCACCACCAATGGGAGCTTATGTTCCTAATTCCACGGATCCAGGAATACCTCCTTCAATTCAACAGTACTCTCAAGAGTTCTTGCGGAAAATACAAGAAGATAAATGGGCCAAGGAGAAGGGTAATTCCCCTCCTATTCCTGAGATTGATGATCTTCATGATCAATTTCCCCAAGACATTCCATCTATTTACGGAGATGAAGCAGAACAACAAGAAGACGAAAGGTTAGATTTTGAATCTAATACCTTAGAAGAACTGCCTCAATTTCCATGCCCATGGGAATCTGAATCTCTCCAGATTAGAGCTCCCACAATACTAGTAAGAAATGAAGACTCAGTGGTTCCAAGGAACACGGATGTCGTGAAGAACACTAAGGTTCAGTGTCATCTCACTGTAGAGGAGCTGCTCAAAGCAAAACCTGAGCTTTGGAATCATGTGAAGGATCAGGTTCCAGAACTTGATTCCAACATGCCAAAAGCAGGCTCCAAGCAAAGGGCACCAGAGATACCTCTAGACAAAATAGGGGACATGTGTGAGGGTGAAGAAGGTAATACTTATCTTCCAATCACCTACCAAGGTTACACAACCAAAGCAATCATAGATTCAGGTGCTGGTGTTGCTATTGCGACCACCTCCTTGTGGAAGCAATGGGGCAAGCCCACATTAAGACCAACTAGAATGAAGCTTCAAATGGCTGATGGTCATTTTGAAAGGCCTCTAGGATTGCTAGAAGGGATCACTCTAACCACTTGTGGTGTAGAGTTTGAGCACACATTTGCTATATGTGACTTTGAGAAAAATAATGTCTATGAGATGATCCTAGGAAGACCCTTCCTACGACAATTGCAAATAGTACAGGATTGGGGAACTAACTCCTTGTACTTACAGCACTTAGGGGTCACCACCAAGGTCAATTTGAAGGATTACACCTTCAGAGATGTACCACCCCTACAGTGGAATTCTATCCACAAAGTGAAAGAAGATTCCATCTCTGTGCATTCTGAAAGTTCACCTGATCCATCATGGCTGCATGAAGATACTCATTTGTGGATGTGCAAGGTCGCAAAGGAAGAGGAAAAACGTTTAAAGGCAAGAGAAGAAGGAACTTCGCTAGGAGATAGACCAATTGGAGACCCAGCCTACACACCGATGATCTTTCCAGATGAGGAGTTTGAGCCTCATGGCTGGCCAGAAATCTTAGCCACCATGGACATTGCTATCAATGAGGAACAGTGGACACCTCATTGTGATGAGGAGGGGTATGATATCTCAGTTTTCATGTGTCAACCCTTGCTAGAAGAATGTGACCCTAGTGATGTCATAGAAGAAGAAGAGAATGACGATGATCTGGAGTCTATTGTGATGGATAATTGCTTTAACTCAGAGCAGCGCTATCTAGAAGATATAGGAGTGTTCACCCAGAAAGAAGAAGAACCTCTCACAAGTATTAAAACAGTAAACTCAAAGGATGGAAGTGAGAGTAGTCAAAAGAAAAAGAAAAGAAAAGCAGTGAAACAAGAAGAGGAGGAATCATTGTTTGAAGTACCAGAAAACTTCAAGAAATATGAAGTTGACGACCGCAAAATTTTGGTACGAATGCCTAAGAGAGAGGCCATCATAGGAGAATCATATGATAATAAAGAAAAGACCAAGAAGATTGTAGTGACCATTGAAGATAACGAAGAGAGATGCACATATATAGGAGATGACCTAAGTGCAAGAGAGGAAATGGAGCTCATAGCTCTATTAAGGGAATATAGGGATGTGTTTGCATGGCACTATAGAGACTTGAAAGGGGTAGATCCAAGAATTTGCTCTCATACTATCCCCATGACTACTGATGCGAAGCCCACCAAACAGAAGCCCTACACATATAATGATACCTATGCAGCCAAAATAAAAGAAGAAATTGATAGGTTGATTGAAGCTGGATTCATCTATGAGATCGAGCATACCGAATGGGTGTCCCCCATTGTTGTGGTACCCAAGAAGAACGGGAAGTTGCGAGTGTGTATTAACCTTAAAAAAGTTAATGCTGCTACGATTAGAGATAGTTATCCACTTCCAATCACAGAACACCTTTTGGAGCGTGTTGCAGGCAAGGAAGTTTATAGCTTCCTTGATGGATTTTCAGGTTACAATCAAGTAGCCATTGCCCCAGAAGATCAACACAAAACATCTTTTGCTACAGAGTGGGGAATCTTTGCATTTTGTGTGATGCCATTTGGGCTCACCAATGCACCTGCAACATTCCAAAGGCTCATGTGTCATGTCTTCAAAGAGTTCTTGCGAAAGAGCTTAGAAGTGTATGTGGATGATTTATGTGCTCATTCCCAAGAAAAAAGGTTTCACATCCCTGAGCTCAGACAAATCTTCAACAAGTGTAGAGAATATCGAGTGTGTCTGAACCCAGAAAAGTATGTGTTTATGGTGCGTCAAGGTAAAATCTTAGGTCATATTGTTTCTAAGAATGGAATCTCAACAGATGAAGATAAAGTACGAGCCATAGCGGAGCTACCAAGGCCAAGGAATATTAAAGAGGTACAAGCCTTTATGGGCCATTGTGGATACTACCGTAGGTTTATCCACATGTACGCGATCATAGCTAGACCCCTTTATGCCTTGTTGTCTAATTTTGAGTGGAACGACGAATGCGAGAATTCTTTCAACGAACTGAAGAAACGTTTGTGCACGGCACCAATACTCACCACTCCTGATTGGAATAAACCATTCCATGTCCATGTGGATGCATCCAATCATGCCATAGGATGTGTGCTAGCACAACCCACAAGTGAAGGAAACTTAGATTTGCCCATAGCATATGCTAGTAGATAGCTCACTGCAGCTGAACGGAACTATACCACAACTGAGCGAGAGGGCTTAGGCATGGTATATGCTGTGAAAAAGTTTAGGCACTATTTATTGGCCAACAAGTTCAAGTTTTTCACTGATCATCAAGCTTTGTTATATTTGGTCAATAAACCTTGCAATACTGGACGCTTAGTAAGATGGTTCCTCTTACTAATGGAATATGACTTTGAAGTTGTTGTCACGAAAGGTAGAACCCACCTTCAGGCAGATCACCTTTCTCGCATCACTTCAGGAGAGTCACCGCAAGGAGTGTCTGACGAATTACCCGATGCTTATCTGTTCAATTTAGAAGTTGTTCCTAAATGGGCAAATAAGTTGGTACCAGTCCTAACCTTTGGCCCTGCAAATAAGAATGTGAAAACATCACAAGAAGAAATTGTAAAATCACAAAAATATCACATATTAGCAGGAAGCATGTACAAACAAGATACTGAGGGTGTATTAGCTTGTTGTGTGGAGGATGATGAACATAGTAGTTGGTTGCAACAAGCCCATGAAGGAATGCTAGGAAATCACTATTCTAAACAACGAACATTGCAGAATCTAAAGCGTTTAGGAGTGTATTGGCCTAGCATGGACAAAGAAATACATGAGTGGATTAAGGATTGTCCAAGGTGCAGAGAGAGACCCCCAGTGGAGCATGCGACCCTTTATCAAGTGTCATTAATTCCAGATTGGAGTGCTCCATTGGTAGAGTTTATGAGATCGGGAAGATTACCCAAAGAGGCTAGTCTAGCAAGAAGAAGCATGGAGCAAGAGGCTCAAGGCTATGCCTTAGTAGGGGACAACCTATACCGAAGAGGCAAAGATGGTTACTTAAGACTATGCGTTCATGAATCAGACTATTTAAAGGTCTTAGAGACTGCACACAGCGGTGTTGCAGGTGGACATTTTGGTCCTGACCGAGTGATCAAGACCATTCTATTCTCAGGACTTTGGTGGCCCACTCTTCATATGGACGCACATACCTATGTGAAGAAATGTGACACATGCCAACGTGCACAATATCCAGTGAGAAAAGACGAGATGCCCTTGAGGCCAATGATGGGAGGACGTGCATTTTCGAAGTGGGGCATAGACTTCATAGGTCCTATTAACCCCCCAGCTAGAAACTCCCATGCAGAGTACATCATTGTAGCCACAGATTACCTTACAAAGTGGGTAGAAGTCAAAGCCACAACAAAGAATGATGCTCAGACTACGGCTAAGTTCTTATTCGAGAATGTGTTCACGAGATATGGACTACCAATAGAGTTGGTGAGTGATAGAGGCACACACTTCTTGAATGAAGTCATTGAAAATCTTCTCCAAGAATTCTTGGTGATACATAAGAAATCTGCCCCCTATCACCCACAAGCCAACGGACAAGCCGAGAGTACCAATAAGATCCTCTGTAACGTATTGACAAAACTGGTAAATAATAAACGCTCTGATTGGGACAAACAACTTCATCATGCTGTTTGGGCTTATCGAGTTGCCTACAAAACGGTACTCAACGCCACCCCATTTCAGATGGTCTTCGGACAGAATGCTGTGCTACCATTAGATTTCTTAATCCCTGCTTTAAAAGTAGCACAAGAGCATGAGTGGAATGGACATGAATTGTCCTCTAGGATCTTTGATCTAGAACGCTTAGGTGAGACAAGGCTACGCGCGGCGGCAGGTATCTATGTTGCAAAGAAGAGGCAAAAGGCATACTTTGATGCACACATCAAGGATAAGGGATTGAAAGAGGGAGATCTAGTGTTGGTATACACACTAAAACAACATGCCCGTAAGTTGGAAAAAAGAGGATACGGACCCATGATCATTAATAGAATTTCCACTAGTGGTGCAGTTCAGTTGGCCACTCTAGAAGGAGATATCTTGCCAAACTATATTAGTGGTTGTAGAGTCAAGCTATATCAAGAACCTCTTACTGAGGATATGCTAATGAGACTCAATACTGCTAAGAAGCGAAAAGAAGAAGAGTTAAGAGTGAGAGAAGAAGCACAGGTAGAGGCCAGAGAGCGTATTAGGCGAAATAAGTTAAGGCGATTAGGCATAGATGTCAACTCAAAAGCCCCAAAATATCACATGGATATGTGTCAAAAGTCAGGCATAGCGACTTCTCAGGTCATTGACCGAAGACCCTTTGTGACCACAGAGATAGGACAAGGAAAGGGTGCAAGGACTGTGAAAGCACTGATTGACTCAGGGGCAGCAAGTAGTGCAGTTAGACTTTCCTACTGCCAAGACCTGCAGTTGAGCATCAATCCCATAGAAGCTTATCTCATAGGATTGGGGGGTGTGGAAACCCCTTGTTTGGGCGAGGTGGAACTTCCCATCTACCTTCAAGATGTTCCAATGAAGGTCAAAGTGTTAGTGTGTCAAGATGAGAACCTTACAGAACCACTTGTCTTAGGACAAGATTGGATTTATGACAATGCAGTCAACTTGAACCTAAGAAATCAACTTCTTCAAGTTTGGGTCCAGGGACAATGCTTTACATTAGAACTAGAGAATGGCATGCTCACAAATCCAGATGTCACATCTTGTAGTTCTCCTAGGACTAATCTTAGCAAAAGAGATGTTGTATGTGTCAAAAGCTCTATGATACAGATGGTGTCAATAATGGAAGACCAGGTTCGAAGGCGGGTGGATCTTTCTTCTTCTCCAAAGAATCAAGTAACCACAGTAGTGAGTCTACCACACAAGCGAACACAACCGTTCACGACAACTGCTACACCAAGTAGAAAGATACCATTCGATAAGAAAGCAGTTCCGAGCAGGAAGCAGATCTGGGTACGCAAAGGAGAGCAACCACCAGCCTTGCCCCCACAAATCCCATCCAGGCAAGCCAACCAAGTCAGAAGACGAAGAAAGAAGCTCGGACAAGCTCAATCACAAGGTACCCAACAAGTTTGGGTGCCTAAGAAGTTAGCTGCAGCTCAACAAGGGCAATTACAAATGTGGGTACCTAAGAAGCTCTTACATCCACAACAACCTATGTTCTCCCACATGTGAAAGGTCTCAACCAAGAAGCCAAAAAGAGAAGAGGGTAAGAACCACGTACAGAGACAGAAAGAAGATCAAATCAGCTCTTCAAGAATTGTAGGAAGACATGCAAAAAGGATATGGGTTTGGAAGCCAAAAGTACAAGCAGCCTCCATCGAACCAAAGCGCCAACCACACTGGATACCACAGTTCAGAACGCATCCAAAGAGGGAGACGCCTGAAGTGATCTCTACAGTGCCAAATACTGTTCTAAAATGGACTCCAATAAGGAGGATTACATCAGTTTGAGACTCAATGGATACCTCCACCAAGGTCGGCATCAACCTCCGCAAATAACATCAAAAGCCTCGACGAGCGACAACCATGTGCTCCTTGCGCAACCTTGTCTTTTGCACCATTCAGGTCATGCATTTCCAAAGTATGCATTAATATAGGGCCACATTACATGGCCGTGCATAGACACAGTTGAGAGTCCCATGCACAAGAGCACATTGACATATGTCAATTATTTTTTCTGATACTAACATCTCTCTTCTTGTGTGTGACATTAAAAAAAAAAAAAAAAAAGAGTCAAAACTTAGTCCCAGGTCTCGCTCATGGAACAGGAATGAGACATGCTTATTTGAAGATGGAACTGTTGATTACTAGGCATTTATCAATTTGGATAGAAGTGTGTCTCGGCGAGCAGTGAGATTATTGCTGCCTTATCTGGTAGATGACAAGCATTTGGCATGAACATGGCATCTACAACTATGATTTTCTCTTATCATGGTAGGAATGAAGAGCTTGAAGGTCCGCAACTTGAGTGATGCTTAACTACTTCATGTACCAGAGCATCCAAGGAGATATCTGCACAAGGTAGTTCTGGAGGAGAAGACTCCTGCATATGGTGAGCTAAAGAGAATATGTGAAACTCAGCTTGGTGTAGTTACCCGATGTTGCTTGCCAAGGAATACAAAGCAATTCAATTCTCAGTATTTCCTGAACCAGTATGGAACAGTAGCACTGGTGAATGGTCTATGTCAATCAGCATGGTAATCTCTTAGAAACCGGCACGTGTCCAATATTCCTCTGAGTGTCAATATAGGGAAGTGAACGTGCATGAGCCCAAGCTCAGAAATGCACATTGTTAAGTGACAAATGTTGCTTTGAAAAGAGGAGAGGGGATCCACCACTCAAAAGATCTCATCAGTGGACAATCAACATGGACATTCATCAACAAGGTTCCATCCCAAAGGCCGAGTGTACAACACGAAGAGACAAACATCCATCAACCTTCTCCATGGTAAGTATCTTTACTCTGGAAACACCATAACCATGATAGTTTAGGAAACCTCTTCGTCAGCATACCCTTGAGCACTTAGCTCTAGACCCGCAATTTTTGCACCATACTTCTTCCAACGCATTTTCCAAGTAAGCATGTGTAGGGTTACATTACAAGGCCGTGCACAAGGCACATACTTTTTTCAACCCAGGCACGAACACACTTACCCATCATTCATTATGGGTTATGAGTAGTTGGCATGACTGCTCTCAACATCATCTTTGGAAGAGCTAGCGGACATCTTGGGAACAACATCCATATCTCGGAAGCAAATTGAAGCCAGTAGTTGCTCCAAATCACTCTTGACAACCTCTTTTGAGCAATTTGCAGTTTTGAAAGCTCACAACGACACATTCTTGCTGGAATCCAAGGAACCAACTCATACAACGGATGGACACCACCTCTCAAAGCACTACATGGAACAGCCCTTCCAACAAGGGTCTGTCAGGGACGACAGACTCGAGAGGGGGGGGAGTGTTGAAGCTCAAAGTCAAGGACAAAGCATGGAAGCACATCAAAAGGTGGACACACAAGGAAAGGATGCAAGTAGGGAGCTCCAAGAAGTGTATGTCAAATTTCCAGAAGAATCCCCTACAAAAATAGTGGTTTTCATCACTAAAAACCATTGTAAATACCATTTTCTATTTTTAGTAACTCCATTTTGTTCAAGCCGAGGAGTCCTCGAGCTTGAGGAGTATTAGAAGTACCATCGTACCAATTTTCATAATTTTTAGACTTCGTTTGAGCCCTCAAATAAGCCCTGGAACCTAATTTTTAACTAGGCCGGACACTAGGTCTGGACAAGGCCAAAACTAGTCAAAAAACTATAAAAAGAGCTAGAGAGCTCATTTTTGGGGTTAGCTTGTTAGAGAATAGAACTTTTGTAAGAGAACTTTTTTACAATCTAAGCTTTCCATTGTTCCTCTCTTTGATCTTACTTTGTGCGCGCGTGTGTGTATGTGTGTGCATGTTTGTGTGCTTTCACTCACGCACTTGTGCCTTCACTTGCTCGTGGTCTTCATACCGGTCCTCACGTCTCCGCGGATTGACAAGTAAAAGAGGTGGTGCTTACGCTTGAGCTACAAGGAGGAAGAATCCTTGTTTGAGGTCCCTTAAAACTTTAAGAAATATAAAATAGAAGACAAGAGAGTCATGATAAGAATGCCAAAACACGATGCACAAGCAGGAGAGGCCTATGATAACAAAGAAACCACCAAGAAAATAGTGGTAGCCATAGAAGAAGGAGAGGAGAGATGCATGTACATTGGACATGACCTTACTGAAGAAGAGGAGCAAGAGTTGATAGGCTTACTACGAGAATATAGAGATGTGTTTGCATGGAGCTACAAGGACCTGAAAGGTGTAGACCCGGACATATGCTCACATATGATCCCCATGACCTCAGAGGCCAGACCCTCTAAACAAAAGCCATACACATACAATGAAAACTCTTGGTTGAAGCTAGATTTATCTATGAAATTAAGCACACTGAATGGGTATCCCCCATTGTAGTGGTGCCCAAAAAGAATGGAAAATTGTGTTATGCATTAACTTGAAGAAGGTTAACACAGCCACTATCAGAGATAATTATCCGCTTCCTATCACTGAGCATCTATTAGAACAGGTAGCAGGAAAGGAAGTGTACAGCTTCTTAGATGGGTTCTCTGGTTACAATCAAGTAGCCATTGCACCAGAGGATCAGCATAAGAGAGCTTTTGCCACAGAGTGGGGCATATTTGCTTTTCGAGTAATGCCATTTGGTCTAACCAATGGCCTGCAACCTTCCAAAGACTGATGTTCCATGTATTTAAAGAGTTCTTGAGGAAGAACTTGGAAGTCTATGTTGATGATCTTTGTGCTCATTCCAACATTAGACAGACCCATATATCGGAATTAGGCAAATCTTTGACAAATGTAGGGAATATCAAGTCTTCTTGAACCCAGAAAAGTGTGTTTTCATGGTAAGGCAAGGCAAGATTCTAGGACACATAGTGTCAAAGAATGGCATATCCACTGATGAGGAGAAAGTGAGAGCTATCGCAGAACTACCTAGGCCAAAGAATGTCAAGGAAGTGCAAGCCTTTATGGGGCATTGTGGTTATTATCGACGTTTCATACATATGTATGCCATCATTGCAAAGCCTCTGTATGGACTTTTGACCAACTTTGAGTGGATTGATGAATGTGAGAAATCTTTCAATGAGCTTAAATGGAGATTGTGTTCAGTACCAATCTTGACTACACCAGATTGGAACAAGCCATTCCATGTCCATGTGGATGCATCCAATTATGCTATTGGGTGTGTACTTGCACAACCTACAGGTGAAGGTAATATGGATCTTCCAATTGCCTATGCTAGTAGACAGTTAAATGCAGCTAAATGAAATTATACCACTACTGAGAGAGAAGGGTTAGGCATGGTATATGCAGTTAAAAAGTTTAGACACTATTTGCTTGCAAACAAGTTTAAATTTTGTACTGATCATCAAGCACTCTTGTACTTGGTAAACAAGCCATGCAATACGGGTAGATTAGTAAGATGGTTCCTCTTACTAATGGAATATGATTTTGAGGTAGTGGTGAGGAAGGGCAAGACTCATTTGAGAGCAGATCGTCTCTCAAGGCTCACATCCGGAGAGGTTCCACAAAGAGTATCAGATGATCTTCCCGATGCTTACTTGTTCAATCTGGAAGTTGTACCACAGTGGGCCAAGACCTTAGTGCCAGTACTGACATATGGGCCCAAACATCCAGTAGTAAGCACTCAAGATAGGGAGGTAATAAAAGCACAAAGTACCATATCATGGCAGGTAGTATGTACAAACATACAGATCAAGGAATATTAGCTTGTTGTGTGGAAGAGGATGAGTACGCTAAGTGGTTGCAATTAGCACATGTAGGTGCATTAGAGCAACATTACTCAAGACAATGAACCCTACAGACACAAAGGAGACTCGGAGTGCATTGGCCAACTATGGAAGCAGATGTCCATAGGATGTGCAAGGAATGCCCAATTTGCAGCACTAGACCACCTATGGAACATGCCACTCTTTATAAAGTGTCTTTAGTGTCAGATTGGAGCGAACCATTAGTAGCCTTCCTAAGAACGAAAACATTCCCTCAGGAGATGACAATAGCCAGACAAAGGAGCTTAGAACAAGAAGCTTTAGATTATACCCTCATTGGAGATAATCTATACAGATGAGGAAAAGATGGGTACCTTAGAGTGTGTGTCCACGAGAGCGAATATCTTAAGATCTTGGAGACTGCTCACCAAGGTGTAGCAGGAGGACACTTTGGACCAGATTGGGTGATCAAGGCAATACTATTTGCAGGTCTTTGGTGGCCAACCCTTCACATGGATGCACATACCTACATGAAGAGATGTGATGTTTGTCAGCGAACTCAATATCCTATACGCAAAGATGAGATGCCATTGAAACCTATGATGGATGGACGTGCATTCTCTAAGTGGGGAATAGACTTTGTCAGTTCTATTAATCCCCCAACCAAGGGTTCACATGCTGAATACATCATTGTGGCCACAAATTATCTAACGAAGTGGGTAGAGGTAAAAGCCACAACGAAGAACGATGCACAAACGACAGCAAAGTTCTTATTTGAGAATGTTTTCACTAGATACGGATTGCCAATAGAGTTAGTAAGTGATAGAGGCACGCACTTCTTGAATGAATTCATTGAGAACCTTCTTCAAGAATTCTTGGTTATACATAAGAAGTCAGCTTCCTATCATCCACAAGCAAATGGGTAGGCTGAGAGCACAAATAAGATTCTCTGCAATGTATTGACAAAATTAGTTAATAATAAACGCTCTGATTGGGACAAACAGCTACATCATGCTGTTTGGGCATATAGAGTTGCTTATAAAACGATACTCCAAGCCACACCCTTTTAGATGGTGTTTGGCCAAAATGCAGTGCTACCATTAGACTTTTTGATACCTACATTGAAAGTAGCACAAGAGCATGACTGGACAGGCCATGAGCTCTCCTCTAGAATCTTCGATCTTGAATGATTAGGTGAAACACGATTGAGAGCTGCAGTAGGAATTTATGCAGCCAAGAAGAGACAAAAAGCATATTTTGATGTCCATGTGAAGGATAAAGGCTTGAAAGCAGCACATCTAGTTTTAGTCTACACTCTGAAGCAACATGCACGGAAGCTAGAGAAGAGAGGTTATGGACCTATGATCATAAATAGGATCTCAACGAGTGGAGTAGTTCAACTAGCTACACTAGAAGGTGATGTCCTCCCTAGTTACATTAGCGGATGCAGAGTCAAACTATATCAAGAACCTCTCACTGAGGAGATGCTCAATCAACTCAACACTGCCAAGAAATGTAAAGAAGAGGAAATACGAATTCGAGAAGAAGCACAGGCAGAAGCTTTAGAACGCATCCGACGAATGAAATTGAGGAGACAAGGTAGAGATTAGCGTATGCTTGACACTCAAGAATATCTATAGCCATGTGCGAGGCTTTAGGTGAACGTTCCCATAGGATAGTCGATCGACGACCTTTTGTGAACCTAGAAGTAGGACAAGGAGAGAGTGCAAGGACCATGAGAGCTTTAATTGACTCAGGAGCAGCCACTAGTGGAGTTCTACTTTCTTACTGCCAAAAATTGCAATTGAAGGTCAATCCTATAGAGGCATATCTCATAGGATTGGAAACCCCTTGCATGGGTGAGGTGGAACTTCCTCTCTACATTCAAGAGGTTCTAATGGCACCTATCTACAACCTGGACAGATTTTGCGAGTTCCTGGTGATCCAGAAAGCTTCAGTTGTGTTGATGATAGGCCTTGAGCCTTGATATATTGACCAGTGGTAGTCCTGCTCCTTCCAGAGTCTCTAACTCTGTTGCACCCCAATTCACCATCGTCTTAATTCGATAAGGTCCTTCTGAGTGTGGAAGCCATTTTCCCCTTAGTTGTGTGTGGATTTGAGGTCTATGGAGAAGAACTAACATGCCTGTTTGTAAGTGATTGTTCCACAGATTTCGATCATGTGCCTCCTTCCTTTTCATTTGAGTCTCTAGTAATTGTTTTGCAGCATGTAGACATATCTCTTCAACTTTGTGCAGTGCTCCAAGCCTCTGATAGACACCACAATCTTTCTTTCTCTGCATGAATGCTAGCTGTGGTGACCCATGTAGAAATTCAAAGGGTTCAATAGGCAATATCCCATAAACCAATAAGAATGGAGAGTATCCAGTAGCTTCTTTGTAAGCAAATCTGTACTGCCATAGGGTACCTTGATAAGCTATGCCCCAAGAAGTGGGTTGTAACATACATTCCTTCCTTAACATGGAAATTAATACCTTATTGGTGGATTCTTCCTATCCATTAGCTCATGGATAATAGGCACAGAGGTCCTATGTAGAATTTTGTACCTGTTAAAAATTCCATGAAGGACCTTGTTCACAAAATGAGTACCTTGGTTTGTACAAATTTCAAGGGGCATCCAAATCTACAAATGATGTTACTACAAATGAAATCAGTAACAGTTTTTTGCATAGTCAATGGCAATCAATAGATACTTTTCTCTCTTTGGAACCGAGGTAGGGTAGATGGGCCCTACAAAATCTAGCCCCCACTTCTCAAATGGTTGCCAAGAAGTGGGAATAATCAAGGGGTTGTGCCTCTGCTTTGTTGGCTTGGGTCCACACCTCTGACAGACATCACATGCTTTTCCCCATTCCTCTACATCTTTGAATAATGTAGGCCACCATAAGCCAGCATCAAGGATTCACTGGCTCATAATGTGTCTTGGAAGGTGCCCACTACCTGCTCCTTCATGTGCAAATTTAAAGATTTCTCTCACTTCCTCTTCTTCCATGCACTTTTTAACCTGTTGTGCTTGCCCTATCTATGTAATTTTCCCTCAATAAAGGTAAAGGGTCTGCTTTTGATGAGCAACCTCTTTCTTTGCATGACACTTTCCTTCTCCAGATACAATCTAGTTTTAAGAAAATTCTTGATGTCATCATACCAACCTTGTGCTTGTACAGCGAACAAATTAGCATATGGAAAATCATCATTTACTCCAATTGCTTGATCCATCATGTTGATCCTAGATAGGTGGTCTTCCATGACATTTTCTTTACTTGGTCTATGGTCTATGAAATGGAGGTCCTATCTGTTTAGGCTGAGGTCTAGAGCTAGGGTCTGCATACATGACATTCGCATAGTCTGGCTCCTAGCTAGATTCATTGGGTTCTTCATAATAGTATGACTCATTGTGCTCGGGTGACTGCATGTAGTAAGCCTATGGGCTATCAATATGTGTAGAGTCAAAACTATGATCACTTGGGTCACTTTCTCATAGCAATGGTGTTATTGGGACTATGGCTCTGTTCAGATTTTCTTTGGCAGATGCATATTTCACTGGAATTACATTGGTAGGAGCAGGGGGTTGTTGCGCTAGGACTGGTTGCAGTCTTTGTTGCCCTTGATAGGGTGGTTAATAGGGTTGCTGGGGCCTACCATACTGTTGTTGTGGGTACTGATTCTGGTATTTTCCTTGTTGTGGATAAGTCTGAGGATAATTTTGCTTAACAGCTTGTTTGTTATATGGGCAGTCTTGTGTAGTGTGGTTGGTGTATCGCCTTTCTATGGTGGAGTATTGGCTGTTAGGGTTCACTTGGGGTTGGGCCATGATAGGGCACACATTAGCCATATGGTCTCCTCCACAGGTATAGCATCATTTTCTTGGGGCAAATCTAGGAATCTGCTTGCTAGAGACACCTAATTTCTGAGCTACCTTTTCTGTTAGATCCTCAATTGATGTGGATTGTGAGGAAATGAGGCGAGTAGAGCTATCTGAATCTCTATAGATCTTTGAGAGCTCTAATTCCTCCCCTAGATTATCCTCGATGTCTATGCACATGCGTACACACTCTTCTATGGATCTAGGGTCCTCTAAGTACACATATGATCTTAGTTTGGTGCTTAAAAATCCATCTAGAAATAAGGCCACTTGTTTGGCCGGAGTGGGTAACTCTGGAGCAGGGCATCTCTCTAGGTATTGCCTAAACCTTCTTCCTACGAGCCTCACTGTCTCTTGAGGTGTTTGCTTGAAGCTGTATATCAAGGAAGATGTATTATGCCTAATGCCACTTTTGGAAAACTCAGTGATGAATGCTTCAAGAAGTTGGTCTATATTTCTGTACTGATCTTGGTGAAGTGGTTGAAACCAAGTCAATGCAGTGTTCTTGAGTGTTAGGCCAAAAGCATTGTATTGAGTGAACAAGTCTTCCAATTGTTCAGGTCTCAAAACTTGCCTAAACTTAGCTACATGGTCATACGGGTCTCCTGTGCCATTGAAGCAATTCTTCATGGACTTAACCAATTGTGTGGGTCTTAAGGTTCTAACGTGTTCTCTAAGCCTTGGCCAAGGGAATTCATCTGTATTTCTCCCTGTCCATCCTATCAGTCTTTGTCCTCGTTCTTTCTCTTCCAAGTGGATTAGCAAAGCTCACCTCGGATCTATCTCTACTCCTCTCTCTCTGAGTTCCATGAGCTTGAGATGTTCCAACTCCTTGGTGACCATAAGACACAATGGATTGAGGTTGGAAAAACCAATTCTCCCTTCCAAGTGTATGCGTGACTTCCATGCTCTGAGACCACAAAGATCCTCTCAAAAGCATCATCTAAGTAGGTCACTTTGCCTAGGATATCAGGATCTTTGAATTCATAGATGGTAAGGGCTCCCACTTCGTTAGGCTTCTCACGCTTATACCTCCAAAAAGCCTCATCCGTCTCTCGACTCACAAGCAAATCTATGCTCCTATTGTCCTGGGACACCAACTCGGGAGTGATTATTCTCGTCAGAACCGACTTGCCGCGAGGGGTTTTTGGCTCCTTTCCTAAGTTCCCTTGCTCTATGTCACCTAATTCGGATTCAGAGATTATGTTTCCAAACTCATCCGTCCTTTCAGGTTGGCTGGTGACCACATACATTGTTCCTTCTTTATCTATGTAGGAAGCATTTTCGAACTTGACTACAGGGCATTCTAGACCAATGGGCTGATCTGGGTTTTTAATTAGGACAACAGATCTTCTCAGGCCGTCCTCATAGATGCGTGCACCTAAGCGGTTGGTCCTGATGTATTCCAATTGAGTTTTGTAGGGACCCTCAGGTCTTTCTAGGTATGCCACTCCTGAGCTACCTACAGGTCTCTCCATGCTGTAAGACATCTGCGAGTCACTAGTTTCTGAGTCTGGAGCGTAGGGGTAATCACTCAATTGTTGGGCCTAAGATCTGGCTATATGGTTGACACTAGCCTCAGATGATCTAATACTCTGACGGTCTGTCCCTAAGTGTCTTCCTGATCTAAGGTTCATATGCCCTTCCAATTAACCCAATGATCCTTGTACAACCACGTTGCTGATTCTTTGATACCAATCACTTGTTCCTTTTGAGTTCCTTTGTATGTGTTTTCTTGTTTTTAATTAAGCGTCATCACGAGCACTTAAGTGTGTCGTACTTGATGTTCTTCGTCCACTTAGTTTAAGTTCTTTTCCTTTAAGTTGTCCCTTGACTACAATTTAGCCTATTCTTGGACTTGAGAAATTAAGGCTCTTCGAACTTGAGTATTCCTATCGTATCCCTAGTCAATTTGGACAACTACTTGCACTTAGCCTATGCTAAGAATGGACTGAGGGGGTTGAGAGATGTTCCAACCTCAAGTCGCTTCTCCTTGCTATGCTTGCCTGCCCAGGAAACGTGTTCCCAAGCTTGCACACAATGGCACTTGCTTTGCTTTCTCCAGAAGCTCTCGATGATCCTGTAAAAATCCCAAGTTTAGCTCCACTTTTTACCCTCAATTGAGAGAGAATTCATTTCAGAAACTTTTAATGATCCTTTTTTCCCGCTTTTCTATTGCCAAAAAATTTCCTCTAGAGCTCCCTTGGTGTACCTACCCTTGAGAGGGTCAACTTCAAAATATCCTATCACCACGAGCTTTCTGACAAGCCCTATAGCTCAAAAAATGGATTTCATATGAAAAAGTTATGATAGTTCAGGGTTTAGGGGGTTAAAATAGACAATCAAGACCTTTCAAGAGTTTAGTGCATTTTTCTAAGGCCTTTGTAAGTGTATGAGTAATTGAGTATGCAAATATGCCCAAAATTTAGCCTAAATTTTCAAAAAAATTTACCACCTTAATTTTTGTCGAAAATGCATGTCTATCGCGATAGACAGTGTCTGTCGTGATAAACACTAGTTGTCACGTGGGGCTGTCTATCGCGATAGACGGTGTCTGTCACAATAGACTGGGTCTATCGTGAGTGTCTGTCTGCCGCGATAGACGGATGTCTGTCGTAATAGACGAGGTATGCCGTCTGTCATGGTTTGGTCTTTCGCGATAGACGGTGTCTATCACGGGTCTCTTTCCATCGCGATAGACGGGGTCTATCGTCTATTGTGGGCCTGTCTGTCGCGATAGACGGTGTCTATCGCGATAGACTGAGGCTGTCGTCTATCGTGCCTTTTGGTCTGTTGCAATAGACGGTGTCTGTCGCGATAGATGGTCTCTATCGTGGGTCTCTGTCTGTCGCAATAGATGGGTGTCTGTCACGATAGACGGTCTCTATCGTGGGTCTCTGTCTGTCGCAATAGACGGGTGTCTGTCGCAATAGACAGGGTCTATCGTCTATCGTGGGCCTGTTTGTTGCGATAGACGGTGCCTGTCACGATAGACGGCCTCTGTCGTGGGATGCTGTCTATCACGATAGACGGTGTCTGTCGCGATAAACTGAAAAAATGCAAATTTTTAGAATTTTTTAGTGATTTGGAGTGCTCTCATGGTGTAGGTTATTGTGCCAAACATGCATTCAAAAAATATTAAGGTTTTCTATCTATCGTGATAGACAGAGGTTGTCATCTCGAGACCTGTGTAGGGTCTATCGTACCTGTGGAGATGGTGGTACAGCTAAATCTTGCAGCAAAAGCTCAAAAAACGCACAAAAACTGATAGCATGTAAGCTCTCTCTCACTCTCTCTCACAAGTGAAATGAGGGAAAGTGGTGGGGAGTGGAATATGACCAAAAATTGAAATTTTTGTGAAGATGGAGATGGAGGTGGGCGATGGTGAGGATGATGGTGATGCAAAAAGAAGAAAAAATGAAGAAAAATAAAGAAAAGAAAGGATATTACCTATGACTCCAATGTCTCAACTCTACATCTTACCATCACACGCTCGTCCTCGAAGCTCTCTCCCTGGCAACGGTGCCAAATTTGGTGTCACTCTAGCACAATGGTGACTACCAACGTGAGGAGATCCACCTCATAATTGTCAATCCATGGAGATGTGAGGACTAGTATGAAGACTATGAACAAGTGATGGCACAAGTGTGTGAGTGAGAAGCACACAAACATGCACACACCTACACACACATGTGCACACAAGGCAAGAACAAGGAGAGGAACAATGGAGTTCTTTGCATTAGTCAAAAAGTCTCTTACATAAGCTCAATTCACAAACAATCCAACCCCAAAAATGAGCTCTCTAGCTCTTTTTATAGTTTTTTGACTAGATTTGGCCTTGTCCAGACCTAGTGTCTAGCCTAGTTAAAAATTAGGTTCTAGAGCCTATTTGAGGGCTCAAATGGAGTCCAAAAATTATGAAAATTGGTATGTAGCTAATTCTAATACTCCTCAAGCTTGAGGACTCCTCGGCTTGAACAAAATGGAGTCTATTCCACCAAAAACGGGATTTACAATGTGTGTGTAGTTATGAAAAACACTTGAATTGGAAATACTTTATGGAAAAAAATGATTGGGCCTTGTTGTCGTATTGTGCATGATTGCTCCATTGTGCCTGTATGCTCTTCGTATGACTTGTATGCCAACAACATTCCTTGATTTGTGTATATGATGTGCATACCTACGAAGAATGTGAGCTCACATAAATCACTAATTTTGAACTCCTCGTGCATGCGTCTTTTGATTCTTTGTATACCATTCGAGTCATTCCATATCACAATTATGTCATCTACATATACACACAAATAGGCAACTTCATTGTGACCCCTCTTGATGAAAACAGAAGGGTCTACATTGCTTGACTTGAAACCTTGGTCTTGAAGATAGGTTACCAATTTGAAATTCCAAGCTTTACAAGCTTGTTTCAGTACATACAATGCCTTTTTGAGTTTGCATACATAAATATGTATAATTAGGGTGTTCAAATCCTAGAGGTTGTGACATGTACAGCTCTTCACTGATCCACCCATTGAGGAAAGCATTATTCATATCAAGTTGAAGTAGCTTTCAACTTTTGCTACACTAAGCAATGTCCTAATGGTGGTCATTTTGGTAATTGGTGAGAATGTCTCCTCATAGTCTATGCCTTGAGTTTGAGCACATCCTTTAGCAACCAATCTAGCCTTGGACCTACAAATTGATCCATAGGAGTTTCTTTTCCACTTATAGACCCATGTCCAACCTATTACCTTCTGATTGGCTTGCAATGGGAGTAACTCCCAATCATCCATTTCTTTTAAGGCTTCAATATCCTCTTTCATAGCTTTCTCCGAATTAAGGTTATCCTTTCCTTCTTCATATTTGGAAGGTTCCTCTGAAAGAGAGTCTTTGACCAAATAAATAAAGTGATTTATAACAATGTAGAGTTATATCCATACCTTTCATGTTATTTTCTTTCCCTTTTTGACCTTCTAGGAGTATGTTTGGAAAATTCTCCACATTCTTGCATTTTGGCCTCTTCTCTTGAGTTCCTGCCCATAAATAGTGTGGTAATCTCTTCTCTTCATGTTTGTCCTTGCTGATCCAACTAGGTTCTTGTTTCTTATCTCTCCAATACCATTCAATTGAGGTGAATACCTAGTAGTCACTTCCCTTTTCATTCCTTTATCTTGAAAGAATTCATCAAAATCTTTGGAGAAGTATTCTCTCCCTCCATCAAATATGAATTTCTTCAATGATCTACATGTATGGTTTTCCACATGTATTAGGTACTTCTTGAAGCATTCAAGCACTCCACTCTTACTCTTGATAAAGTATAGGATGGTCCATATACTATGATTGTCAACAAATGAAACATAATACCTTGAGCCTACCAATGAAGGTTCTTGACTTGGGCCCCACACATCAGTGTGTAATAAGTCAAATAGATTATTGTGGATGTAGCCCTTATGTTGACTGGTTGTCTTCATGCCTTGCCAATCTGATAAGCATCTCATCTATTGATCATGTATTACTTACCTATGTTTGGCATGCCTAGAACACTTTGATCCCTCCATATATCCTTCAAGGTTTTTTCATTCAAATGAGAAAGTCTCTTATGCCATACTTCAAGTTCACTTAGGTTTTAAGACCCAAAATTGAATAGAGCTATGTTCATGGTTTCTCCTACTTCAAAAATTAAGAGCCTACCATGCTTTTCACCTCTAGCTATCTTCTTGAAGCCTTGACATGGATCTTCCAAAAAAGCTCCATGTTGGGTGAACTGAACTTGCAAGCCTTTTCAACTATTTGGCCTACACTTATTAGGTTTTTAATGGTATTTGGTATGTAAAGAACCTTACTCAGAGTGTATGTATTGCCATTTGGGAGCTTTAACATTACCAATCTTCTCCACATTATTCTTGGTTTCATCCCTTTTTTGTACTTCACAAGTCAGATAGAAGAGCAACATTGCCTACAAAATTATTTGAGCATCTTGGACTTCCCAAGTTAGATAGAAGAGCAACATTGCCTGCAAAATTATTTGAGCATCCTGGATGTATGTAGAACAAATGCTCATCTTCTTGACCTTATTTGTGACTTAGGTTCATTAGAAATAATGAATCTTCATGTGATTGATCTTCTAAGTAATTGTTGAAGTCTCTTCTATTATGAATTCTATTGTTATTATTGAAGTTGTGTCCACCTCTACCTCTAGTGTTACCATATCCACCTCTTCTACTTCCTCTCTGAGTCCTTCCATTGAACTAGCAATTTTGAGTGGTGTGGTCAGTCTTATTACAGATGGCACAAGGTTTAACATCCTATCCCTTTGATTTATCAAGCTTTCCTCCTTTCTTCTTCCCTTTGCACTTGCTCTTCTCTACATAGTTGACTTGGGAAATATCTTCTTCATCATCTTCCTTCTTGCCTTTGTGCTTCTTGTCTTTCTGATCTACATACTTGTTGAATTATCTTGATAAGATTTACCTTCCTTCATATTATTGTTGGCTTCTTGGTTGAAGAATTGTCCAAGGAATATGTTGAAATCAAGAGTTTCTACATCCATGATGAGGTCATAAGCTGTGGTTAAGGATTTCCATTGCTTATCACTTCTAACCCCATTCAAAATTTGCCTAATGATGGCTTCTTCTTCAATTAGCTCTTGAATAGATGCTAACTAATCTGCAACCTCCCTGACCTTAGTAAGAAACTCTGTGATAGTTTGTTTTGGTGTCTTATTCATTTAGTCGAACTCGTTCCATACATGGTTCTTCCTAGGTTTGGTGCTAGCAAAGAAGAAGGTCTCAAGTGCATCCCAAGTCTTTTGAGATTCTTTTCATACTCTAATATGTGATTAAAAAAAATCATAGATAGATTTTTGTATATAGGACCTTGCTTGAGCATCCCTTGCACACCAAAATTTGAGCCTATCTATCTCCACTTGTGTGGGTCCTCCTTTGGATCTTGGAATAGGCATAGTTCCATTACCTGCTACAATTCCATAGATATTTCTACCTTGCAAATAGGCTTCCATTCGGATTTCCAAGAAGTATAGTCGTTTATATCAAGCTTCTCAATCATTGAGGGAAATCCATCACACACCTACAAAATTAAGTTGATAAGTGATGAAAATTGATCCAATCAACTAGTACAGGACCAACCCTTGCAGTCTTGGAGTCTCAAAAAAATTTATAGGCTTGTATTTAGTATAATAAAATCTACTATGTACTTTGGAATATCAATGAGAAACAATTGATACAAAACAGATAGATTTGCATAATGACTAGACAACAAAACTTGTTATTTTAGGTTGAATGATGCAACTTCAAATAGTCAGAGCAGCCATTTTGATCACAATTGATCAATTTCCTTTTCAATTAGTTCCATATATAGGGTTTAGTAGCTCAAATGCATAAGAAAAGAATTTATCATCAATGAAGGTGATTGCAATAAGCTTAACATTGTTTGGTGGTACCCCCAACTTTTTAGGAGTATGCAAAGATAGACCCCAAGACCTTAAGATCACAATTTACCAAAATCTACTAAATAAAAATGTCATTAACATATGTACAAATAAAGTAGACACTATTAACTTTCCAATGAGTGCTCACTCATCAAATTTAGATCTCCGTAAAGAGAGATCTAACTCCTACAAATGGACTATGATTGAAGAAGATGATGCAGAGATTGAAGTAGAGAAAAATAGATGAACAAAAATGTATATGTATTGATCCAAATTTTTGTACAAAAGAGTGTGAGTCATTATATAGACTCCCTTAATGATTTTTGTGACTCTCTCTCAATGAATTCAAATTCAAATCCATGCGGGTAGTGTTTGTTGAGATGAAGAAATTACTTTCATACAATCTAGGAAAAGTGGAGATCTAATTTTCATCTTGATTTGGTGACTAATTGAACACCAAAATCATCCACCTTCAATCTCATGGAATATGACCTTTTCCTTTTTCCTTTCACAAGGTGTTGAGCCCATTAAAGTCATATTGGTCAAAGTCAACTATAGTCAAAGTCAACCACAACCAAAGTCAAAAGATCAAAGTCAAACTGGTCAAAGTCAATAAGTTCAAGGTCAAGTCAACTAGTGCAAATTCAAAGTGCTAAAGTGCAGGTGTCAAAGTGCACAGGTAGTGCACAATTAATTGTCCACAAAGGGTAAATTGGAGAAAGTGGGTTGCAGGTTGCAGAGGTATTTCTCTAATTTCCCTAAGGTTCAAAGTGTTTTATAGGGTTTTGGAAGGTTCAGGTGAACCCTCTCTTATGTGCAAAAGTGAAGACTTAAAAGGAAAATGTGAAGGTATATGAAGCGGCAGCGTACACAGAAGTGAAAGTATGGCCCCCAATTAAAATTTTTGGTTTTAATCTAAAGTCACTACAGGACAAAACAGGGAGTCTTTGGTTGCTACTTGTGAAGACAATCTTGGGATATCAAAGTGAGCACCAAGATGCTCTTGCAGTTAGGAGCATACGTGAATCGACACACTCAAATCAAGGCAACGACTATTCTTGGACCATTCTAAGTGTAAGCAAGAGTGAGCATAGTCTAAGCAAGGCAAGAGAGAGAAGTGAAAGAGACACCCAGTGTGCGACGCAGAGAAGTGAAGTGCAAGGTGTGCATGAAGAGTGACCAAGGAAGTGTGCAGAGGAGTGCTAAGCTAGTTCCCCAAGGATCCCAAGGTCTCATTGAAGTGTGCGCGTGCCGACAGAAGGTATCCATCCCTCCCCCTTAGTGGAAGCTTGGTGCAAGGTGTGCACAAGTGCAGGCTTGGAGAAGGTGGATGTTTGGTGTAGAGGAGGCCGGCAGCAACAAGTGTTTTGGGTATTTGGTATCTTGTAATTGAGCACTCTGTGGGATTTTGCACAGAATCATTGGATTGCATTGTGCTTCACATTGTATTTGTCTTATTATAATCAATCAACAGAGGTTTCCAGTGTGTATCTTTCTTCTCTTCTTTCGCTTTTCTCCTACAAACACTCAAATCCCTTCTTGTCCATGAATCCCCCAACAAAATTTGGCACGCACGGTGGGACTCCAAGGAGATTTGAGCATAGGAGAAGATATATTGCAATTGGAGAAGCAATATTCAAGTGTCGACAGTACTACTTCAGTGGACTAAGAGGTACATATTCTTATCAATTATCTCATACTAAGAGGACTATGAACAGCCCATGACCGCAACCCGGTTCCAAACATTGAGGGTCACCTGCAAGCAAACAAGAAGGAAGGCTGTTAGAAGATCCTCTAGTCCACTTTCATCAACTTCATCAGTAAGGAGTATGGCGTGACAGGTAGACTTGGAAACCTTACTCTCAAGATTAAATATAAAATTTCCTTCTTTCAAAGGCCTAGCTCAGGAAGATCCGGATGAGCATATTAGAAGATTTTTGGCGCTATGCAAAACTAGAGGCTTAATGGGTAGGGAGGATGCCTTTTTGATACTCTTCCCTGCCACATTAGAAGGATTAGTCGATAAATGGTTTAGCGAGTTTGCTGAGAACCATTTTACAACTTGGGACCTAATGAAAGATGCATTCAAGAATCAATCTCAGCATGGAAATACTGCAGAGATCATCATAGAGGAATTAGAGAATTTGAGATTAGGTCCAATTGAAAAGTTCCCAGAGTTTGTGACTAGGGCCAAGTCACTAATGGCTAAATTACGAGACCCACCACATGATTTTTTTGTTAAGAAATGGTTAGCTAAGCCACTTCCAGTGGCCACCCAATGCAAAATCAAGGAATTAGTGTTGCCTACAGCCTCCATAGAGGAGTTCATCAACACAGCTACACGATTGGAACAGATAAGGCAACAGTATGGAGCAACTTCTTCTCAACTACCATATTCTACAGAAATGGAGGATCCAGTAATCCAGTTAAGGAAGGAGCTAGAGGGCTTAAAAAGGAATAAGCCCCACAAAGAGGAGGAGAATGATGTTACTCAGTTGCGAAGGGAGATTGAAGCATTAAAGCTCTAAAAAGAGGAGGAGGCCCAAGCAGAGGAATTGGCCCAACTGCGACAGGAGCTACAAGAACCCAAAGGGGGTTGGTGTTCCATGTGCAGCAAGCAAGGGCATATAGTAAGTGAATGTCCTCTATTAAGTGTGACTTGTCAATTATGCAAGAAAGTTGGTCATGAGGTCCAAGAATGCCAATCAAGGGGAATGCCTGCAACAACATACTGGACACAAGGAGGACCCCTACCACCGGCAAATGTGATGGCTGCTGCACCGAATCAAGGTAACAATTACAACCCTAGACAGAGGGATAATTTTGGAAATGGGCCTAGAAGGCCAATTATTTGTTTCGGATGTGGAGAATGTGGGCACTATCAAAGTAGGTGCACTCTCCTAGAAAATGCCCCTCCTTGCAGGAACTGCCCAGAGGCCAGAGACCACTATACTAATTGTTGTCCTAAGAACCAAGCATCTTCATCTGGGCCCCACATTCAAATGATTTCTTTATGCAAAAAAGAAAGGGTAGATCAAGTCCATGTGCCATCTCCATCTACCAGGGTGGTGCAGTTAGAAGAAATTGAATCTTTTACAGTGCAGACAAGAAGCAAGGGGAAGGTTCAAATGGAAATAGGTCAAGAATCAATGATTAATGGATTAAACAAAGACAAAGGTCTGTCTGAGAACAAAGCCACCACATGTGCAGACACAAGGCAAAAAGAAAATTTCATAGGTGCCAGTGATGCTATTGGACATGCATTCAATAGGGCTCATGAGGAGTTTGATAATTCAAATGGAGCCTAGGCTCTTAAGGAATCAGAAGCTTTCAGACTACTCAAGTCCATGAAAAAGGAGGTTAGTATTTTTTATTTAATAAAGATGGATGGGAAGTTTAGGTCAGAACTCTTGCAGATAATTGATGAAATGTCCACAACAAGTTTAGTGGCAAAGGTTGCTGTTATGCATTCAGATAAAAGTGTAGGGGAAGCACCCCTCACAGATTACAAGAGCCCTTGGCTAACAGTCTCTATTAAAGGTCATTAGTTTCAAGGAGTTATTGTGGATGGTGGTTCTGGCATTAACTTGATGCCTAAATATACCATGAAAAAGATTGGACTATACCCTTCACGACCTGCCAACTTCACTGTAACAATGGCAGACCAAAGCATAGTAAGGTCTATGGGAGTGGTCCCTGGAGTTCCAATCAAGATACAAGGTACCATCTTTAACTTGGACTTTGTTGTTTTAAGGCTGCCACAGGTAGAAGGAAGCTTCCCCCTGTTAATTGGGAGACCTTGGTTAAGGCATGCCAATGTGCTACATGACTGGGGCAAGGACACAATGTGGATTAAGCAACAGGGAAAAGAGTTGCAGCAGATAATTTTAGAAGAAGGACCAGACAGTCAAAGAAATACTAGCATGATGCAGAAAATTGGTATTTGTATGGAAGAAGAATTGTTGGACAACCCAGAAGCAGACCTATTTGAAGGAGCAGATTTATGTGAAGATGAAAACATGTTGGCTTGGCTCCATGCAGAGGACCCATCTTACTGCTATGGAGTTTTTCCAAACTCAAGTAGAGAGGAAGCATTTGAAGAATCAAAGGATATCATTCAGGTTATTGACTCGAGTGAGACAGTCTCAGTTAAAGGCCATAGAAGAGAGGAGAAAAGAGGAGCCCTTAAGTGCAACAATGCTGAAGATACTTCAAAGCATATGTCAATGGCCACTATTTTATGGATCCTGGTATGGATATCATCTGTTGTGTCAATTTTTATGATAGTGAGTGCAGAGCTTTACAAAGATATGGAAGAAATACCTGCAAGTCTTTGGAAATAGAGGGTTCCATTGGATGAAGAAGATGGAATAGTGAAAATAAAATTTTGCAGATTAAGTCATAATGTAGCTGAAACAAAGATACAAAAGAGGCAGTATGGAGGAGATAATAATTTTTTGAAGGATTCAATATACCCCTATCAGATCATCAGTGTGCCCAACAAGAAGATAAAACAAATGAAGTGCAACACAATTGGAGATTATGGAGGATTTTCTCGGGGTCAACATATAAAGATCATGGCTAAAGGCCTATCATCAAGCCAACTGAAGAATTATGGATCACCTAGAACCTGCAAAATTTGTCCAGGTTGTACATAGCCCTCTCATTTAATTTTTGCTTAAGTTTTAGTAGTTTTCTTTATCCATTTCATTCTTGTCTCTTGAGTTTTTAGCAAATTTAGCAGCCATTTCATAAACTTTGCAAAGATACAATTTTTGCATTTTTTAGGAATTTTTTTCAAAAATTTTCAAGCATTTTTTAGAATTTTTCTAGCATTTTTCTCCTTTTTCATGTGTCATTTTCTTGCCAAATTTGAGGAATAAAGGAAGCTCTCTGTGCGTTTGAGTGCAAAAAACTAGCTTAGGCCTGTTGGAAAATTTTTGACAATTTTTTTGAAGATTTTTTGGATTTGTCTTGCATTTTTTACGTATTTTTTCAGTTTTTTTTGGATTATTTAAAAAAAAAAATAAAGCTCCCCTAGGCATTTTGTTTTTTCCCAAAGAAAAAAAATCCCCCCCCCCCCCCCCCCCCCCCCCAACCACCCCCCCCCCACCACCCCCCCCCACCACCACCCCCACCACCTGCCCCTCCCCCCCCACCCCTCCCCCTTCTTAGTTTTTATTATTTTATTTATTTTTTCTTCTTTTATAATTTATTTTTTATTTTTATTTTTTATTTTTTATTTTGCTTTAATTTTCACCGGCAGCGTTCAATGTTTTATTATTAAAACAAAAAAAAAAGAGAAGAGAAGAAAAAAAGAATTTTATTTTATTTTTCTATATAGTTATTTTTTTAATTTATTTATTTTATTATATATATATATATATTTATTTTTTATGGCTCAAATCTTTTGGCTCTGGATCGCGCCTCGGATGGCCATTTTTTTCAAATTTGGAGTCATTTCATGTATTTTGGCACCTCTGGATTCATTTTTTGCATTGAGTTTTCCAAAATCACACCTTTTCTCTGACTTTTGGTCAAAACCCACATGTTTTGAGCACATTTATCGCATGTTTTTATTTCACCACACTGTCCACATGGTTTATTCTCACTTTGTGTTACCTTATGTTTCATAATTTCCAATATGCACCCTCTGTAGCTCTACTGTTTGATCATTTTAACCCTCTCAAGACCCCTGAATCCTACTCCCAATCCCTCAACCAATCTGCCCAGCCACATCCTTAACCCTCCCTACCCTATCCATCTCCGCCCCTCAGCCCTCCCCTTCCTATCCTTTCTACCCTCCCATTGCTTTCCTTGCCTTTTCCATGAAAAAATTCCACTCTTTGGTTCTTCTATGGTGTTATTCTCTCCTGCTCCTGGTGGACTTGGTGGCTGCTCAAGTGTCCTTCTGAAGATTTTGCAGCTCAGAAGTTATGGTGTCCTTTCTCCTCAGAGTTTTGGCTGTAGCTCTCCCGGACGGAGAGCACATTAGGTGGTGGGCAACTGTTGAGCCCATAAAAGTCATAGTGGTCAAAGTCAACTGTAGTCAAAGTCAATCACAGTCAAAGTTAAAAGGTCAAAGTCAAATTGGTCAAAGTCAACAAGGTCAAGGTCAAGTCAACTGGTGCAAAGTCAAAGTGCTAAAGTGCAGGTGTCAAAGTGCGCAGGTAGTGCACAATTAATTGTCCACAAAGGGTAAATTGGAGAAAGTGGGTTGCAGGTTGCAGAGGTATTTCTCTAATTTCCCTAAGGTTCAAAGTGTTTTAAAGGGTTTTGGAAGGTTCTGGTGAACCCTCTCTTATGTGCAAAAGTGAAGACTTAAAAGGAAAATGTGAAGGTATGTGAAGCGATAGCGTACGCAAAAGTGAAAGTATGGCCCCCAATTAAAATTTTTGGTTTTAATCTAAAGTCACTACAGGACAAAACAGGGAGTCGTTGGCTTCCACTTGTGAAGACAATCTTGGGACATCAAAGTGAGCACCAAGATGCTCTTGCAGTTAGGAGCGTACGTTAATCGACACACTCAAATCAAGGCAAGGACTATTCTTGGACCATTCTAAGTGTAAGCAAGAGTGAGCATAGTCTAAGCAAGGCAAGAGAGAGAAGTGAAAGAGACACCCAGTGTGCGACGTAGAGAAGCAAAGTGCAAGGTGTGCATGAAGAGTGACCAAGGAAGTGTGCAGAGGAGTGCTAAGCTAGTTCCCCAAGGATCCCAAGGTCTCATTGAAGTGTGCACGTGGCGAGAGAAGGTATCCATCCCTCCCCCTTAGTGGAAGCTTGGTGCAAGGTGTGCACAAGTGGAGGCTTGGAGAAGGTGGAGGTTTGGTGCAGAGGAGGCCGGCAACAACAAGTCTTTTGGTTATTTGGTATCTTGTAATTGAGCACTCTGTGGAATTTTGCACAGAAGCATTGGATTGCATTGTGCTTCACATTGTATTTGTCTTATTATAATCAATCGACAGAGGTATCCAGTGTGTATCTTTCTTCTCTTCTTTCCCTTTTCTCCTACAAACACTCAAATCCCTTCTTGTCCAAGAATCCCCCAACACAAGGTTAAAACTGTAAGATTTTATAAGAATAAGTGATCCATAAAGGATCCTTAGAAAATATCATAAATGAATGTTGATGAAGGTTCTTCAAGAGATAACTTCTACTAGAGTGTACTCCAAAGAAATATCTTGGAAACTCAATCTATTACTCTCATTGGAGACTTTGTTTTTAGATATTTCCTATGGTACCTTAGACATTTAAATTTGACCTATAGATTGGGAGATACACTCTAATCTTTGTTGGGATAACTTCTCAAAGTGGTGTGTGCTACTAACCACCTTGACCAAGCATACTTCCTAGGCTCGAATACTCATTGTTGGATCCAAGGGACATTGAACTCATGAGCTACTGGCTAAAGCCTAGGAGTATGACGGGCTAACCACTTGTCCCAACAACTATGGTTGATGATTCATTCTTAATCATCCCTCTTAGGGTGTGGTTCAACCATCTCATTCTTGTCATTTCTTGAGTCTAACATTCTCTTCCCCTTCTAGAGATGATTGCACCCAATGATAAACCCCTAATCTCCCCTTGAATTGATGTCCTCATCCTTGCACATTCTCTTTAACCTTCTTATTCTCAACCTTGGTGTCTTGAACCCTTGCTCTCAACCTTGGTCTCTTGAACCTTCTTGTTCGCAACCTTGGTGTCTTGAGCCCTTGTTCTCGACCTTGGTATCTTGATCTTGGTTCTCACCCATGTTAGGTATTATGGACCCTCAATCTATTGCTTGCATTAAATTTGGTCTAAGAGATTTCAAATGGTACCTTAGACATCTAAATTGGACCTATGGATTGGGAGATACACTCTAACCTTTGTTGGACTAACTTCTCAAAGCAACACGAGAAACTAACCACCTTGCCCAGGCCTACTTCCTAGGCTCTGATACGATTTAAATGAACTAAGAACCTAAATACCAAGACCACACTAGGGAGAGAGATGCATGTATCCACCCAACCAACCCCTCTGATATATAGCTCCAAGTCCAAGGGGGTAAGTCAACCTCAAGGGGACATGTTTACCTTCCATAACATGGGTTCCCAAGGTGATCACACGGTTTCCAAGCTTAGGACATCACATGAAATCTCATGCCTTCTAAAAGAAGACCATCAAATCTCTCACATAGAAATCAAGTGACTAGGAGAAGCTTCCAATCGAGCCGAAGATACACAACCTTAGAGAATTAACCCTAAGCTTCAAGAACCATCTAATAGGAGTAAATCTATAATGAATCCCAAGGGTTTCATGCCTAAAAACCCAAGGGTTCTACCCCTTAGACCCATGTGGTTGTACAGCAACATTTCTCTTTGAGATTTGCATATTCCATAAATAGCAATCTTCTTAAGGAGTGCTAGGTTATCATCCTCATGACCCAACACCACATAAGAGATTAATCCTATTATGGGTTATATTTACCCCTATCTCATGCCACTTCAAAATAAAATTCATCAATCAAGTTCCAATTTGTCTAATATCATGAACTAAATCTTCCCCATATAGTCAATCACTAGACATAGACATAATAACTTCTCATCTTAGAGTTTTCAGGTGAGATTCAATCTAACTTGTATGACTATCTCATCTCCCCATTTCCTAGAATAGGATAGTTCCACTCCTATCTAGGAAGTCTAAAAGATAAATTCAACCTAGAATATTCCCCTAAGAGCAAGCTAGAGTTACCTCTTATAGGGACAAATCCCTACTATGAATTATTTGTACCAATAAAATAGGCTTACTTCCACTAAATTAATAATCTAAATTGGAACTTGGTTAAAACTTGCTATCCGTTCCCTTTGCCTATCATGAACGAATAATTTTGTATCCATCCCCTAAGTATGGAACGTCATATTTATATAGTCATAATAGAATCATCTATCATGAAGTGATAGATATATAGAGAAAAATGACTCTTAAGTGTGTTCTTTTAGAAGAAAAAGTCTCCCTTGGGAAAAATTCGTTTTCTCTTGGAAGAACCAATATTCCCTACGGCACATATGGTTTCTCAAAGAGAAATCATTTTATCTTTGGTAAATGAAAGATGGACTTCATGCATGATGAGTCCTTTTCTCTCTAGCCATATAAGAAAATTGATAAGTGGAAGGTTGTATGCACCATCCCATACTAGTGGATCCTTCTTCCAATCCATGTGTCACGTCCTCACTAAACTCACTATGAATCCCTCATGTACAATGGAACTCCACTAAAATACAACAAAATGGGCTTTTATGAAATATGGATTCTTTATAAAATGTGGATTCTTATGAAGAGGGTATGGATTTTTATAGTTATAGATTCTTATAAATCTCCTTTACTTTGAAAAACAATTAAATTGGTTTATTCGATCCCTTGGTCGGATATGATTATAAATCCATACCACTTTGTCGTCAGTGCCAAAAACATATCAAAATCCTTCTTATGATGCTTCCTCTTGATCCTTGATCACAATCTTGTAACTCATAAGATTCCCATCTATATCTTCGAATTGGTTACATCTTTGATCCACTTACATCTTCGAGTAATGTAATTCTATATGGGATCTTTGCTTTATGTCATAGAGCTAACCTTGTTAGCTTGATGGGCACTTGGAGCTTTCAAGCACTAGGTGATGATTCCTCATGAGACCCATCTCACGGATTCCTTTTACTTGGCTTATTCTATGGTTAATTAGTGTATAGTTCACTATATCAAGCAAGTGAAAAGTTGGACTAAGCCTTACTACTTCTCGTGATATCCCATAGTCTCTTGTATATCTCTTGTGAGGTTTGCATGAAGGCTACATCCTTCACTAGCATGGTCTCTTTTTGAACTTATGGCGAATCGCAAATTTCCAATGTTCATTTGATAATGTCTACTACCTTCTCCTTTAAATATGTATGTTTTTGGGTTATAAATCATATTGGATTTAATGGTATACTATCAAATAATCCTGAATATTCCACTTGCAAATGCTTAGCTTTCATGAGACCTTTGAATTTTATACCTTGATTCATTCCTTAGTCTTATCATCATCTAGCTTATCCTTCTTAGCTAGCTTATTATAGGTTGACATGTTGAGATTCCTCCCAATCTGTATACCTAATCGATTCGATCAACGAATGTTGAAATTGTTATGTCTATGTGTGTAATATATTTTTCATATTCAACACACATGTATCTCTATGAAATCATGGTGCATCTATGTGAATGGAATCAACAAAATAATACTAAAAGTGGTGCATGTCCATGTGTGTACAAGAAATGTGCAAATACAATTTGCACACTTACAAATTTAAGGCAATAAAATTAACCAAATCTATGAATTGAGGCTTTTCCCAGTCCTTGACCAGTACATTTTATAGTGTAGCAGAAGTTAACAAGTGGAAAAACGCACTTCCATGTTGTATTTGGAAGTAATTTTCTTGCCAAATGTCCACAAAGTCTCAAATGTCACACCAAAAATTGCCAAAAAGAGACCATTGAAAAATACTTTTGATATAGAACTGACAAAAATGTATTTGATTCTAGCAATCTTTATGTCATTCGGAAGCTTATAAGGTGAAACTTTTCAATCAAACCAAAAAATTCTAGAATCTAAATCCAAAGGAGAGAGCAACATGCATGTTAATTTGATTGGTTATTAGGCAGCTCTTATTGGAATCTATATTTGGATATGCTACTTTGCAAGTCCACCAAATGTGTTTTGAAGATGGGTTTTCAATTTCAAAGCTATAGGGCTATATAGAAGTTGCAAAGGACACATGGGAAAAAAAATCAAAGAAATTGAAGTACCTTATGTGAGGGCATGAAAACTTCTCTTGTATGAGTTGGTGTCTTTGGAAATATACATTTTTAAGGATATCTTTTCTTTTCTCCTTGAAGTTTCCATTCTTGGCATGCATACCATACATAGGATTCTTCTTCACTTGCTCTTCTTCCCCCTTGCACATCTCAACTGTCTTCTTTACTCTTGTTATGAGACCCAAAACACATATAAAGGTTTCGAGAAAAGATGCACACAAAAGGAAGAACGAAAGTATGTGCACAAAAAGAAAAATCCTTTTGCACTCACCTTGTATACTCCTCTTCTATTTCATCCTTTGCTTCTTCATCTTACCATCTTCAATTTCTTGAAAATACATAGAATTTCTTCAATTTCTTGGACTATGCATATGGAGGCATAGATATGGAGATAAAAGGATCATCATATGCGTTATGATGGAAGATAGAGAAATGGAAGGAATGCATGCATGAGAGGAGAAATGGATATGCTTGAAATGCATGAGGAATGAAAGAAATGGATATGAGAGGAGAAATGGATATGCTTGAAATGCATGAGAGGAATGAAAGAAATGGATGCATGCGAGGGGAAATTGATATAATTCCCTCTTCCCTAACTCTTCTAGAATTTACATCCAAAGGAGAGAGCAACATGCATGTCAATTTGATTGGCTATTAGGCAGCTATTATTGGAATCTATATTTGGATGTATTTTGGAGATAGGTTTTCAAGTTCAAAGCTATAGGGTTGTATAGAAGTTGCAAAGTATACATGGGAACAAAAAATGAAAGAAATTGAAGTAGCTTATGTGAGGGGATGAAAACCCCTCTTGTATGATTTGGTGTCTTTGGAAATATATATTTTTCAGGATGTCCTTTCTTCTCTCCTTGAAGCTTCCACTTCTTGGCATGCATGAGAGGAATGAAAGAAATGCATGCATGCGAGGGGAAATTGATATAATTCCCTCTTCCTTTACTCTTCTTCTTTGACCCTCCTTGTTTTCTTCTCTGACCCTTCTTGCTTTCTTCTCTTATTTCTCCTTTTATCATCTAAAAAGTCTACTCTCCATATCTAAAAAGTCCCCCACGCAGGCAATGAAAAGGTTATCAAAGTGTAAATTATTGCCACTTCATTATGAATTATAATTAAATACAACACGTGTTTAGGACTCGGCCAAACACGAGAATTTAAAGGCCAAACGAAAATTTCAAGGCACGTGATTATGATTAAGAAGAAAATCCACATTGCTAAGTAAAAATGATATGAATGTCACATCCATGGATAAGAAGAATACTAGAATAGTGATATATATACATGTGTGTGCTTATATATATATATATATATATATATATATATATATATATATATATATATATATATATATATATATATATATATATATATATATATATATATATATATATATATATATATATATATATATATAGAGAGAGAGAGAGAGAGAGAGAGAGAGAGAGAGAGAGAGAAACAATCACCTGATTTGTGTATCTTTGTAGCTTGGTTGTACTTTGTCTCTTCCTGATTTAGTTCAAAATTTTTCTTTTTTTTCTTTAAAAAATATTTATTTGACATACATCCCCCTTTCAAGAAAGTTCCTCTGTACATATCATTCTTAAAATTTCCAATTTTATCCATGTATTTTAAGCCAACAAATTAAGTGATTTCATGGATATAGAGTACCTCTCTCACAGGTTTCCTATCCATATTTCGTAGGGACAAAATGCTAGTTTTGCCATTTTAAATTATTTATTAAGCATATGATCAAAAAATTTATTCTTCAAAGGTTTATAAACTATCATTTCTATGATTGAAATGTTGTAATGTACACTTTTTCTTCATTTCAAACCAAGAACAAATGTGACATTCGACTTAATTATAAAATATTTCTAAGACTGTTTTATGAATTTGTTCACATAATAGCTAAGCATATCATAATAGTCAAAACTTCTAGTATATTAATTGTTATTAAATACAACTTTCAGTGACATTGCTAAGTCAAAGAGTTCATTATTTTTTAAAATGGAGGTTCGGTCGAGGCCTACTCCCCCGGGCTTTAACTTTGAAATTGCAATTGTACAAGGAAGGGCATAGTATCCATGGGACCCCCCTTATCCCACAAGAACAGGGGTTTACATAGCTAGGTTGAATTGTGGTCACAACTACCGTGAGGCAAGATAAACGATGGCACATCCGCCACAAGATACAACTTTCCATGTTAAACATGTCCCTTACATGATGCCGGTGGGAGTTGAACCCTCACCCCCGCCTCAAGAGGCAAGAGGCCCAACCACCCGGATAAGAGTTCATTATTGGTACTAGATGATCATTTCTAATTAAATACAACACGTGTATGACTCTTCTTCTTTAGGAGAATGTTTGGTCCATGCCCAAAAGAAAACTTCAAGTCACGTGATCATGCTGGAGAAGGTCACATCCGTGGATGTGTGTGTGTGTGTGTGCATGCACATATAGAGAGAGATCAAGGTCGTTCGTATTTTTCTTCCAAGTGTTAGGATGGAGATACTCGTTGGTACCTACTCTTCATGATGAATGATAGTATTCTCATATATATGATTCTGATGTTGATTGCTACATTAGTTATTTAGGTAGAAATGAGTAGGAAAGGTCATACAAGATACCTTTGACCCTTGAAAAACTATATCAACCAAACATAGTAGACATTGTTACATATGTAAGAAAATAATGTATGCTACCAACTACATGTAGTACTTACTCACATTACTCATATGCATCCCCCTTACAAGAAACTTCAAATCTACATATCATTCTTAAAATTGCTAATCTGTATATCTTTTATAGCTTGGTTGTGCTTTGTCTCTTCTTAATTTAATTCAACCTTTTGAAAGAAACATTTGACATCCATCCCCCTTACAAGAAATTTCCTACCTACATATCATTCTTTAAATTGTTAATTTCATGCATGTGTTGTTCCTCAACATCTACAAAGCTCCTGATCAAACCATTCATCAACAAAGCTCACAAAGCTCCTATGATAGGACACCCTAATTTACTCACATCTACAAAGATCCTATGATATGATCAAACCATGCATCCGTCAATCAATAGACTTCATGGTGACTTTTTAATAACCATCCATCCGAGAGCATTGCCTGCTTTACATCTTCTACAAATGTATGTAATATGTATATATCTATGTTATGTCCATGTGTATATGCACACGGATCTCGAGTCTTCTAGATCACAAATGGAGCTCTAATTTGTGAGTTCATAGGGAAACATTAAGAAAATGTTGAATTTGTATACTATTTTTTCTTTTCACTTCTACTACTGTTGTATTATATACTTTTTCTTCATTAGGCTTAAAAACTAAAATATCTCTAACACTATTTAATCTTTTTTTTCACATAATAGCTAGGCATATCATAATAGTAAAAACTTCCAGTATATTAATTCTTATTAATAAATAAAACTTTCAGTGACATTGCTAAGTCAAAGAGTTCATTATTGGTACCAAATGATCATTTCTAATTAAGTATGACTCTTCTTCTTCTTTAGGACAAGGTTTGGTCATGCCCACAAGAAAAAATCAACTCACATGATCATGCTGGAGAAGGTCACATTCGTGGATGTGTGTGTGTATGTATGTGTATGCATGCACATTTAGAGAGAGATCAGGGTCGTTAGTATTTTTCTTCCAACTGTTAAGATGGAAGAATTATTTGGTAGTATGCTCATATGATACTGATATATGCATAGAGTAGCTATAAATGATTAGTCTTATATGCATACATTGATCTAAACACTATTTTGTTTTGTTAGTCAACCAAGCTATGTCCTTGGAACTATTCCAAATCCCCTCTAAAGGATTAACAGTTGACTTATTCATTTTAATCTTGTGTTATATAGGATTTTAAACTTAAAGTCCAACCTGAAGGCTGACCATTCAATACTTATTTCTAATTGAAATTGATGTGGAAACTCACCTCCTTATGTATTCTTGGAATGTCTTCAACATAGACATCATTTCCCCATCAGATTCCACCTCAGATGAGGCTTGCATTTCTTGTGGAGAAGGATAACATCCTCTTTGTTCCATGCAATAACAAAACTCTTAATGAGGAATTAATCCTATTCATCTTGATGCTAGGATCGAATTCACCAGATTTGGTAATTTATAACATAGTTGTAGGGGTTTAGACCCAAAAGCCCTTCCATGAGAGATTATTGGCCTTAGAAAACTCTTCCCTCTAAATGAGACTAATGCGAACCATGGGAAGCCACATTGCGTTCCATGGTCTAAGGCCATACTTTCTAACAAATTTTGATGGAGACAATATGAAAAAGGTAAAGAAAAAGAGCTCTTTCCACTCCCATATCCATAGAAATTGTGGAAAATTTACGATTAAAGGAACTCATAAAAATTATGATTAAAGGAAGCATTAGAAAAAAATTATGATTAAAGGAAGTGATAAAAATTTCAAATATGAAGCCCTACTTGAAGAATCAATGGAAAGAAATGATGATGGATCATACAAATATATTTGTAAGATCCTTATTAAAAAGAAACGTAGATACTTTATCCCTTGATGAACGAAAATGATGACATTCAATACCTTTTTTTTTTGTTTTGGCAAATCATGTTTTAAATTATTAATAAGGGAAAATTTCAAGAAAGTTAGAGAGAATTACAATCAAGGTTAATAAAATTTCCATTCCTTTCATGGGGACCCACTTGTTTTTCTCAGAGGGATTTCTTAAAATCATAGATCATTGTACCTATAAAAAACTAGGCATTTCTCAAGCAGCCACTCTTCGGGAGGCTTGTTGAAATTGGGAAACCTTTTATTTTCATTTCCTAAGAGCATCATGACTTGGGAGCACCTCAACAAGCTCTTTTTCTTGTCACATAAGATTAATTGGAAACAAGATCTACATTGTGAAGCTAGGAGGTGCTCATCCACTCTATGGAATGACACTCAATACTTGAGACAAAGCAAGAATTTAATCATAAACAAATTTAAAGGAAAAAATTATATCTCCCCTTGCTCACTGTGTACCTAAGAACCAACTTAGGGACTTGTGGAGAAAGAGACTATACCTCAATCCCCCTCAAGTGCATATAGTGGGGATTCACGCTTTAGTTATCAATCCGATGAGTATCAAAACCTAGCCGAGTGTATGAAGACATGCATTCAAATGACGATCAATGCAAACGTACTTCTCAAAGAGTGCAAACAAGGCTAAGACTATTCCAAACAAGCTTCAGCTGTCAGTCATAGTGTCACGATACTTGAAGCAGCAGCCAACAGTAAATTGAGCTTTTCTCTCAGCTCCAAACTCCAAATATAGCAAATAGCATATGCATTTCTAAGCTCTCGAGAAGACGCATCAATCCTGGTATTTTCGCTCAATTTTGAAACTTCTACTTCAAGTTATGAGCAAAATACTGAGTCACGGGAATGACCTTCCTACACTTCAGCACTTCCTACACTTCGTACACACCTTAACCACAACAAACAAACACTTTCATGGATAGACAACACTTCTTAACACTCTTTTCAAGCAACACACATGCATACAAGCTCACTAAGAAGAAGATACAGAGAGGAGAAGACACAAATTCGAAATTCTGTGCTCTTGATTCTCACAATGGCAAAAAGTCTTTACAAAGAGTCACAAATTGACTTATATACATGTGCCCTAAAAATGGTCCTTTCACACAAGAGACCAGCACTTTATTCACTAAAAGACTAATTTCCTACTAATTTACATGGGTAAGCTACTAATCTCCATGGGTATGCATCTAGAGGACTGCTCTAGTGCATTTACAACAAAAATATGTTACAAGAATGGTTATGATACAAAATAGAGTGTCCAAATCAAAAAAATTTTGGGGCCCTTCTTTTTCTCTGCCATGTGCTCTCTTTGCTCTGCAACACTCTCCCCCTCTTTATCTCTGTTGTCCCTTGATAGGCTTTACTTCTTGTCTTCAGCTTGTTTAAGAGGTCTGAATACACGCACCCAACGGTCGAAGCGGCAACAAGGACTGTCAGACAATTGGTTGTCTTATCCGAGGTATGTCTTTTGCTTTTGTTTGCCCCTTGATATCCTGTACATCACTAATTTGGGTTGCTGCATTCAGTCAAGCTGCCACGCATGCCACCAGTGACTAGGAACCACCTCCAGCACGTGATAGCAGAGCAGAGACGTTGCCTATGAGGACATGCATAGGCACGTTAGGACTAGAGTGCGACATAGAGCAAGAGGGGAATATTGTATACATAGGAAATGGATTGGAGTTCAAGAGGAGAATGCGCGCACTATGCGACTCTTACCTGCGCTTTATCCACTTACCGTGGAAGTAAGTAAAAGTTTTACATATAAATTGAAATATATATCTTATGTTTTATTTATATTATGTTTTTTATTTTTGTAGTGAGCATGATGAGAGGGATAAAAAGTACGTGCTCAGTTCACTTGAGACGGAGTTTGGGACAGGGTGGTCTCTTAAATGGTATTTAAAAGAGATGCGGACACTTATGGCTCATCGTCACGACAATGCACGGTATGTATGTATATGAGAGAGAGAGAGAACACTAATCTCGATATTAGGGTTTTGAAATCCCTAATTTAAAAACTCTAATTCAACCTTTTAGCCATATGTTTGAAGTATATGTACACCTCCGATGTCCTACTAGAGAGATGTCTCTCCTCCCAACCTTATGCCTCTATATATAGCTACTCGAATCAACGAGGATCATAATATATGTAAAGATATATACACATCATGTAGATAGGATACATAAATATAAAATGGAGTAGATATATTATGCATCACACATACATGCCTAAATGCACACATAAATATATATATATATATACTAACATATTTACATGTACATATTTACACATACATGTACATGCCTACATGCACACATAAACATATATATACATGCATACATATTTACATGTACATATTTACACATAGACACATATACATATATACATGTACACAATTATAAACACTTGCATATATTATGTACATGAATACATGAATATTTTATATAAATGCATATGCATATATATACACATATGCATATTTAACACATGTATACATATATCATACACATGCAAACACATACATATACATGAAATACATATATATGCATACTAATATATGTATACATATAAGACACATGAATACACACACATATGCATACATACATGATAAAAATTTACTCCTCGAAGATAAAGCTATGTATAAAATAATTAGGCATACCCCTGAGCTTCATGTTCTAACTTAGAAGAACATGATTTCATCTCTCTAGTAGGATTCATCGTTATTCAAGTTAATAAAAAAAACCTATTATCTGATATCCATTCAGAAGCTTCAAGTTACTATCTAATCTGCTCATATGTTTTCATTATTTCCATCATTTTGGTAAGACATCAATATAGTCTCATCTCCATTATCCTTATTGATTTCATTTATTTCTTCTATTGTTAAATCTATGTTCTCATGAATCACATCATCTATTGGTGGATTAATATCTATTTCTGGTAATTCCTCTTCCTCATCAGTAGAATCAGCATGTAGAGAATTATCCTCTTCATCAAAAAGATTAGTATCATTGTCACGTATAATGAGTCTAATTTCTATTCCAGATGTTGATGTATCAGTATCTGATGCTGAATCATCAAGAGGACTTTCTTCAATCTCTCTAACAATAAACTATTCAAACAATGACCTACCTCTAGGTTGCACATGAATGACTTGCCACCAAGGATGAGCATCTGGATTTTTATAAAAAAATGCTTGTTCAATATGCCTAGGAAGAATATATGGTTCTTTAGTAGATCGCATTACCTTGGAAGAATCAATTGCCCAAAACCCAGATAATTCCTTTCTTATTGTAGAATTACTACCTTTATACTCCGCTCGATACCAGTCAACCTTCAAAATGACCTATCAAAATATATAACAACAAAAACGTCCCATTATTACGTGCTTAAAAAAATAACTAACTCTAAAAAAAATATATAAACTTTTTTCTACCTGTTTGAATGTACGAAATGAAATTTCGTAGATACCAACAATAGTTCCTACATAACCAAGTTCGCTATCTATAAGGTTCGTGTCTTTTGAGCTAGCACGTGATAGTTGCTTGAAACAAGCAACAATACTAGAATCCTCTGTTTTACGTCAAGAATCAATGGCTTTGATTCTAATATGCTGTCCAAAAGCCCACATATTAGTGAACATTCGAGCCTGCAAAATAAATTCAATTAGTAAATAGAAACTAACATACATATATGAAAAAATTAAAATATATATTTTAATAAAATTACCTTTTGTTCACAACCTATCATTAACTCTCTTTGCTCAGCTGAGATTTCTTCATTATTTGCGTTGGAACGTTGCAAACGACTATATAGCCAATCCGTGAAATAATCTCATTATTATCGAGATTACGTCTAGATCTTTTGTTTTTTTGCCTTTTACTTTGGAGACTTTGAAGTTCCTCGTACTCGCTAAGGAATGCTTGCATGCATTCGCTATTATATGCTACAAAAGTAGAAACATCATTTTTTTCTTGAAATGTAAATAAGAATGGAACCCCCTTACCTGATAATACCTCATCTGTTATTTTTGAAGAAGACTCGTTGGTCCATGCATTTCATGAACTCTTTCAAGGTACTCACTAACGTAATACATGCACTCTTCAAGCATCCAACCCTTTGCCATGGATCCTTCTAGTTTTGCTCTTTGTCGCACGTAACCTTTTAGTATTCCCATAAATCGCTCGACCCAAAACATCCATCGAGTGTTGACAACACCAGCAATCTCTATCTCATCTACAAGATGGACTAGTAAATGAACTTGAATATCAAAAAATCAAGTAGGAAGTTCTTTTTCCATTAAACATAGTAGCTCTTTGCATTCATGTTTTTTTTGTGGGATCGAATTTTTATCAATCTCTTTGGATGTAATCCACCTATACAAATCATAAAAACAATTGTAAAGAAGTTAATTAAAAAATAAAAGATATCCAATATTCATACATATTAAATATAAAAGTATCATAATTACCTTATAAGTGATCCAAGACGATAGATCACATCTCGTACTCCTTTCGTTGTACATCCATCGATAACCAAAGGTAAAATATGTTTCAAAAAGTTATGCCAGTCATGGGTCTTTAACCCAGATAAGCTCTTATCATCCATAGTAAACATGTTTTGAAACGATGCTCCATATCCTGTAGGAGTCTTGATCAATTGAATTCTATTGTTGATAGTTTGTATCTCTTTTGTTGTAAATACCCAAGGAGCAGATGCATAAGTCGTTTCTTGTCGATGTCTATCAAAAACTGGCCATAACTTTGGTTTGGATTTTTGATCTTTCAAATCATTCCTTGATGCTGTGGTATCTTTTAGTCCAAGAAGATGCTTCCATAGTGAATAACCAATATTTTTGAATATATGCATAGGATCAAGAAGATGACATACTTTTAACTCTTTCCAATACTCCAAAGAATACCATATTGATATGTTCTCTGCGAGTGCCAATTTCCCTTTACCTCTGTTCACATACTCATTATCTGAATCATCACTAAAGATTTCTGCTTCTGGATCTATCAGAGGTCCATCTGTCCATTTTTTATACCAATCCATAGGCGGCATAGGTTTTGGATATTGGCCTGTTTCAAGCTTTCCATTAAAATGTATCGCTTCTCTTTTAGATCTTAATGGATGATCATCAGGCAAGAATCGTCGATGTCAAAGATAAATATTTTTGTTGAGATTCTTACTATAGATTGATCTCAACCAATCACCACAATATGGACAAGCTTTATAACCCTTAGTAGATATTCCTGCATCATGGAAAATGATAAAAATATAATTAGATTAAATCATATTTATTTACATGCATATTGAATAAAAAAATTACATCAATACCTGAACAAACGCCATATCCAGGAAAATCGTGAATAGTCCAAGCCACAATACCACGAATCGTAATATGTCTTTCATTGATGCTTTTCGATCCATCAATGACATTAATACCTCTCCATAACTCTTGAAGATCGTCAATGAGAGGAGCAAGATATACATTCATATCTTTAACTTGTCTTTTGCCTGGGATTAAAAGTGAAAGCATTAAATGTTCCTTTTTAATGCTAAGATATGGCGGAAGATTGTAGTTTATGACTACCACTGGCCATGTTGACCATTTATTGGATTTCATGGAGAATGGATTAACCCCATCTAATGCAACTCCTAACTTTAGATTCTGTGGATTTTGTGCAAATTCAGGCCATGTAGAATCAATATGCTGAAAAGCAACACTATCATGAGGAATTCTGATTATTCCATCAGTACTTTTGTGATCATGTCCCCAAGTCAAAAGCTTTGATAATTCGGGGCTTTGAAACATATGTCTAATCCGTGGAGCCAATGGAAAATGTCTCAATACCTTTTTTGGGATTTTACCTTCTTCACCCTTATATCGAGGAGATTGACATTTGGGACATGTCAAAGAGTCTGCATATTCACCTCTATATAAAATACAATCGTTAGGACATGCATGTATACATTGATAATCTATACCAAGATTGTTGATTATCTTCTTCATTTCATCATGTGAGGTAGGAAGAATATTCTGACTTGGTAAAAACTTTTCAGATAATAACCTGTAAGTTTATCAAAAAAAGATATATTAAAAAAGGCAAATAAATATATATACATATATACATGCAGGTTTTTATTCTTACTTTAGATAAGGTAAGAACAAGAACTTGAATTGAATAGATACTTTTTGTCCGCGCATCTTTTAAAACTATTAATGCATCTTTCAAAATATTTACGCAAAATTTGGATGGCAGGATACGATTGTTTGTTTTGGATGATATGAAGTATGTACCTTCATTGAATGATTTGTCGATTCACACTTTCAAACTGAACATATGTGTGAATCGACAAATCATTCATATCCTCCAAAACAAACAATCGTATCCCGCCATCCAAACAATCGTATCCTGCCATCCAAACAATCATATCCTGTCAATTCACACATATGTTCATATAATGGTGACCTGGATGAATCGCATGCACAGAGGTTACTCAAGATAGAGCAGGATTTCTCGGGTATGTAGTAAACCTCTTGCATGTCAATGATGAGCATCTGAACTTTAGGATACAAAGTGGACTACTCCATTATAATCAGATTGCTGTCTCCTGAGTAACCTCTGTGCATGCAACTCATCCAGGTCACCATTGCGAATATTTGGAAAGATGCATTAATAGTTTTAAAAGATGCGCGGACAAAAAGTTTCCATTCAATTCAAGTTCTTGTTCTTACCTTATCTAAAGTAAGAATAAAAACCTGCATATATATATATATATATATATATATATATATATATATATATATATATATATATATATATATATATATATATATATATATAAAGAGATAGAAAATTGAAATTTATACCTTAATAGTGTCGAAACAGATACATTACTCCATCCAAAACGATTTTGAAGGTTGAGAATAAGTAAGCTCGCATTTAGTCGTGTCAAACGACTTCCTTTATATACATGCTTTAGACATTCCTCTCGAAGATATTTCTCATTTTTAGAAATATCCATGCTCTCACTGTCATTTTGATACCAATCGTCAATAAAATCTGACATGCCATCATCTTCATCATTGTCACACAAATCTTGTACTTTATCATCTTTTGAATATAGATCTTTCAACTTTGCATATTGCACAGGATTAGTTTTGCGTAGCCTCCTCATGGAAGCTTCTGATAAATGAGGTCTTACTGGTAATTGTGAATGCTGTGGACGAATATCATCAAAATCATACGTTGGAATCTACACATATAAATAAAACTCATTAGTATTCCATGAATGAATAAAAATTAAACTTCAAATATAAAATTAAGTATATAACTTATTAAATATGGTTAGAAAATTTTTATTCTCTCTAGCTAAAAGGTGCTCTTGGAGGTCTACACCATCCATAATTCACTAATAGTTCATCACCAGCATGTAATGTAGTAATAGCATTGACAACTATGTATCTTGATACATCTCTACTCATGTATGGTGATTCATGACTATTTTCACGCTCCTCAAATGTGCAATTAGTCCTTGAACTATTATGTAACCCTCGACTACTATTTATTAAACCTGCTATATTTCCATGTGTGTAAGGTCTTCCATCAATATATAATCTTTCATTTTCTGCATGTAAAATCCTTCTACTTGTAAGGGATGCTGCGTTCAAGCATATTCCATAAGTACTCATGCTTTGAACATAACGTGAAAGTCGATGCCAATCTCCCCATCCATATATAGAACCACAAAATGACATAAGAGTGACTTCAGAGTTCGGAGGCACATACAAATCCTCTACAATAAAGAGACCACGACCAGCATTAGTAATAGTGGATGGAGCAATCATATAGCGATTACCCCAAAAGTTGAAAATCTCTCCATCTAAAGGAAGTGGTCCTCTATTCCATCCTCCATATCTTCTTCTATCATATGTTTGTACTAAAGAACGATCACGAGCTGGCAATGGATAATCTCCAGCCGTTTCATTCTCTAAACCAGGAGGTAGAGGATTTCTAGAAACCTCTGCTTGTAATTGATGAAAAGCAAGTCCATGACGTGTACGAGGTATATTAACATTATGAGAAAAATCATCGTCATCATCATCATCGAGCAAGTATTCCTGTATATCAATAATAATTTGATTTTATACATGGTTTTTAAATAAAATAATGAAATTAATATATATAGAAAATGCATACCCAAGCATTATCACGTTGACTAGGTGATGGTGCAAGCTCAAAAGTACCATACTCTGCCTCATGTTGAATACATTCCAATCGTGGTCTTCGATACGTGCCATAACAAGAGTTACACCAACATATAATATGCTCTTGATAGTAAAATTCATCATAATTCCTATCGGAGGACACATGTGAAGTCGTTGCATGGGTAGGAGGTGGTGGAGTACCCTCTGATTGATCAGAATCTGCACATCATAAGAAACATAAAAAAAAATACAAGTTATGTATCCATCAAATATAGTTAAAATTAAATATTTCATATACTTACAGTATAAAGTCATTGCACGATGAGGAGACGGTGGTGGAGTTCCATCTGATTGATCAGAATCTACAAATAATGGTATTTGATATTAATAATTTGATTATCTACATAAATAAAAAATTCACATATACATATTTACACATACACACATATTCACATATACACATTTACATATACACACATATTCACATATACACAACTACATATTATTGTGGGATAAATGCATGTATTTTGTATGAATGAGTGTATATGCATGCATGTGTGTGTACGTATATATGTGGATATGTATATGTGTGTTTATGTTATATGTATGTATATGTGTATATATATACATATATGCATGCGTATATGTTTGCATGTATATGTGTATGTGTATGTGTATGTATGTGTATATATGTGTATGTATTTTGACTTTTTTTTCTGTTTGAGATTAAATTAATAGGAGATATTGTATGGTCGAAAAAAATAAGAGGCGAGCTAACATACCACCTGAGTCGTGGCAGTTTTTTCGTAGACAGCTACATCTTCAGGAGTCATTTCCTTAGCAGAAGGTACACAAATTAATAGTTTATATTTATAATTTTTATATATTTTAGTAATTTTTTACATTTAATTTATGTATGTTTTTCTTGAATAAACAGGCTGCTGCAAAGAAGAGAGGGGAGTCGGGCCACACATCGCACTTAGGCCAAATGGGCCATAATGGTTTTGTAGCTACGTTTGTAAGTATATGTGTTATTGTGAGTATATTTTTTATTTTAGTTAAAATGCAAGCAACTAATGTTTTTTATTTGTTTCATTGCAGCGAAAGGATTATGGCCGATATCCTACGAAACACGAGATCGAGTATGCTACACATTTTGGATATCGGCGTTTGGGCGAGTATATACAAGATCATCCTGATGCCTTTGTGAGTATTTTTAAATTTTATATAATTATTTTGTTGTTATGAATGTTTTAATTATTTTATTGATTTATGTTTGTTATATGTAATACAGGAGTATTATGGGGAGACAAATATGGATGAGGTGGAGAGACAAACACAGGAGGGACGATCTCGATCGTCACAGGGTGATCATGACAATGAGGATAAGGAAGATCAGGATGATCATGATATTGCTGATGATGATGATGATCATGATGATGATGATGATCATGATGATGATGATGATCATGATGATGATGATTAGGATTTTAGTTGATTATGACATTGGATTATATGTATTTACATTGATATATATATATATATATATATATATATATATATATATATATATATATATATATATATATATATATATATATATATATATATTTTATCTATATATTTTTCATTTCAGTTATGTTTTGAATTGTGTGTATGGTATTAAGTAATGAAGAGTTTTGTTCTATTAATTGTTATTATTGTTTATATTAAGCATGTGTTTTAATACTTTAATTATATAATTCATTCATATGTGTGTACCTAAGTGTATATGTATGTGTGTGTATATGTATGTATGTGCATGTGTATGTGTGTGTATATGTATGTATGTGCATGTGCATGTATAAGTGTATATGTGTGTATGAGTATGTGCATGTGCATGTGTATGTGTGTGTATATGTATATGCATGTATATGTATAACTCTAGTGTATGTGTGTGTATGTGCATGTATATGTGTATATGTAGGTATGTGCATGTGTGTGTGCATGTGTATATGTGTTTTAATACTTTAATTATATAATTTATTCATATGTGTGTATCTAAGTGTATATGTATGTGTGTGTATATGTATGTATGTGCATGTGTATGTGTGTGTATATGTATGTATGTGCATGTGCATGTATAAGTGTATATGTGTGTATGAGTATGTGCATGTGCATGTGTATGTGTGTGTATATGTATATGCATGTATATGTATAACTCTATGTGTATGTGTGTGTATGTGCATGTATATGTGTATATGTAGGTATGTGCATGTGTGTGTGCATGTGTATATCTGTTTTAATACTTTAATTATATAATTCATTCATATGTGTGTACCTAAGTGTATATGTATGTGTGTGTATATGTATGTATGTGCATGTGTATGTGTGTGTATATGTATGTATGTGCACATGCATGTATAAGTATATATGTGTGTATGAGTATGTGCATGTGCATGTGCATGTGTATGTGTGTGTATATGTATATGCATGTATATGTATAACTCTATGTGTATGTGTGTGTATGTGCATGTATATGTGTATATGTAGGTATGTGCATGTGTGTGTGCATGTGTATATGTGTTTTAGTACTTTAATTATATAATTCATTCATATGTGTGTACCTAAGTGTATATGTATGTGTGTGTATATGTATGTATGTGCATGTGTATGTGTGCGTATATGTATGTATATGCATGTGCATGTATAAGTGTATATGTATGTATCAATATGTGCATGTTCTTGTGTATGTGTGTGTATATGTATAACTCTATGTGTATGTGTGTGTATGTGCTTGTATATGAGTATATGTAGGTATATGCATGTGTGTGTGCATCTTCATCATGTATAAGTGTATGAGTGCATATCAATAAGTGTGAGTATGGTATGTAATGAAAATAACACAATTCAAATGATCTACAAATAATCGAAATTGTACTTACAATTGTTAGCCATAGTTTTTGCTTGGTTAGCTTCTTGAATAACCTGCAATAAAGAGAGAAAGAAAAGAGAGAGAGAGAGAGAGAGAGAGAGAGAGAGAGAGAGAGAGAGAGAGAGAGAGAGAGAGATCTAGAGAGAGAGAGAGATCTAGAGAGAGAGAGATCTAGAGAGAGAGAGAGAGAGAATTCAAAGAGAGAAAGATGTAGAAAGAGAGAAACAAAGACAAAGGGAGACAATAACAGAGAGCTTAGGCAAAACAACAATTCTGCATATACTTGCTTCAGCTCGTAAGCGCAGCGCAATTGCGAACGTTGGAGAGCTCTTCGATCGGATGCGTGAAAATGCCGATTGCAGAGCCTCCAACGTTTTAATTTTTGTCCGTCAACAGATCGTCGTGTAAGCGATGCTATTCGTCATCGTATAAGCGACCTTTCCTTTAGCGTCGCTTATGCCATGGTTATCAGCGTCGCTTATGCGACGCAGAAAAACGTCGCTTAAGCGATGCCTTTAAGTAGCGTCGTTTAAGCGACGTTGTATGGGAGCGTCGCAATCCAAGTCACAAATACCGTCGTTTTTTGCGTCGTCTAATCGACGATCCACGCCCGACGCTAATTACGACGCAAGTTGCAATTTTATAGCGACGAAATTCTGTCGCCTTAACCGTCGCTATACGCCCGTATTCCTTATAGTGTGCCAATCCTAACCCACGGTCCTAGTTGAGACAGTGGAGACCACAAGGCCCTAAAGGACCATGCTTTAGGTGCCAAGGAGATCATTTCATAAAAGACAATACTATAACATTCAAGGCTTTTGTGTAGAATGTGCTAAAGAGCATATCATAAGAGATTGCCCTAAGAACCCTGCTAATGCCTCAAAAATAACTATTAACGTGATAGGTATTGTGCACACCTCAAAGGGATCTAATCCTACATATGTACCTATCCAAGCTATAACAAAAGCCTATACACAATTGCGAAATCAACAGCCTAATCCAAAAAAGGTAGGCAAAACTAGCGAAGTTGGAGAATCTAGTGGTAGGAAGACAAAATATTGGAAGGACTCCCGAGAGAGAATCAAGAGTAATGGAGTAAAAAGATAAACGATGGTATAAGAGACTCGTACGATCATGTGGCAGAATTTAGGTGAGTCTTGAGAGCTGAGCAAGTTGATGACTTGTTCACACAATACAATGCTTTTGTTCTAAATCTCAAGAACACTACCTTGACTTGCTTTCAACCACTACATCAAAGACAATTCAGAAACATAGATCAATTTCTAGGAGCCTTCATCACTGAGTTTTCTAAGAGTGGCATAAGGCACAACACGTCATCATTGATCCATAGCTTTAAACAAATGCCTCAAGAGATAGTGAGACTCACAAGAAGATGATTTAGGCAATACTTGGAGAGATGCCCAATTCAAGAGCTACCCACACCAGCCAAACAAGTGGCATTGCTCCTAGGTGGATGGTTGAGTGCTAAATTTAGATCCTACCCGTATTTAAAGGAACCAAGAACCATAGAGCAATGTGTACACATGTGCATAGATATTGAGGACAACCTAGGTGCGGAACTAGAGCTCTCTAAGATTTACAAAGATTCAAATAATTCCACTAGCCTCATATCCAAACCCCATACTTCTATTGATGAATTAGCAGAAAAAGTAGCTTAGAAGTTAGGAGTCTCTAGCAAGCAGACACCTAGATTTGCCCTAGTGAAATGATGCTATATGTGTGGAGGAGACCACATGGCTAATGTGTGCCCAATCATGGCTCAACCCCAATATTGCACCATAGAAAGAAGGTATACTAACCACACCGCAAATCATATTGGCAAATAGATATCAAATCAATGACCATATGCTAAAATAATAGCCAATCAAGGTGACAAACGAATGTGCAACTAAGGCTCCAATCTAGATCATGTACATGCATAAAAACAAGAATACAAGTACCAACCAAGATCCAAAATCAACTCTCATAAAAATATGTGCAATCGGCAAGCAAATCTGTAGCCAAGTGGCATAAGAAAGATATAGAACACAATGCTGCTATACATCCACAAATAATGCTATGATCAAACTCGTGATGACATAAAACTAAAAAAAAAGGTATACCACAATGTCATCTCACATGCCAAGCACATGACAAGATCATGCTCTACTCTCATATGGAGGAGCTACCATAGTGATCATGCATGGATAATGCCTTCAAGCTCTAAAAATAAGAGCTCACGCATCAAAGAATCTTTCTCAAAAAAGTTCCACAACAAAATGAATCTCCAAAAGCAATTAGGGTTCTTGTGGTGAAAATATGTTGCTCTGTGTTTTGTTGTTTTCGAGATGATAGACTTTGAATTTGAACTTTTGGTCTTAACAAACTTCAATAACTCTTTCGTGCTACATAACGATACATAGAATGCCTTAATCATAGGTGTGTAGCTCAAGATATACACAAAACGAACATATATTGTTAATTTCACCTTCACCTATAGTAGTGCTTCTCTGTATTTTGCAATTTGGTGACCTAGAACTCAAAATCTGTATGATCTAGATTTATGATCATGCAATTCTGTAATTCTAATGTAATGTATTGTTCATATACCCAAACTTGAAGAAGTTAACTTCTTGGTTTAAGTTGACTGCATGGTATAGATTTATGATCATGCAATTCTGTAATTCTAATGTAATGTATTGTTCATATACCCAAACTTGAAGAAGTTAACTTCTTGGTTTAAGTTGACTACATGGTACCTAGATTTATGATCATGCAATTCTGTAATTCTAATGTAATGTATTGTTCATATACCCAAACTTGAAGAAGTTAACTTCTTGGTTTAAGTTGACTGCATGGTATAGATCCAATCTTGACCTAAGGCAACTGGTTCTAAAAGGTCGTCATCTTGACACACTAGCATTTTGATTGTCATTGGGACATCTTGCAGGTAGATGGGAAGCTCTAACTTGCCCAAACAAGGGGTTTCCACACCTCCTAATCCTATGAGATAGGCTTCTATGGAATTGATGTTCAATTGCAGATCTTGGTAGTGTGAGATTCTAAGTACACTAACTTCTGCACCTGAGTGAATCAAGGCTCTCAGAGTCCTTACACTCTCTCCTTGTTCGACCTCTATGGTCACAAAGGGATGTCAGTCGATTATGCGAGGAACAATTACACCCGATGTTTGGAACATGTCCATGTGATATCTTGGGGCATTGGGATTGACATCTAAGCCTTGTGGCCTTAACTTATTTTGCCTAATGCGCTCTCTAGCCTCTACCTATGATTCTTCTCTAACCCTCAAATTTTCTTTTTTTCACTTCTTAGCAGTGTTGAGTCTCATTAGCATGTCCTATGTAAGAGGTTCTTGATATATCTTGAATTGACATCCACTAATGTTAGCTTGGAAATATGTCACCTTCTAGAGTTGCCAATTGAATTGCACCACTAGTGGAAATTCTATTAATGATCATGGGTCCATATCCTCGTTTTTCTAATTTATAGACATGTTGCTTCAGTGTATAAATCAACACTATGTCTCCCTATTTCAATCATTTATCCTTGATGTGTGCATCAAAGCATGCCTTTTATCTTTTCTCAACAGTGTAGATGCTTGCTCCCACTCGTAGCCTAGTCTCACCAAAGCATTCTAGATCAAATATCCTAGAGGAGAACTCGTGCCCATTCCACTCGTGCTCTGGTGCTAACTTTAAAGTTGGGATCAAGAAGTATAATGGTAACCCAACATTCTATACAAAGACCATCTAAAATGGGGAACCCAAACAATATGATGAAGTTGTTTATCCCAATCATAGCATTTATTATTTACTAGTTTTGTCAATACATTACATAGGATCTTATTTGTGCTCTTGGCTTGTCTACTAGATTGTGGATGATAGGTGTAACTCTAGCACAATGGTAAGTACCAACGTGAGGAGTTTCACCTCATAAATATCAATCCGCGGAGACGTGAGGACTGATATGAAGACCAAGAGCAAGTGAAGTGGACAAGTGCGAGAGTAAAACCACACAAGCATGCACACACATACACACACACGTGCACAAGGTAAGAGCAAAGAGTGGAACAATGGAAGATCTTTGATTATAAAGGAACTCTCTTACAAAGCTGAAATCTACAACAAGCTAACCCCTCAAATGAGCTCTCCAGCCCTTTTTATAGTTTTTTGAGTGGTTTTGGCCCTGTCCAGACCTAGTGTCTGGCCTAGCTAAAAAATAGGTTCCAAGGCTTATTTGATGACTAAAAAAAAATATAAAAATTATGAAAATTGGTAGGATGATACTTCTAATACTCCTCAAGCTTGAGGACTCTTCGGCTTGAACAAAATGGAGTTGTAAAAATGGAAAATGGTATTTACAATGGTTTTTAGTGATGAAAGTCACTATATTTATAGGGATTTCTTCTGAAAATTTGACATGTGCTTCTTGGAGCTCCCTACATGCTCCTTCTTCTTGTGTCTCCACTTCATTGATGGGCTTTCATGCTTTGTCCTTGAACTTGAGCTTCAACACTCCCCCCCTCTTGAGTCTATCATCCCTGACAGACCCTTGTTGTAGTGGTTGTCCCATGTAGTGTGTGGAGAGATAGTGTCCATCATGTATCCACAAGAGTGGTCCATCTTCTTATTGTATCTTGGGCAGTTGTTTGGTTTGTCATTTTGTCATTGCTACTTTTGTATGTACTTCTTCCTTGTATTCCAACTTGATTGTGTCTTTGTGAGCTTTCAAAAATTGTGAGCTACTCAAAAGAGGTTGTCAATGTTGGTTATGAGCAACTCTCGTGGTGGATTGCTTCCATGCTCTTGTTCTTGTCACCATGATAGCTGTTGGTTCTTCCAAAATGGATTTCCTCATTTTCATGCCAAGTACTTGTAACCCATAATGGATGATGGGAAAGTGCATTAGTGCATGGGCTGAAAGAAGAATGTGCCTTGTGCACGGCCTTGTAATGTAGCCCTATGCATGCATACTTGGGAAATGCATTGGAAGAATTATGGTGCAAGAAGTTTGGTCTTGAGCTAAGTGCTCAAGGGTATGCCGACAAAGAGGTTTCATTGTCGATCATGGTTATGTTCTTGTTGAAGCATACAATTCTTACCATGGTGAAAGTTCCGTCGATCTTCAACTCTTTGTGTTGTACTTCCATCATGGTGATTGACCATCAGCTTGTCTTCCGTGGTTGATGGATGTCCTTGTTGATGGTTCACATTGGGGATTCTTTAAATGCACAATCTCGTTCCTTCTCTCTTTTTTTTGTTGTTGTTGTTGTTGTTTTTTTTTTTGGGAACAATGTCACAAAACAAGAAGAAAGATGTTAGCATCAAAAATATGTTACATGTGTCCCATGTGTTGCATGTGCCTGGGATTCTCAATTGTGTCTATGCACGACCGTGTAATGTGGCCCTATATTAATGCATACGTTGGAAATGCATGACTTGAATGGTGCAAAAGACAAGGCAACGGCACATGGTTGCTGCACGTTGTTGAAGATACAACATATATTTCTATGGATCCACTTTATTTTCATCATCATTTGTACCTTTTTCTACCTTTCATTCAGTTAATAAAGCACTCTTGTATAGGTGTGTGAGTGCCACACTAGAGAATAAGTGGGATTCATTCTCCTTTCAGTTTAGAAATCCCACATAGCATGCTTTTTTGCCATTTTGTATATAAAGAGGTCTCCGCCTCTTCTTTTGGTGGAGCTTTTCTAGAAGTAATGAGATAATGCTAGTTTGTAGTTAGACTCTTGCTCTCTTGTCGTCATGATGTGCATGCGTACTTGCTTGTGACACGTTAACGTGTGATGCTTATGTCGTGTCTTCTTGTTAATTACATTGTTAATCGTGCATTGACGAAGCGCCATTACGTCTGTTGAGTGCTTCTACGCAAACATTTGGGTCCCATGAGATGCTTGCCGGATTGACAAGTATGAGCTGTGATGCTACAACATCAACACACGTCAAGGCTTTCAATGTTGCTGGTGGATGTTGATGCAGTCATTGTTGGAGGTAGTTTGTGGATCTTGAAATGATGTAATCCTTCTTATAGGGATCCATTTCAGGATAGTATTTAGCCCTATAGACATAAGCTCTGTCCTCTTTATCTTTGGGTGGTTTCTGAATTTTGGTATCCAGCGTGGTTGGCTCTTTGGCTCTGTGGAAGCCATTGGTACTTTTGGCTTCCACACCCATACCCTTTTTAGTTGTCTTTTTATTACTGGTGAGGAGATGAATATATCTTCTTTTGGTCTTGCTCCATGGTTTTGACTCTTGCTTCTCCGTGGTTTCTTTGCTGAGATTTTTCTCATGAAGGAGATCATACTGTTTTGTGCATGTAAGAGTGCCTTGGGTACCCACATTTGCAATCGCCCTTGTTGGGCTGCAGTTAATTTCTTTGGCACCCAAATTTGCATGTTATTATGGTCGGCCTTCATCGATTGCTTTGGTACCCAAACCTGTTAGAGACCTTGGGATTGAGCTTGTCCTCATTTCTGGGTGCTTCTTTTAGCATGGTAGGCTTGCCTCAATAGAAGTGGTGGTGGCAAAGCTAGTGGTTGCTCTTCTTTTCATACCCAAATCTGCTTCCTACCCTGAGCTTCTTTTTGAATTCTGTCTGTCTAGTCGATATAGCAGATGTCTTTTTTGCTTGCCTCTTTGGTCGAGTCATGCTTGCATTATTCGGAGAAGAGAGGTTTGCTGGCCTTTGAGCGTGTGCTTCCATGATTGAGTCCTTTTGCTTTGTAGGGTTTTTGACACACACAACATTTTCTTTACGAAGATTAGTTTCAGAAGAACAAGGAGAATGTGTGACCTCTGGATTTGTGAGCATGCAATTGTCTAATTCTAATGTAATACATTGTTCATGTGCCCAAACTTGAAGGCTTTGACTTCTTAGGTTCAAGTTGACTGCATGGTCCTAAATCCAATCTTGACCCAGGACCAGTGGCTCTATAATGTCCTCATCGTGACATACTAGCATTTTGACTTTCATTGGAACATCTTGAAGGTAGATGGGAAGTTCCACCTTGCCCAAACAAGGGGTTTCCACACCTCCCAAACCTATGAGATAGGCTTCTATAGGCTTTATGTTCAATTGCAAGTCTTGGCAGTAGGATAGTCTAACTCCACTAGTTGCTGCACCTGAGTCAATCAATGGTCTCACAGTCCTTGCATTCTTCCCTTGTCCTACCGGGATGTTCACAAAGGTACGTCGATCAATTATTGGATAAGCAATTGCACTTGATGTTTGACACATGGCCATGTGGTATCTTGGGGCCTGAAGATTGATATCTAGGCCTAGGCATCTTAACTTATTTCTCCTAATGCGTTCTCTAGCCTCTACTTGTGCTTCTTCTCTAACCCTTAACGCTTCTTTTCGCTTCTTAGCAGTGTTGAGTCTCTTTAGCATATCCTTTGTAAGAGTTTATTGACATAACTTGACTCGACATCCATTGATATAGTTTGGCAGAATATCACCATCTAGTGTGGCCAATTGAACTGCACTGCTAGTGGAAATTCTATTAATGAGCATGGGTCCATATCCTCTTTTTTCCAATTTACGGGCATGTTGTTTTAGTGTGTAAACCAACACTAGGTCTCCCTCTTTCAAGCCTTTATCTTTGATATGTGCATCAAAGTATGCCTTTTGCCTTTTCTTTGCAGCATAGATGCCTGCAGCCGCTCGTAGCCTTGTCTCACCTAAGCATTCTAGATCAAATATCCTAGAGGATAACTCGTGTCCATTCCACTCATGCTCTTGTGCTACTTTTAAAGTTGGGATTAGGAAGTCCAATGGTAGCACAACATTTTGTCCGAAGACCATCTGAAATGGGGTGGCATTGAGTACCGCTTTATAGGCAACTCGGTAGGCCCAAACAGCATGATGAAGTTGTTTGTCCCAATCAGAGCGTTTATTATTTATCAATTTTGTCAATACATTACATAGGTCTTGTTGGTGCTCTCAACTTGTCCAATAGCTTATGGATGATAGGGGGCAGACTTCTTATGTATCACCAAGAATTCTTGGAGAAGATTTTCAATGACTTCATTCAAGAAGTATGTGCCTCTATCACTTACTAAATCTATTGGTAGCCCGTATCTGGTGAACACATTCTCAAATAAAAACTTAGCTGTAGTTTGAGCATCGTTCTTTGTTGTGTCTTTGACTTCTACCCACTTTGTAAGGTAGTCGGTGGCTACAATAATGTACTTTGCATGGGAGTTTCTAGCTGGGGGGTCAATAGGACCTATAAAGTCTATGCCCCACTTTGAGAATGCACGTCCTCCCATCGTTGGTCTCAAAGGCATCTCATCTTTTCTAATTGGGTACTAGGCACGTTGGCATGTGTCACATTTCTTCACATAGGTATGTGCATCCATATGAAGAGTGGGCCACCAAATTCTTGAGAATAGAATAGTCTTAATTACTCGGTCAGGACCAAAATGTCCGCCTGCAACACTGCTATGGTCACTTTCTAAGATTTTCAAATAGTCTGATTTGTGAACGCACAATCTTAAGTAACCATCTTTGCCTCTTTGGTATAGGTTATCGCCTATGACGGCGTAGTCTTGAGCTTCTTGCTCTATGCTTCGTTTCCTTGCTAGATTAGCTTCATTGGGTAACGTTCCTGATCTCATGATTTTACCAATGGAGCACTCCAATCTGGAATTAATGATATGTGATAAAGAGTCGCATGCTCCACTGGGGGTTTCTCTTTGCATTCTAGACACTTTCTAATCCACTCATGAATTTCCTTGTCCATGCTAGGCCAATGCACTCCTAAGCGTTTTAGATTTTGCAATGTTCGTTGCTTAGAATAGTGATTCCCTAGAAATCCTTCATGGGCTTGTTGCAACCAACTACTATGTTCATCGTCCTCGACACAACAAGCTAATACACCTTCTGTATCTTGTTTGTACATGCTTCCGGCCAATATTTGATATTTTTATGATTTTACAATTTCATCTTTTTGTGTCTTCACATTCTTGTTTGCAGGTCCGAAGGTTAGGACATGCACCAAATTATTTGCCCATTTAGGAACAACTTCTAAATTTAACAGATAAGCATCAAGCAATTCATCAGACACTCCTTACGGTGACTCTCCTGAAGTGATACAAGAAAGGTGATCCGCTTTGAGGTGAGTCTTACCTTTCCTCACAACCACTTCAAATTCATATTCCATTAGTAAGGAACCATCTTATTAAGCATCTTGTATTGCAAGGTTTATTGACCAAATATAATAAAGCTTGATGATCAGTGAAAAACTTGAACTTGTTGGCCAATAGGTAGTGTCTAAACTTCTTTACAGCATATACCATGCCTAATCCTTCTCTCTCAGTTGTTGTATAATTTTGTTCAGCTGTGTTCAATTGTCTACTAGTGTATGCTATAGGCAAATCTAGATTGTCTTCACCTGTGGGTTGTGAAAACACACATCCTATTGCATAATTGGATGCATCCACATGTACATGGAATGGCTTATTCCAATCACGAGTGGTCAGTATTGGTGTTGTGCACAAGCGTCTCTTCAGCTCATTGAAGGACTTCTTGCATTCATGGTTCCATTCAAATTTTTTCAACAAGGCATAAAGAGGCTTGGCTATAATTGCATACATGTGAATAAACCTACAGTAATATCCACAATGGCCCATAAAGGCTTGTACCTCTTTAACATTCCTTGGCCTCGACAACTCCGCTATGGCTTTTACTTTGTCCTCATCTATTGATATTCCGTTATTAGAAACAATATGACCTAAGATTTTACCTTGATGTACCATGAACACACACTTCTGTGGGATTCAGACACACTCGGTAGTCTCGACACTTGTTGAAGATCTGTCGGAGCTCACGGATGTGACATCTCCTTTCTTGGGAATGAGCACATAAATCGTCCACATATACTTCTAAGCTCTTTCACAAGAACTCTTTGAAGACATGACACATGAGCCTTTGAAATGTTGTAGGTGCATTGGTGAGCCCAAATGGCATCACACAAAATGTAAAGACTCCCCACTCTGTGGCAAAGGCCGTTTTATGTTGATCGTTTGTGGCAATGGCTACTTGGTTATAACCTGAAAATCCATCAAGGAAGCTATAAACTTCCTTGCCTGCAACACGCTCCAATAAATGATCCGTGATTAGAAGCGGATAACTATCTCTTACCGTGGAAGCATTAACTTTTTTAAGGTTAATACACACACGTAACTTCCCGTTCTTCTTGGGCACCACTACAATGGGGGACACCTATTCAGTATGCTCAATCTCATAGATGAATCCGTCTTCAATCAATCTGTCGATTTCCTCTTTTATTTTAGCTGCATAGGTGTCATTATATGTGTAGGGCTTCTGTTTGGTGGGCTTGGCATCTGCTATCATGGGGATGGTATGAGAACAAACCTTTGGATCTACTCCCGTCAAGTCTCTATAGTGCCACACAAACACATCCCTATATTCCCTTAACAAAGCTACCAACTCTGCTTCCTCTTCTTTACTTAGGCCATCTCCTATGTACGTACATCTCTCTTCGTTCTCCTCAATGGTGACTACAATTTTTTTGGTCTTTTCTTTGTTATCATATGCTTCTCCTGTTGTGGCCTCTCTCTTAGGCACTCGTACCAAAATTTTTCGGTCCTCAACTTCATATTTCTTGAAATTTTCTGGTACTTCAAACAATGATTCCTCCTCTTCTTGTTTCATAGCTTTTCTCTTTTTTTTTTTCTTTTGTCCTCCTTCACTTCCATCCTTAGAATTGACAGTTTTAATGCTCCTGAGAGATTCTTCTTCCTTTTGGGTAAATACTCCTATATCGTCTAGATATTGCTTCTCTGAGTCAAAGCAACTATCCATTACAATGGACTCTAGATCGTCTTTGTTCTCTTCTTCTTCTATGAAGTCACTAGGGTCACATTCTTCTAGCAAGGGCTGACACATGAACACTGAAATATCATAACCCTCCTCATCACAATGAGGTTTCCATTGTTCTTCATTATTTGCAATGTCCATGGTATCTAAGATTTCTGCCCAACCATGAGGCTCAAATTCCTCATCTGGAAAGATCATCGATGTATAGGCTAGGTCTTTAACTGGTCTATCTCCTGGAGAAGTTCCTTTTTCTCTGGCCTTTAAGCGTTTTTCCTCTTCCTTTGCGACCTTGCACATCCACAAATGAGTATCTTCATGCATCCAGGATGTATCGGATGAACTTTTAGAATGCACAGAGATTGAATCATCTTGCTCCTTGTGGATAGAATTCCACTATAGGGGTGGTACATCTCTGAAGGTGTAATCCTTCAAATTGACCTTGGTTGTGACCCCTAAGCACTGCAAGTACAAGGAATTGGTTCCCCAATCCTATACAACTTGCAGTTGTCGTAGGAAGGGTCTTCCTAGGATCCTTTTGTAGGTACTAGTTTTACCAAAGTCACATATAGCAAAGGTGTGCTCAAACTCTACACCAAAAGTGGTTAGAGTTATCCCTTCTAGCAATCCTAGAGGTCTTTCCACATGGCCGTTGTCGGAAGGATTTCCTCACTTGAATTATCATATAAAAAAATAAAAATATTTTGCTTTAAAGTCGATTAAATAATATCTTTCTCTCATATTTTTTTTTAATGCATTGGAATAAAATGACTAATATTATCTCTTGGGGACCTGCAGGAAAAAGAAGAAATTATATGCATAATGAAAGGATAAATGATCCCTACACTTAAACTTTATTTTATATTTTATTATATGTTTTTCAAATTAAGTACATGTGCATTCATAAATGTTCATTTGTATGAACTCATGTTTATAAGGTTGTGTATCTATATTTATGTGAATATACTAATTTATGTATGTGTTCATGTACCTATGAATATGTATATGAATGTAGGGTTTATGCTTTAAGTATGTGTTTGCATATGCATACTTATTATATTAATATGTGTACACCTATGTTTAAGCATTTTTTAATTATTTCCTACTTACGCATGGGTATGAATGTGGAGTTCCAATGCATTTTCATTATAGTATTTAACCTAAGTATATACCCATGTAAGTTTAAGTTTTAAAGCATGTGAAAGTGATTGGTTGTATCTATATAAGCATGTGACTAGGTTTAGGATATGTTAGTTTTTTTTAGAAACAAGAAATAGAAATTAATATATTTAAAACCATAATGGTTAAAGATGACCAAAAACTTTATGAATAGATGTTTTTGTTCCTTTTAACCAAAAAAAGGGGGTATTAATAAATATTTACTAATAAATGGATTTATTTGATATATATAGAAGTTATCATATGTACATTGTTGTTTATTACTTTCAATATTTATAAGATCATTACAAAGGTAACTAATGGATAATATCTTAAATCATTTAACTATTAGATCATAAATCATTTAGCTAATAAATATTTTATATATATAAAAAAAGAAATAAATACATATATATTTACATACACATAAGTTGTGTGCCAAAATTATATATGTAACATTTGTCCAATAGTATGCATTAGATTAGATTGGAAAGTGGCCAAGTGTTAGGAGCGCATGAATATCTGAAAGACTATGCTTATCTATAAATATTGTAAGATAATGAGAAGAATTTCCTAAGATTGATTCTGCAGGTACGTGAGAAAAAGAGAGAGAGAGAGAGAGAGAGAGAGAGAGAGAGAGAGATAGATTTTCTTTCCCCTCCCTCTTCGTACCTGCAGGCGCACATTCCCCGGAGGTCAGAGAGAGAGAGATAGAGAGGGAGAGAGAACACTATTCACTTCTCTCCCTTCATCTCTAATATCTTTTCATACCTCTTCAGTTCGTGGTTTTTCGTAAATAATTTTAATATCTTTTCTCTATCTCTTCCGTTCATGGTTCTTTAGAAATGGGAAGTGAGCATGCATAATAGCAAAACGGAAAGGAAAATGTACTAGAAGTCGAGGGCACAATGCGACGCGTGAAAGTATGGCATCTTTTAGATATGGAGACCTTACAGAAGGCTTCATCAAGCCTCCTTGCCTCTCAACTCCTTGATTTCGCATTGCCTGGAGTATACGTTAATAAATATTCCATTTCTTGAGGCCTGATTCGTAAGATTCTTGTTTATAGAGATGCTGATGAGGTTATATCCTCACATGAGGCAAAAGAAGCAAAACTGTTGCATTAGGATGATGCTCGGTGATTGTTTACAGAGATGCTGATGAGGTTATATCCTAACATGAGGCAAAAGAAGCAAAATTGTTGCATTAGGATGATGCTCGGTGATTGTTTACAGAGATGCTGATGATGTTATATCCTCACATGAGGCAAAAGAAGCGAAACTGTTGCATTAGGATGATGCTCAGTGATTGTTTATAGAGATGCTGATGAGGTTATATCCTCACATGAGGCAAAAGAAGCAAAACTGTTGCATTAGGATGATGCTCGGTGATTGTTTACAGAGATGCTGATGAGGTTATATCCTCACATGAGGCAAAAGAAGCAAAACTGTTGCATTAGGATGATGCTCGGTGATTGTTTACAGAGATGTTGATGAGGTTATATCCTCACATGAGGCAAAAGAAGCGAAACTGTTGCATTAGGATGATGCTCGGTGACTGTTCGGAGAGATGCTGATGAGGTTATATCCTCACATGAGGCAAAAGAAGCAAAGTTGTTTAGGGATGTGTTTTCTTTAGGAGCCAATGTAAGCTTCTACATTCCTAGTGCATAAGAATCTGATGATATAATCGCTGCATCACATGCGATGACCCTATACGATGCGCTATGTGCCTCATGATCTTGTTTTTGTTTCCATGTGATAGAAGTTTATTTTCAAGGGACAAATATTTTTATTTCCATGCGACAAACCGCGTTTTCATTTTCAAGCGACAAATGTTTTTGCTTTCATTTTCATGATACAAGTATTTTAAAATGTTTTGAAATAGTGATAAGAGATGAATGTATGAGTACACATACTTCACACTAGTCATTATTTACTGGAAACATATGAATATACTCAGTAGTAGCGATTGAACTGGTTGTTTGTGGTACTCTGTTTCCATTGTTGTTGGGCTGTGCATTGACGTTTGCATAGAGCCTCGATTATTTCATAGTTAAAAATATACTTCCCCTTCAATTTTTGTAAAAAGGAAAAAGCCATCTATTAGAATGTAAGTCGAGACATGTCTCGGGGATCCAAGCATAAAATATTTTTAAGTGCAGGTACAAAGATGATTGATCAACTGAATTTATGCAACATTGTTCAGGATTGTTATATGTTAGCATTTGTTTACTGATAAAGGAAATATTCATGTAATGGAGTTGAATGAGTGGAATGCAGTTTTCATGTTAAATCACATTCCATTCAACTTTCTATCTTGTATTTTTGAAAGAGTTTTTGTTTTGATTGCGAGGACGAATAATTGTGGCCTATGCATCTGAGAAGTAGAAAGCTTTTTTATTTGATAAAAGCATGACGGGTCATGTGCTATCTATTTTATAAAAAGTATGATATACCCAGTATATAGACAACTATATGGCTATAAATGGATCTGAATTAATATACTATATGAGAAAGATTACCTATAAAATATGACTCTACAAAAACGTTGTCGATTTGATATATCCACAAAAACAAATGGGACATTGATTCAATCTGCATGGATTAACATGGGAATCTAGCGGCCATGTTGTCTCTCTGATCAAATAGAGGATGACGATAATCTACTTAGAACATCTTTTTATTAAAAACATTTTTGGACATTTCATGCACTACAATCATTGACCTTGTTTTCATAGTAAATACAGTTGAGAAAGTTCAGGCTTATCATTCTTAATATGACATTGCTATTAGATGTATATAGAAGTTGTGTACACCGTTATGTGTGTGTGAGAAAGAGAGAGAGAAATATACAGTTATTAGTATTTGAACTTTGTACATATGCATAAGTGCATATATGTAGTATGAACTATATGCTTGTGAGCATGAAAATGCATAAGAAAGCATGGAGGTGATGAGTGCATGTGCACATATGAAGTAAATAGGTGACATGAATAAGTGTATGCGCATGTGTGAAGTATGTACATATGCCTATATGAAATAGATGTGTGCATAAGTTAGTTGAATATATATGCATGAATATATGATGATATGCATGTATATATGAAAAATGTTGAAGTATTGTATGATGCATATTCGCATGGAAACAAATATAAGTTTACTTTCATTTAAATAAATATTTACATAAGCATGAAAGTTAGAAAGTTAGAAGTTTATATACATGTATTAGCATAGAATTAAGTTATGTTAAGTTTTAAATATTAAAATAGCAAATGAGTGTTTTACTTTACTAAAAGCATACTTATGTTTTTTTTCCTAATGATTGATTCTGCAGATCATTGAAGAGATTACAAAGGAGATTACGAGAATACAAGCTTACGTTATTTCAAGTTTACAAAAATTACAACATTTGAAGATTGAAGTTTTTTATGATCATCTAGAATTATTAAGATGTATAGGATGATTTATAAAGAGATTGTATTTGCACTCCACATAAGATTTGTATAGGCTTAAATAGATTCTTCATACCTTTACTCTGAAAATCAATATTAGTTCTTCTCTTTTTTATTTCGTATGTCTAAAGAGTTAGGATCTACAAGTAGTTCTGAACTAGTATCTACAACCAATTCTGATATTAAGAGTCAAGAATTAGAAACCTTTATTATAGGAACACTTCTTCCGTCTTCAATTGATAGTTCGAATAATAACGAAAATATAGAAATTGAAATCATTAAAGATAAAATAGTTAACGAAACTTTACACACATTAGAGCACGATCGTACTATTTCCCGAATTTTACCTTTAATTTCTATAGTTTTGCCAGAACTAGAGGACAAAGAAGACGTATTCCCACCTAATTTAGTTAGAAAACCTAATTGAAATCAAATTAAAAATGAAGAAGTTGACATTGTTAAAGATAAAATTACAAGCGAGGAATTAGTTTTACCTTCTTACTTAGAAGCTATAGCTAGATATAGAAACGTACTACCTTACGGGTCGTAGTCTTAAGAAATTAGTTCTTAATTTAAACTCGAATAGATTAGAAACCTATATCTTTTATCACTCCTAAACTGAAAAAACAACCGAAGGCCTTAAGCATACTTTGAAGCACCCTGCTTGCAGTCACAACGGTTGGGTTAGCGTGATTCTTTTAGATGAAAATTATATATTTTCTTAAGATACTTAATCCTGAAGATAGGGCTGAAATTGAAAGACGAATAGAGGAGCCAGGAAAAAGGTATGGGCTAACTGATGACTGGGAAAAGGTTTAAAAAGAGATAGAGGCTGTTGCTCAAATGAAGCAAAGGCAAACGATTTTATATTCTAGACCTAATGCTTCTCAGCCAAGGGAAACTCCTGCTATAAGGCAAGTTGACATGCCAATGCCTAGTACTACGGCTACGGCTAATAATGCAACTGCTACTAAAGCTCCCATAGAATTTCAACTAGATATTCTATGTAAACAGATGGAGAATGTCATGAACATGCAGGCATCTCTTTCAAAAGAGGTTGCTAATTTAAATAAACAAGTTTACTCCATGAGCTTTAATGATCCAGGGGCTAGTAATACTGGTGCAGGGCAAGCACTGCCTATTCAACCAGTTATGTCTCAGTATGTTCCACCTCAACCAATCTTTCAGCCAGCACCTCAGCAAGCTCCTTAGTTTGCTGTACAGCCACCCTTTCAAAGAAATAATGAGAAAAGAGGGACTGGCGGGAAGCGCTGTGTTTGGTGCGATAGTCAGGAGCACGCATCATTTGCTTGTGAAGAATTAAAAAGTGCTAAGGTGAATCAATTAGTCATAGAAATAGATAGAAGACTATGTGACTTTAGGTCATGTCTTCCTTTGTCCGTCAATTGGGGCAAAGGCGGAATGAAAAAGCTTTACGAAAATTTAACAGTCTCAGATACAACTGCCAGTACTTCCGCTGCAAGATTAGAGCCGGTCGAGGATAGGCCTTCTTCAATGCCTAGCCAAAATCCATATTCAATAGAGGCACTGGTACGAGCTAGAGATGAGATAATGTACAAGACCGCATGGAAATCTCCTGTAGATCAATCTTCTGTCTTTTCTCACATTGCTAATGTTGAGGAAAAACGGAGACGAGAAGATCAACAGGATGATGTAGAAGAAGGTGATAGGAGGGTAACTAGGAGACAAACAAGAGAAGATGAAAAGAAAACTGACAAGAAAGTTCAATTTGATGAATCAAATTTATCTCAAGAAGAGAAGAGAAAAATGATAAAGGAAGGCAAAAAGCCGACCGATGAAAATGTTCAATCGCAAGAAGAACAAAAGAAATTGGAAACCTCTAAACCTGAAAATAAAGAAGATCAAAAGCAAAATGATGAGAAAGGGAAGAAAAAGGGTAGAAGAGCTCCATGTGCTATTATGATTTCTGAGCTTGAAAAGAAAAATGATGCTAGGGAGATTTTAAATGACATTCTTCTAAAAAGTCAAGTAACGATGTCACTTGAGCAAGTGTTTTCCATAGCGAAACCGGAGTTCAAGGACAGTTTTATTCGACTTATTAGAAGAAGACGCTTTCCTTTGCCACAAGACGAGGACATGCAAGACGTGGTAGAGGAAACCTTAGCTATGAATGATGCAGGTACATTAAGTGAAAGTGACTATGAGGATGATGAAAAATTTACAACGGGTAGTGTAAATAGAAATTTTCTAGGACCCATACAACCTGATGAAGAAATGTTAAAGAGTGAAAGTAAATACAATTCTACCTTCTGGGCACGAGGCACACCAGAAATGAAGATTAGAATTGGAGATGAGAAGGATTCCTGTTTAGCTTTAGCTCTCATTGACTCGGGGTCAGAGATAAACGTGATTTCGAAAAAGTTCTTTGACAAATTTAGATGGCCAATTGATAAAGAGCACGGTTGGCGGATGAGAACAACTGACAATGGCTCTGGTATTTTATTAGGTGCATGTGCCAATGTGCCTATAATGATAGGTGGTTTTCGTGAAGAGTTTCACTTCTTCGTTCAAGATAATTGTTCATATGAAGTGATTCTCGGATAGCCATTTATAGCTGAAATGAGAATGGAAACAAAAGCAATGAATGACGGATCAGCGTATGCAAGAATTCGATCCAAATCAGGGATGGATTCTTTACAAGTTATGAGAGTGTGTCTAGACCACACTAGAAATAGAAAGAGCTTAAGAAGAAATCCCATTGACTCGATCAGTCATGTTTGTGATGATCCACTGACTGTAAGAGAATATGGGGCTTACTATGATCAAAATTTCTGCTAGACTCCACTATTGAGCGAGACAATAGTGGATGTTGAATTGATGTCTCGCCTATCAATGAACATAAATTTGAAAATTATCTAATTTGTACTCCTACAACTAGTTTGCATTATATTACTAAAGAAAACCTTACAAAAACATTTAGAAAACAAACTGAAAAATATTTCAGACAAACCGGATTAATTTCAAGTGACGAGAAAATTGAGAGTATAATTGAATTATCAAAAAGTTCTACTTTATTAGAAGAGCTAGAAAGTGTTTCTCATGAAAGTTTAGAATCAAATATGGTAATTCTTAACTCTATTCAAGAGTATGAGATTATTAGTGAATTTATCCTAGAACATGAAATTAGCATAGAAACTAAATACAAAACCGTAGAAAAGAAAATAAAGCCTGTAGCTCAACCCTTACCCAAAGATAGTCAGACATACTTCGTCGAGTACCAAATGATCCTATTCTTAGAGATCGATCTAAGATAGGTCACATATTTACTGAGGAGAGTAAGAAAATTATTAAATTCGGTGATGAATTTCTTTCTCAAATTGAAAAAGAGCAGTTTTCCAAGATGATTGTTAGTCATGGTAAAGCTTTTTCTTTATCCCTCATGAGATAGGATGTGCAGACCCAAAGTTAGTAGCTCCGATGATTATTTTCACAGTACGACATATTCCTTGGAATCTTCATCCGATTCCAGTTCCAAAGGCTCATTTACCTGAGCTAATGAGACTGTTAAAGGAGAAGATTGCCATGAGAATCTTGGAACCATCCTCATCACCATACTCTAATAGGTGGTTTACGGTACCGAAAAAGAGTGGGAAGCTACGCTTTATTCAGGATTTGCAGCCTGTGAATAAAGTTACTATTAGGAATGTAGGAATGGGTCCCATTGTAGATGAGTTTGCCGAGGCATTTGCTGGTCACTCCATCTATTCAATGGGAGACCTGTATTCAGGGTATGATCAGTTTCAATTAGCAATTGAGAGTCGAGATGTGACCACGATGAAGACTCCTTTGGGTTTAGTACGTATGTGTACTTTACCACAAGGAGCCACGAATTCTGTGGCACACATGATGAATGCTATGAATCTGGTCCTACATGACTTTATCCCAAAAGTGACGATGCCTTTTATTGATGATATTCCAATAAAAGGGTGTGTGGAAAAAGAAAAGGATGAAAGTTTAGATTCATCTGGCTGCAAAAAGTTTGTTTCTAACCATATTTCAGATTGTGAAAAGATATTTGAAAGATTTGAAGAGGTTGGACTAACTTTCTCCCTAGAGAAATCAACTTTTGGTGTTAATGAAGTGCTAATAGTTGGGCATTTATGTGGCCATTATGGTCGTAGACCCTATCCAGCAAAAGTTGATGCCATTAGTAGGATTTCTGAGAGATGTCGCAATGTAAGTGAAGTAAGGAGATTCCTAGGTGCATGTGTTTTCTATGTCATCATCACTTTGCTCATGTAGCGAATCCGCTTTATGATTTATTGAGAAAAAGAAAGAAATTTTTTTGGACTGATGAGCATTCTTGAACAATGAGGCGTCTAAAGCAATTGCTTATCAATGCTCCTATTTTGAAACGTATTGACTATACAGGAAATAAGCCTGTAATCCTAACCGTTGACACTAGTCCTATTGGTATAGGCTGGGTCATTGGACAGGATGATGAGGAGGAGCAAAGGTATGCAGCTCACTTTGGAGCGAAGATTCTTCATGATACTCAAAAGAATTACCCGCAAATTAAGAGAGAATTATGGGGATTAGTTACAGCTTTAAAAACAGATAAAGAATACTTTATAGGGGCTAATGTAATAGTAGAAACCGATTGTCTTCCGTTAATAGGTTTAATAGCTAATTGTTCCTCTCCAGATATAGCTATGCTACGATGGATAGCCTTTATTAAATTCATTAATCTTGCTTTTGTACATATAGCCGATAAACATAACACTGTCGCTGATATGCTTTCAAGAGAAAAATTTGACAATGATAGTGAAGCATTAAATAATCATATTAATTTAATAAACTATGAAACATCTACCTATACATATGAGAAATTTAGAGAAAACCATTATGAAGGAGAGTGGCGAGATATAGGAAACTATCTGAGTTCATTTCAGCCTTCCCCAACCTGGTCTTCAAATCGATTCCGGAACATCAGGAAGAAGTCTTTCAACTTCTTCTTGAAAGATGGATATCTTTGGAGACATGCTAGAGGTAAGGTTCGAAACCCTCAAAGAGTACTAGGTTTGAAGGTTTTTCAAGTGCAAGTTATGCAAGAGATGCACGAAAGCCTTTGGGCTGGTCATAAAGGCTTTGTAGCTACATATGAAAAGATTAGGGAAAGCTACTGGTGGTTGAGGATGTACGTAACTGTTAAAGAATTTGTGAGCACTTGTATTACGTGCCAGTTACATTCCTCTGTCAAGCATAGAGATCCCCTTCACCCGACCTATCCACCTTGTATTCATTACAAGTGGGTAGTTGACCTTGTGACCATGCCTAAAAGCAATAATGGCATGAGATATATTGTTCTTGCACGAGAGGATTGGACAAATCATGTCGAGGGTAGAGCGCTTCGCTCCAATACTACTTATAATGTATGCGTATTCCTTTTGGAAGAAGTATTATCCAGATTTGGATATATAGAAAAAGTAGTAGCGGATAGAGGTGAGTTAGATGCTAAAGAGGCGAGAGAATTCTTTGCACAACATGGAATTCGACTGTCTCTTACGACTGCTTATAATCCAGAAGCAAATGGAAAAATAGAACGAGGGCATCCTTCCATAGTGAAGGCCATTTCTAAAGCTTGCCATGGAGATATTGGTCAATGGCCAAAATATCTCCCATTTGCTCTTTGGGCTGATAGAATGACATACACGAGAACAACTGGGTTTATGCCGGCTGAACTCATGTACTGTCAGAAACCATTATTTCCTGTTCATACTCAGATAGTTAATTGGATGAGTCTAGGTTGGAAGGATAATATTTCAAGAGAGGATTTATTAGCACTTAGAATTAAACAATTGAAACAAGGAAATGAAAATCTTAAGGAAGCAATAAAAAAATTAAAAGTATCAAGACTGAAAAATAAGATATTTTGATAAGAAACATAGACTAAGACCGCAACCAATAGAGAGTGGTGATTGGGTGCTTGTATATGATAGTACGTTTGATACTCAATACGATGCACGTCGAAAACTAACTAAATGTTGGTTCGGACCTTACATTGTTGTTTCAGTTTATGAAACCGGTACATATAAATTACGTGAATTTGATGGTTCTATTTTAAGAAATTTAATTGCAGGAAAAAGAATCAAGCTCTTTAGAAGAAGAGAAAGCAGTACATTCGAATTGGATGAAGACTTCTTGGAGGACGATGATGAAGAAGAATAAAACTGATCAGGTGAAAGAGTTCAAACTTTACTTATTTATTAGTTGTTAATATAATTGTTTTTAATTGATGCATTTCATGTGTAGATGTGTACAACCTTCTGATAGGAAAGGAAGATTTTTAAAATTATGAAACAATGAATTTAAAACTGAAGTAGGGATGTGTATGAATAGAAGATAAGAATTAGAGACCCTATGGCTTTCATAAGGATAGGAGAGGGAACACTTGACTTGCGATTCCTAGTAGAAGTAAGTTTATTTTATATAGGTAGACTTCCTTAACTTCCAAACCATTTAACTAATGAGATCCTAGTTCCCACTTTAGCATTCCTCTAGAACCTCTGCTCTGATTAGGGGTTAAGCCTTTCCCCTTAAACAAAAAAGTTGCGAAAAAAAATAAGAAAAGAGAAAAATGAGAACATCAAGTAGTATATTAATGGCTACTGCACGATGAGAAAAAGAAAATTAAAAAAGAAAAAGATAAAAAGAAAGAAAAGAAAAGAAAAAAGTTATCATGTTTTAGTTGTGGTCTCGAAACCACTTCTGAAATTCTATACGAGCAATATGAGGTGGATTTATGCTATAGAGGAATTAGTTAGAAGCATCTTATGGCAAGTGGCTAGGGAGTGAGGGATATACCATTTATATAAAATATTTATTACTTTTGAACGGGTTAATAGAAGAGCAAGTACCACAACTGTCTGCTTGATTTCTATGGGACTTTCTAAAACTTTTTTTCAATTTCATGCATTGAACGAAAACGTTTATGATTCAAGTTTGCATAATTTTAAAAGGTTTTTCTTAACTATAGAAAATGTACTTACCTTTAGGAGCATATTTTATATAATTTTGAAGAAAATAGTTCAAGAAATATTTTTTAAAAAGAATTTGATACTGCTTTCCTATTGAACTGCAGGTTGGCCCATCGAGGGCGATGTGCAGGTTTGGTGGGGGCAGACGTCGGAAGGATTTCCTCACTTGAATTGTCATATAAAAAAATAAAAATATTTTGCTTTAAAGTCGATTAAATAATATCTCTCTCTCATTTTTTTTTAATGCATTGGAATAAAATGACTAATATTATCTCTTGGGGACCTGCAGGAAAAAGAAGAAATTATATGCATAATGAAAGGATAAATGATTCCTACTCTTAAACTTTATTTTATATTTTATTATATGTTTTTCAAATTATGTACATGTGCATTCATAAATGCTCATTTGTATGAACTCATGTTTATAACGTTGTGTATCTATATTTATGTGAATATACTAATTTATGTATGTGTTCATGTACCTATGAATATGTATATGAATGTAGGGTTTATGCTTTAAGTATGTGTTTGCATATGCATACTTATTATATTAATATGTGTACACCTATGTTTAAGCATTTTTGAATTATTTCCTACCTACGCATGGGTATGAATGTGGAGTTCCAATGCATTTTCATTATATGTGTATGAGTATTTAACCTAAGTATATACCCATGTAAGTTTAAGTGTTAAAGCATGTGAAAGTGATTGGTTGTATCTATATAAGCATGTGACTAGGTTTAGGATATGTTAGTTTTTTTTAGAAACAAGAAATAGAAATTAATATATTTAAAACCATAATGTGTTAAAGATGACCAAAAACCTTATGAATAGATGTTTTTGTTCCTTTTAACCCAAAAAAAGGGGGTATTAATAAATATTTACTAATAAATGGATTTATTTGATATCTATAGAAGTTATCATATGTACATTGTTGTTTATTACTTTCAATATTTATAAGATCATTAAAAAGGTAACTAATGGATAATAGCTTAAATCATTTAACTATTAGATCATAAATCATTTAGCTAATAAATAGTTTATATATATAATAAAAATAAATAAATACATATATATTTACATACACGTAAGTTGTGCGCCAAAATTATATATGTAACATTTGTCCAATAGTATGCATTAGATTAGATTGGAAAGTGGCCAAGTGTTAGGAGCGCATGAATATCTGAAAGACTATGCTTATCTATAAATATTGTAAGATAATGAGAAGAATTTCCTAATGATTGATTCTGCAGGTACGTGAGAAAGAGAGAGAGAGAGAGAGAGAGAGAGAGAGAGAGAGAGAGAGAGAGAGATTTTCTTTCCCCTCCCTCTTCGTACCTGCAGGCGCACATTCCCCGGAGGTCAGAGAGAGAGAGATAGAGAGGGAGAGAGAACACTATTCACTTCTCTCCCTTCATCTCTAATATCTTTTCATACCTCTTCAGTTCGTGGTTTTTCATAAATAATTTTAATATCTTTTCTTTATCTCTTCCGTTCATGGTTCTTTAGAAATGGGAAGTGAGCATGCATAATAGCAAAACGGAAAGGAAAATGTACTAGAAGTCGAGGGCACAATGCGACGCGTGAAAGTATGGCATCTTTTAGATATGGAGACCTTACAGAAGGCTTCATCAAGCCTCCTTGCCTCTCAACTCCGTGATTTCGCATTGCCTTGAGTATACGTTAATAAATATTACATTTCTTGAGGCCTGATTCGTAAGATTCTTGTTTACAGAGATGCTGATGAGGTTATATCCTCACATGAGGCAAAAGAAGCAAAATTGTTGCATTAGGATGATGCTCGGTGATTGTTTACAGAGATGCTGATGAGGTTATATCCCCACATGAGGCAAAAGAAGCAAAATTGTTGCATTAGGATGATGCTCGGTGATTGTTTACAGAGATGTTGATGAGGTTATATCCTCACATGAGGCAAAAGAAGCAAAATTGTTGCATTAGGATGATGCTCGATGATTGTTTACAGAGATGCTGATGAGGTTATATGCTCACATGAGGCAAAAGAAGCAAAACTATTGCATTAGGATGATGCTCGGTGATTGTTTACAGAGATGCTGATGAGGTTATATCCTCACATGAGGCAAAAGAAGCAAAACTGTTGCATTAGGATGATGCTCGGTGATTGTTTACAGAGATGCTGATGAGGTTATATCCTCACATGAGGCAAAAGAAGCAAAACTGTTGCATTAGGATGATGCTCGGTGACTGTTCGGAGAGATGTTGATGAGGTTATATCCTCACATGAGGCAAAAGAAGCAAAGCTGTTGCATTAGGATGATGCTCGGTGACTGTTCAGAGGTTTCATCGCATAAAAACATGACCCTTTTTCACGATTTCTTGTGTTGTCGAACCTGAAGTTTGGGCATCTTAAGATTGTTTGTCTCTACAATATCATCGTGCAGACTTTATGTCTCATAAATGCTTGATGATATAGTGAAGACTGATAGGGCAAACCCTGTGGTGTTGCATCTATTCGTAGATGAAGAAATGGACATCAGTGCAGAGTCTTTCTGCTCGATTGTTTCTATTGCACACAAAACGTTTTTATAGAAACCTGGGTAGTTATTAATATTACATTTCTTTAAGAACAAAAATGCTTGTTTCTAAAGGGAAGCATTTTCTTTAGAAATTTACATCGCCTTCAGCGAGAGAACGTATAGTATTGTGATTGCGACATCTATGAAAACGCAAAGCTATGATCCTTGTCCATCTGCAATGTAATATTCTTTTCATGGTGAGATAATAAGGCCTTATTGAATGAACTATACAGGTTTTGGATGTAAGTCAGTTTATTTCCTAATTTGAATTAGAAGAAGGTATTGATTGTTTATTTAGGGATGTGTTTTCTTTAGGAGCCAATGTAAGCTTCTACATTCCTAGTGCATAAGAATCTGACGATATAATCGCTGCATCACATGCGATGATCCTATATGATGCGCTGTGTGCCGCATGATCTTGTTTTTGTTTCCATGTGATAGAAGTTTATTTTCAAGGGACAAATATTTTTATTTCCATGCGACAAACTACGTTTTCATTTTCAAGCGACAAATGTTTTTGCTTTCATTTTCATGACACAAGTATTTTAAAATGTTTTGAAATAGTGATAAGAGATGAATGTATGAGTACACATACTGCACACTAGTCATTATTTACTAGAAACATATGAATATACTCAGTAGTAGCAATTGAACTCGTTGTTTGTGCTACTCTGTTTCCATTGTTGTTGGGTTGTGCGTTGACGTTTGCATAGAGCCTCGATTATTTCATAGTTAAAAATATACTTCCCCTTCAATTTTTGTAAAAAGGAAAAAGCCATCTATTAGAATGTAAGTCGAGACATGCCTCGGGGATCCAAGCATAAAATATTTTTAAGTGCAGGTACAAAGATGATTGATCAACTGAATTTATGCAACATTGTTCAGGATTGTTATATGTTAGCATTATGTTTACTGATAAAGGAAATATTCATGTAATGGAGTTGAATGAGTGGAATGCAGTTTTCATGTTAAATCACATTCCATTCAACTGTCTATCTTGTATTTTCGAAAGAGTTTTTGTTTTGATTGTGAGGACGAATAATTGTGGCCTATGCATCTGAGAAGTAGAAAGCTTTTTTATTTGATAAAAGCATGACGGGTCATGTGCTATCTATTTTATAAAACGTATGATATATCCAGTATATAGACAACTATATGGCTATAAATGGATCTGAATTAATATACTATATGAGAAAGATTACCTATAAAATATGACTCTACAAAAACGTTGTCGATTTGATATATCCACAAAAACAGATGGGACATTAATTCAATCTGCATGGATTAACATGGGAATCTAGCGGCCATGTTGTCTCTCTGATCATATAGAGGATGACGATAATCTACTTAGAACATCTTTTTATTAAAAAACATTTTTGGACATCACATGCACTACAATCATTGACCTTGTTTTCATAGTAAATACAGTTGAGAAAGTTCAGGCTTATCATTCTTAATATGACATTGCTGTTAGATGTATATAGAATTTGTGTACACCGTTATGTGTGTGTGAGAAAGAGAGAGAGAAATATACAGTTATTAGTATTTGAACTTTGTACATATGCATAAGTGCATATATGTAGTATGAACTATATGCTTGTGAGCATGAAAATGCATAAGAAAGCATGGAGGTGATGAGTGCATGTGCACATATGAAGTAAATAGGTGACATGAATAAGTGTATGCGCATGTGTGAAGTATGTACATATGCCTATATGAAATAGATGTGTGCATAAGTTAGTTGAATATATATGCATGAATATATGATGATATGCATGTATATATGAAAAATGTTGAAGTATTGTATGATGCATATTCGCATGGAAACAAATATAAGTTTACTTTCATTTAAATAAATATTTACATAAGCATGAAAGTTAGAAAGTTAGAAGTTTATATACATGTATTAGCATAGAATTAAGTTATGTTAAGTTTTAAATATTAAAATAGCAAATGAGTGTTTTACTTTACTAAAAGCATACTTATGTTTTTTTTCCTAATGATTGATTCTGCAGATCATTGAAGAGATTACAAAGGAGATTACGAGAATACAAGCTTACGAGATTTCAAGTTTACAAAAATTGCAACATTTGAAGATTGAAGTTTTTTATGATCATCTAGAATTATTAAGTTGTATAGGATTATTTATAAAGAGATTGTATTTGCACTCCACATAAGATTTGTATAGGCTTAAATAGATTCTTCATACCTTTACTCTGAAAATCAATATTAGTTCTTCTCTTTTTTATTTCGTATGTCTAAAGAGTTAGGATCTACAAGTAGTTCTGAACTAGTATCTACAACCAATTCTGATATTAAGAGTCAAGAATTAGAACCTTTATTATAGGAACACTTCTTCCGTCTTCAATTGATAGTTCGAATAATAACAAAAATATAGAAATTGAAATTATTAAAGATAAAATAGTTAACGAAACTTTACACACATTAGAGCACGATCGTACTATTTCCCGAATTTTACCTTTAATTTCTATAGTTTTGCCAGAACCGGAGGACAAAGAAGACTTATTCCCACCTAATTTAGTTAGAAAACCTAATTTAAATCAAATTAAAAACGAAGAAGTTGACATTGTTAAAGATAAAATTACAAGCGAGGAATTAATTTTACCCTCTTACTTAGAAGCTATAGCTAGATATAGAAACGTACTACCTTACGGGTCGTAGTCTTAAGAAATTAGTTCTTAATTTAAACTCGAATAGATTAGAAACTATATCTTTTATCACTCCTAAACTGAAAAAACAACTGAAGGCCTTAAGCATACTTAGAAGCACTCTGCATGCAGTCACAACGGTTAGGTTAGCGTGATTCTTTTAGATGAACGTCAGCCTACCTTCACACCCCTCTACGACACCGTCAGCCATCTGAAGCTTCATTCTAGTTGGTCTTAATGCAGGTTTATCCCATTGCTTCCACAGGGAAGTGATCACAATAGCAACACCAGCACCAGAATCTATGATCGCTCTGGTTGTGTAACCTTGGTAGGTGATCGGAAGATAAGTATTACCTTCCTCACCTTCGCTCATGTCCCCTATTTTTTCTAGAGGTATCTCTAGAACTTTCTGCTTAGAGTCTGCTTTTGGCATATTGGAATCAAGTTCTGGAACCTGATCCTTCACATGATTCCATAGCTCCGGTTTTGCTTTGAACAGCTCTTCCACAGTGAGATGACATTGAACCTTAGTGTTCTTCACGACATTTGTGTTTCTTGGAACCACTGAGTCTTCATTTCTTACCAATATTGTGGGAGCTCTGATATGAAGAGATTCAGATTCCCATGGGCCTATGAACTGTGGCAACTCATGTATAGAATTGGATTCAAATTTTGACCTTTCTTCTCTTTGTTGCTCTACTTGGTCTCCATAAATAGATGGAATGTCTTGTGGGAATTGATCATGAAGGTCATCAATCTCAAGAATAGGAGGGGAAACATTCTTCTCCTGGGCCCATTTCTCTTCTTGTATTTCCCGCAAGAACTTTTGAGAGTGTTGTTGAATTGAAAGAGCTTCTCCATCATCTATGGGGTCAGGAACATAGACTTTCTTTGGTGATGAGATTTCTCTTTCAACAGTTGGTTGAGCCTGTGGAGGTAAAGAAACTTGAGGTTTATTTAACAACTTCTCTAATCTATCTAGTAAGCCTTGGAAGTGCAAACCCAGTGTAATAGCATTCATCTGATTGAATGATTGATTGGCCTCAAACATAGCTTGAGCTGGTTCCACCATTTTTATGCACATTTTTTTCCGTTCAATCTCTAAATCTGCTCTAGGGTAGCTCTTGTCTAGGTTTGTAGGTGTGGGCCTTTCTTGAAGTCGAGCCTGGTATGCCTTGAACATCATGTCCAAGTGTTCTGGGGTTGGATCTACAAGAACAGACCTAGGTTGTGGTCTATTTATAGTGGTTAGTGGGTGGAGTTTCGACATGCGAGGGATTTTGAGAGGCAATATCTTCTATTTTTGTTTTTGCATCTTTCAGGCTTTCTTCTAATTCGGATAACTTTTTGGTCCACTTACGATTGGCGTTCTCTGTAGTATCCTTCCATGTTCTTGTTTTTCTCTTACTGGGCTCTCTTGACTCACTTGGCTCTGATTGTTCAGCTAGTTTAGCTTTTTGTAACGCTTGTGCCCTAGTAACTACATGTATAGGAGCCATATTGTCGTCGTTGGAACTTGAATCCCCTACTAAGCCTACTACATTAAGGGGTGTATCCTTTGGTGTACTAGAGGGATGTTTGAGACAATCTCTTAGGAGTTGTTCTTTGCCACACTCAAGACAAAGGACTCGTATTGTAATGTTCTACCGTTGTGTCGGAGCTAGTGGGTGGGGTGGTTGTTGTCTTGGTATAGGTTGAGGTTGGCTATATGTTCCATGTTCATATGGTCTAGTTTCTCCTCGTGGTCCTAGACATGGATTATACCTAGGAACTTCTCCGCCTTGTTCTCTAAGATGGTACCCATATGGTCTACATTGGGGTGTTACAAACGGTCGTGGCTGTCTATTCATTGGATAGTTTTTGATGTTGTAGTTGATGTACTTCTGCTCACTATAAGAGTACATGTTAGGCTCTTGAGTTGGTTGTCTATTGTAAGGGTAAGGTTGTGATAACCCTAATCCTTCTCTGGTGCAGACATGAGATGGATGATCTCCACCGCAAAGTGTGCAACTTCCTAACATTAGCACTCTCAAGGAGGAGTTTTGGTAGTTCCTTTGTCCTTGTGCTTCTAATTTTTTGGCCACTAACTCTACCACTTCGTCCACATAACTCAAACTAGAAGTTTCATTGCTCCTTGTATCCTCTGTTTTGATAGGATATTGTGTGATTTTGAGATCCTCACCTAAGTTGTCTTCCAGATCTATGCACTCTTGAAGACACTCACTCAGGTTTTGCAATCGTTTTACATATACCAAGATTCTCAATGTTCCGTTGGTTAGACCTTCTAAAAATAGGGATATCATTTTTTGTTGAGAAGGTCTCTCTGTCATAGGGCATCGGTTTACATATTGATTAAATCTTTGTGCTGCATTTTTTATTGTCTCATTAGGAGCTTGTTTGAAACTATGTAGTAAGGATGAAGAATTGTGCTTGATCCCTCGCTTAGTGAATTCCCAAATAAATTCTTGGAAGAATTGTTTGATATGGCCAAAGCAATTTGGATCCAAGGATTGAAACCAAGCTAAGGCTATTCCCATGAGGGTTAGCCCAAAGGATTCATATTGCATGAAAAAGTCATCCACTTGCTCCGCTCGCAACACCTACTTGAATTCTGCAATGTGGTCATAGGGCTCTTATATGCCATCGTAACGATTTCGCATACATTTGACCAATTGGATTGGTCTCAATCTTCTGTCGGGCTCTAGGGATTGAATTATGATGGGAACACCTTGGGGCGGTGTCGTCGAGATTTTTTCTCCTCTCTCACTCATGAAGGCCTACAGGAAACACATTTGGTGAACGTAGCTAGAATTCATTGAGAAGTCCAAGATGCATCAAGAATGTCAAAGGGAATTCACATGCAAACTTTGGAAGAAATCGAGCAAATCCAGGGTAGCAATCAAAGCTGGTCAAACTTTGGAAATTAGGGCAAAAATTTCAATGTCTCCAAATCACATGAAAATTCATATACTTGTAAAGCCTATCAAAGGTAGTCTATAGCCCAAATTTCACATGAAAATGGATTTTCTAGCATATTGATATGCCATTTGCATTTGGTAAAAAATGTAATTTTTCTACTTAGACCCTACAAAATTTTGTATAGGAATTTTTCCTAGCCATATGGTTTGGCATGTATAAAGACCATATGTGACTACATATTTGTACAAAGTTTCAAGGCTATCATAGCTTCCTAGACACCTTAATGCCACCTTGCAAGCTTCCAAATGTAGTCAAACTTGTACAAGGAAGATTCAGATGGGAGTTTTTTTTGCATATTCCTAAAGGAGGCCTTTCAAAACATAGTCCTACAAACTTTTATCTTCATCAAAGGATAATTGAAGGGTCAAAGAGCACAAAATCCAGTTTTCAAGGTCACTGCAATTTTCTAGAATAAGAAAATTGAAGGCTTGAAGGGTTGCCACATGGCAAAATATGATTGAACCATGTTGTACAGTCAAGATGAGCTCATATTCAAGGGTGGAGATGCACTAAAGCATAAAGGAAGGAGGATCCACGATTTTTTTCATCAAAGAAGACTTTTTGACAGTTAAAGATCAATAATGCAAAGTTTCTCCAAAAATCATGGCTTATCTTATCCGAATTGATGTCAGCATTGATCCGACGGTCCAGATCATCCCCAGATCCAATGGTGGAGAATGAAGGCGCCTAAATTTCACTCCTTTACACTAGATTTGATAGAAAGAACAATTCCAAGCCATTGATTTGATTAATCAAATGGTTGTAATCGAAAGTAGTGATCCTAGAGTTGAGAGTTGATTTCTCTAGATCCAAGGGCCCAAATTCATTAAAAAAACTATATAAATCCCCCTCCAAACTCCTAGAGCATCATTGTTAGGCATCCATAGGGCTCTTGCTAGCTTAAGGTTTCCTTGAGACGATCACCCTCAGTTGAGCGAGTGAGGATCCAAGGTGGGTTAGTATGAGTATAGTACCTAGTTTCAAATTTAAGTTAGAACTCCAATCTAGGATAGACTTTTGAAACCAGCATCTCTATCTTGACTCACCCTCGATGGAGCGTGTGAGTGAGTTAGAGCTGGTTTTAATGAGTCTTAGACTTCTTTAGTTAGACGTTACGAGCTTAGACATAAATAGGATCAATGAAGTGGAACTCATCTTCTTACGCGTGACATTCGGTTGAACTCTCATGGTTTGAAGGTCGGAACCGCCTTTGATCAGTAGACTCCTTAGCTTGACGTATCTCGACGATCTTATACATGTATCTTAATTCAAATCCTTTTAATTCATGTCACTTGTCACTTGTCTCTTGTCTCTTGTCTCTCAGTCTCTTAAGTATTTTTACATGTCTTCTATTTTCTTCTATGTGTGAGAAAGCTCCGCAGTATTGCGTTGAACCAGTGAGGATGTTTCATTGAGCTTGTGATTAAACTCTATCATCATAATTCACTTGCATGCATATAATCCATACATACCCATACATATTGATTAGTTTCTGAAAGTGTATAAGAAGCTCCAATATTGGACCATTCTTCCTTTCGAAACTGATTTATGTGTAAGGATTTCATCTATTCTCGTCATGCATACATATCATCCAAAGAAGACTATGCATATGGATTAGAATTAGGAAGTGTTTAAGAAGCTCCTTCAGTGGACGATTCTTCCTTCCAAATTTGATTCGTGTGTATGGTTCTCTTTCATTCTTATCAGTCATGTTCATAAATCTAACTTGCACTCCTACATTCCCATTCCCATAATCATTTCAACATCTCTCTCCTCTCCATACTCAACATTAACTTCACTTTCATGTCCTTAAACCTTCCAACATTCATTAGCTTCATACACCCTGTGTGTGCCACGACCGGACCTGATCCACCCGGATTGCGATCACCTCCACATTTGAACCCGACGTGAAACGCTTCGTGGCATTTGCTTCTGATCTTGTTGGGAGGTTGTGATCCATATCCTTTGTTTCATATTTTTCATCCTCATCATATCATCATCATCAGTCTTGAGTATTGCACTGGATTTCTCACAGTATCGTGCACATCTTCGTCGTGAAGTAAATGCATTTGTGAGAGATCAAGAGCATCGTGCATCACTTGCTTATTCACATAAGATGGAGGAAGGATTCAAATCCCTTATTGTTGAGAGGCCAAAGAATAGTCTCTTCTATGTTGAGAGAGAAGGGAAAATTCAATGGCATCAACATCACAAGCTACTTAGATTTGTTTGAAGAGCAAGCTATGATTTTTGGTCTTCCGGAAGATCTTTTGATATCATTCTTTGAACAAATTGTTGATAGCTCTATCATAAACCATGTCACTCAATATGATAGTCTTCCTTGTAGTGATTTTAGAAAGGAGATGCTCAAAGAATTCTATCTTGAAGATTGTAGCCAACATAATCCGGATGGATTCTTACGATGGGTCAATTCACCAAAGCCTAGTAGCTCTACTACTCACTTACAAAATGAGTATATTAGATGCTATGAACAACTTCCTGATGAGGATAAGATAACTTTGGAACCTGATCTTGTGATCAATTTTCTTAAGCTTCTTCATCCTGAAACTCGTAGGGAAGTTGAACGGCGATTAGAAGAACCGGATAAGCACTATGGTCTTACTGACAATTGGCAAAAAGTGCGTAAAGTAGTAGAGGCTATAGCCCATAGACATCAAAGACAATCCATGCTTTATGAGCAAACTAGTCTTCCTCAAGCTAGCCTTCCAACAAACTAAGGAGCAAGTTAGAGAATAATCCCATGCTATGATTTTTGACTCTACTCCTATTCCTCAAATGATGGAGCCTACTCAAGGTTTTAAAGTAGAGCCAAATAAAAGTGTAGTTGAACAATCTCAAGTGGAAATTCTCACCAAGCAAATGGAAAGTCTTATTGCTACACAATCCAATTTGGTCAAGACTATATATGCTTTACAGTCTAATTACACCAAAACTTTCCAAAATCAAATGAGCCCAATGTCGTTTCAAGAGCCTAATCAACATGTTATAGCTACCAATCAAAATCCACAAGTAGCTCCTACTCAAGCATATCAAGTTCCTCCAATGCATAATCCTTCAATGCAAAATCCTCATCCTCATGTGCAAAATCCTCAAATGTATCAAAACATGTATCCTCAAGCTTCTCAAATAGCTTTTCAAAATCCTCAAAATCACAATTTTCAGAATCATCAACCCGTATAATATGGAAGCTCCTCTTGCACCTCAAGTACCACATGTTGCTCCCCAAGCTCCTCAAATACATCAATTGCCTTTTCAAAATCCTAGTTATCCTGTTCAAGCAATACCTTATCAACAAAATCCTCAATTTCAAAATTTCCCACCACAAGTTAATCAAAATCCTCAAAATCAAAATGGTTTTGTGCATGGACCTCGTAGGTGTCCTTGGTGTGATTCGTTAGAGCACTTTTTGAGAGATTGTGAACTATTGAAGGCTACTAAGGAGCAACGACTAGTAATAGACATAGACAAGAAAATATGTGACTATCGATCTAGGCTACCTTTGCAAGGAAATTCGGTAAGGGAGGAATGAAAAAAAACTATGAAAATATAACCATAACGGATGTAGGAACTAGAGGAGTGAAACTAGAAGCTTTTGATAAGCAACAAGTAGAATCAAGTAAACCGACAAAGGAAGGTGATTTTTCCATAGAGGCTTTAGTAAGAGCACGAGATGAGATTAGGAGAATAACGGCTTGGGAATCACTGGTAGAAGATCAATCTCTTATTTCTCATATATCCAATGTAGAAGAAAAACGAAAAAGAGATGAAGTTGAGCTTAGTGAAAGAAGAGTGACTCGAAAAAAAACCTCAGAGGAAATAGAAACAATCATAGAGCAAGGAGAAACATCAGAATCCAAAGATAAAAAACAAGAATCACAACCCAACGAACAAAAACAAGAGGAGAAACAAAAAGGGAAGAAGACAACGCAAAGAAAAACACAACTAAATCCTTTAGATAAACAAGAACAATCAAAACAAACTGAAGAACAAACACGAGACGATGAACAAAAACAAGATCTTGAGCAAAAACAAAAGAAACCAAAGAGAAAATCTAAAGCCATCTTGATTTCAGAAATTGAGAGAAAAATAGATCCTATGGAGATTTTAGATGACATTTTGCTTAAGAGTCAAGTGACTATGTCTTTAGAACAAGTTTTCTCTATTGCAAAGCCTGTTTTTAAAGACAACTTTATCGGCCTAACTAAAAGGAAGAGGTTTCCACTTAATCTAGATACTGAGATGCAAGATTCTCTAGATCAAGATCAAGCTATGAATGAAGCTTTAAACTTTGATGAATCTGATGAAGAGGACTTTGATGATGATGAAGTAAATGTTAATAAAAATTTCTTAGGACCTATTCAACCTGACCATGAAAATCATGAAAACAATCCTGAAAGTCACTTTAAAAGAAAATTTTGGTCTAGAGGTACATCAAAGATGCATGTCAAAATAGGAAATGATAAGAACACTATCACTGTAAATGCATTAGTAGATTCCGGCTCTGAAATCAATGTGATTTCAAGAGAAGTCTATGATAAGTTTCGATGGCCCATAGATAAAGATTGTGGATGGCATATGAGAACTGCAGGTAATGGTGTAGGTACCCTGTATGGAGCTTCTGCTAGTGTGCCCATATCCATAGGAGGAATCACAGAAGAGTTTCAATTTTTTATTCAAGATAATTTCTCCTATGAAGTTCTCTTAGGTCAACCCTTTATTTGTGAGAGTCCTATGGAAACTAAAGCCATGGATGATGGGTCTACCTATGCTAGATTTAAGTCTAAGGATGGAATGCAATCACTTCAAGTCATGACGGTAGGAGTGAATCATCCTAGGAATCGATTGTCAATTAGAAAGAAACCTATTGTTACTCAGAGTAATGAGCATGCTTGTAGTGATTGTGCACCTCGATTCATGTTTGGAGCTACATATGATCAAAATTTCGGATAGAATCCATTGTTGAGCGGGACAACAGTGGATATTGGTTTGACATCTCACATCCAACCAACATGTACAATAGTTTGTCACTTTGTTTTCCACATTCTATAGTAGATTTTCTTCATAAGAGTCAATTGTCCAAGTCTTTTATCCAAAAAACCCAAAAAATTTATAAAAACAACAAAATCATGGAACATGATGAGAACATTGAGCATGTGATTGAAACATCTCATTGTTTCTCTACTCTTGAGGAGTTAGAGCTATGTCTTCAACAAAATTCTAATTCCCATATTATTCTTCTTTCTTCCCTTGATGAGTATGCTCTAATCCAAGAATATGCTCTCAATGTTGATAAGTGCTCAAAATTTAACCAAACACATAATGCCTTAGTTGAAACAAAGTACAAAACTGTAGACAAAAAAATCAAACCCATAGCTCAACCATTACCTCAAGGAAGTAATGAAAAAATTATTGATGTGAAAAAGATCCAATTCTTCACGATAAGAAAAACATAGGACATACATTCACGGATGAGACAATCAGACAGGTGAAAATTGGTAGAGATGATGACTTTCTTTTGCTAGTAGAGAGAGATAAATTTGAGAGAGTTATACGGAGCCATGGAAAAGCCTTTACTATGTATCCTCATGAGATTGGTTGTGTAGATCCTAAGCTAGTTGCACCCATGATAATCTTTACTATTCCACATATTCCATGGAATCTTCGCCCTATACCAGTTCCAAAGGCTCACTTACCTGAGGTAATGAAACTACTTAAGGAGAAGATAAACATGAGAATTTTAGAGCCATCTTTTTCACCTTACTCAAATCGATGGTTCACTGTGCCTAAAAAGAATGGGAAACTACGTTTTATTCAAGATCTCCAACCCGTCAATAAAGTCATTATAAGGAATGTAGGAATAGGACCCATTGTAGATGAGTTTGTTGAATCATTTTTAGGACATTCTATCTATTCAATGGGTGATTTATATTCTGGATATGACCAATTCCAATTGGCAATTGATAGTCGTGACATAAGCACAATGAAAAATCCTTTAGGCTTAGTGCGAATGTGTACCTTACCTCAAGGAGCGACTAATTTTGTGGCTCATATGAGTGCTATGAATATGGTCTTACATGGATTTTATCCCTCATATAACTATGCCATTCATTGATGATATTCCAATTAAAGGGAGTGAGGAACGTGTAAAGGACATTACTTTAGATTCATCTGGATGTCGTAAATTTGTTCTTGACCATATCTCTGATTGTGAAAGAATATTTCAACGATTTGAAGAGGTAGGTCTCACATTTTCCATAGAAAAATCTGTTTTTGGTGTTAAAGAGGTTCTTATTGTTGGACATTTATGTGGCCATTATGGTCGAAAGCCATACCCACAAAAAGTTGATGCCATTAGCAAGTTTTCTGAAACATGTAACAACGTGAGTGAGGTACGTAGATTTCTTGGTGCTTGCATCTTTTATGTTATTTGGATCCCACACTTTGCTTATGTTGCTGATTGTCTCTATGACTTGTGAGGAAGAAACGAAAATTTATTTGGACTGACAAACACACTCAATCTATGCGTAAATTGAAGAAATTATTGCTTGAAGCTCCCATCCTTAAGCGTGTAGACTATTCTGCTAACAAACCTATTATATTGACTGTTGATACTAGTCCTATTGGTATAGGTTGGGTCCTAAGTCAAGATGATAGTGAAGGGAATAGATATGCAATTAGGTTTGGTGCCGAAATTCTACATGAAACACAACGAAAATATCCACAGATCAAACGAGAACTATGGGGTATGGTAACAACTTTGAAAACAGACAAAGAATATTTCATTGGTGCAAATGTCAAAGTTGAGACTGATTGTTTGCCTCTCATTGGAATGATAGCCAATTGTTCATCTCCTGATATAGCCATGCTTAGATGGATCTCATATATTAAGTTCATAAATCCTGAGTTAGTTCATATTTCAGGTAAGTCAAACTCAGTTGCTGATATGTTATCGAGAGCTAGATTTGATGATGATCTTGAAAGTGATCTAATAAAGAATGTGAATTTAGTTGACTAGGTTCCACATATATATGAGTATGAGAAATTTCATGAGTCTGAGTACGAAAATGAATGGAGAGACATAGGAAAGTATCTAAGTACACTACAACCATTACCTACTTGGACTATGAATAGATTCCGTAACATTAGGAAACGAGCTTATAACTTTTTCCTATGTAACGGTTATCTTTGGAGACATGCTAAGGGTAAGGTTAAGAATCCACAAGGATTCCTAGGAAAACGAGGGCTTTAATTGCAAGTAATGAAAGAAATGCATGAGACATTATGGGCAGGTCATAAAGGATTTTTTGGAACATATGAAAAAATTAGAAGTACCTATTATTGGCCTAGGATGTATGTTGACATTAGTAGCTATGTTTCTACATGTTCTACTTGTCAACTTCATACATTAGTCAAACATAGAGATTCGTTGCATCCTACTTATCCACCTTGTATTCACTACAAGTGGGTAGTAGATCTTGTAACTATGCCTAAATGTATTGACAAAATGTGTTACATTGTACTTGCAAGCGAAGACTTAACTAATCATGTAGAGGGACGTGCACTACGATCTAAGACCACTTACAATGTTTGCAAATTCTTGCTTGAAGATGTCATAAGTCGCTTTGGGTACATAGAGAAAGTAGTTGCCGATCGTGGAGAGTTAAATGTGAGAGAATCTAAAGAGTTCTTTGAATGTCACGGTATTCATTTGTCTCTCACTACTGCATATAATCCAGAGGCCAATGGTAAAATAGAGAGAGGGCATCCATCCACCTATTGTGAAAGCCATATCTAAAGCATGTAACGGTGACATCAAACAATGGCCTAGATTCTTACCTTTTGCACTTTGGGCAGATAGAATGACATGCACACGTACTATTGGATATATGCCTGTTAAACTCATGTACTGTCAAAAACCATTGTTTCCAATTCAGTCTCATATTTTTGCATGGTCAAATTTGCCTTGGTCTGAAAACATGTCTATTGATGATTTTTTGAGTTTGCACATTAAATAGTTAGAACAAGGTAAATTAAGACTTGATGATGCCGTTGAAAAATTAAGAGAATCTAGAATGAAGAACAAGCATTATTTTGATAAAACTCATCGATTGCGTCCTAAGCCAATTGAAGTAGGAGATTGGGTGCTCATTTATGATAGTACATTTGACTCTCAATATGATGCACGCAAAAAGCTCACTCAACGGTGGTTTGGGCCATACATTGTATCAAAAGTCAACAACAATGGTACGTATGCTCTTTGTGAATTAAATGGTGTTGCACTAAAAACTTTGATTGCAGGTAAAAGGATAAAGCTATTCAAGAAACATGATAATGACGAGTACATTTTGGATGATGTCATTGAAGAAGATGACAACAATGAGGCCGATTCATAAACAAGAGTATCCAAGTTAAAAAAAAAAAGAAAAAAAAATGAAAATAAAAAAATAAAAACCATATAAAAATATCATTAATTTTTCAAGTTCATGTTGCTTTGTTTTTTTTCATTCTATTTTTTTTCCGTTCTTGTTTCATGCATGTTTGTTTTCAGTCTTTGCATTGCATTGCATATCCACATCACTTGAGTAAAAAAAAAAAGGCAAATGATGATTTCTCTATTTGTGTAAAATTGTATCTTAAGTTGTAACTTATCTACTAAGAAATTGATTATAATCGAGGATTGTGGAAAGATAGGGCATGTAGATTTGGAGGTTTATTTTGGTCACATGACTTTCATATATAAACATGCATATGTATCCTGTATCGAAAGCATAATTGTTGAAATCCTAGCTCCTGCTATCGCATGTTTCTACATCCTTAGTCCATCTCACAACACTTGTATCGGAGTTTAAACGACTGTTCTCCGTCATAAAAAAAGGTTGTACCTTGTATCGGGGTTTAATTTTTCCCCGTCATAAAAAAAAAAACAGCTACATATTACCAAGAAGTTTACACTTTGTTCCACCCCAAAAAAGTGATCGTAACCATAAAATTGCCGAATCACCATCATCATCAAAAACAAAAAAAGCAAACCAAAGGAGGATAAAGAGGCATAGTAGAATAAATCACGGGCTATATAGGCAGATTTATGCATTAGTCGAGTTTAGTTAGATTTCCTTGCATGTTATTAGAGAAAGAGCATATTCATATTTATGTAGGAAAGGATTTATGAAAAAGGTACAAATTTTTCTTCAAGATGAGAGGAACTGATGCTTAAAACGACTCAATACATCCACTTCCACTTCATATTGATGCTTGTTTGTTTTCTTTCTTGTTCTCAATGTTGCTTGTTCATTTGCATATATGTTGCCTATTTGTTCATGCATATTCATGTTGCCTGTTTCAATTCTTTCTTTCATGCAAATTTTGCTTCATGTCATGTTACCTACTCATTCATGCATATAATCAATTTTCCCTCCATGTTTCTTATGTTGCCTATAAAAGAATTTGATGTCTAGAACATTTTGTTTTTCACAGATGCTAGAGTGGCGCTTCCGGAGGAATCGCAGGTTTAGTGGGGGCGAATGTCGTCGAGATTTTTTCTCCTCTCTCACTCATGAAGGCCTACAGGAAACACATTCGGTGAAGGTAGCCAGAATTCCCTGAGGAGTGCAAGATGCATCAAGGATGACAAAGGGAGTTCACATGCAAACTTTGGAAGAAATCGGGAAATCCAGGGTAGCAGTCAAAGCTGGTCAAACTTTGGAAATTAGGGCAAAAATTTCAATGTCTCCAAATCACATGAAAATTCATATACTTGTAAAGCTTACCAACGGTAGTCTATAGCCCGAATTTCACATGAAAATGGATTTTCTAGCACATTGATATGCCATGTGCATTTTGTAAAAAATGTAATTTTTCCACTTAGACCCTACAAAATTTTGTATAGGAATTTTTGCTAGCCATATGGTTTGGCATGTATAAAGACCATATGTGGCTACATATTCGTATAAAGTTTCAAGGCTATCAGAGCTTCCTAGACACCTTAATGCCACCTTGCAAGCTTCCAAATGTAGTCAAACTTGTACAAGGAAGATTCAAATGGGAGTTTTTTTTGCATATTCCTAAAGGAGGCCTTTCAAAACATAGTCCTACAAACTTTTATCTTAATCAAAGGATATTTGAAGGGTAAAAGAGAACAAAATCCAATTTTCAAGGTCACCGTAGTTTTCTAGAATAAGAAAATTGAAGGCTTGAAGGGTTACCACATGGCAAAATATGATTGAACCATGTTCTACGGTCAAGATGAGCTCATATTCAAGGGTGGAGATGCACTAAAGCATAAAGGAAGGAGGATCCACGAGTTTTTTCGATCAAAGAAGACTTTTTTGATAGTTAAAGATCAATAATGCAAAGTTTCTCCAAAAATAGTGGCTTATCTTATCCGAATTGATGTCAGCACTGATCCGACGGTCCAGATCATCCCCAGATCCAATGGTGGAGAATGAAGGCGCCTAAATTTCACTCCTTTACACTAGATTTGATAGAAAGAACAATTCCAAGACATTGATTTGATTAATCAAATGGTTGTAATCGAAAGTAGTGATCCTAGAGTTGAGAGTTGATTTCTCTAGATCCAAGGGCCCAAATTCATTCAAAAAACTATATAAACCCCCCTCCAAACTCCTAGAGCATCATTGTTAGGCATCCATAGGGCTCTTGCTAGCTTAAGATTTTCTTGAGACGATCACCCTCGGTTGAGCGAGTGAGGATCCAAGGTGGGCTAGTATGAGTATAGTACCTAGTTTCAAATTTAAGTTAGAACTCCAATTTAGGAGAGGCTCTTGAAACCAGCATCTCTATCTTGAATCACCCTCGGTGGAGCGTGTGAGTGAGTTAGAGATGGTTTTAATGAGTCTTAGACTTCTTTAGTTAGACGTTACGAGCCTAGACATACATAGGGTCAATGAAATGAAACTCATCTTCTTACGAGTGACATTCGGTTGAACTGTCATGGTTTGAAGGTCAGAACCGCCTTTGATTAGTAGACTGCTAAGTTTGACGTATCACGACGATCTTATACATGTATCTTAATTCAAATCCTTTTAATTCATGTCACTTGTCACTTGTCTCTTGTCTCTTGTCTCTCAGTCTCTTAAGTATTTTTACATGTCCTCTATTTTCTTCTATGTGTGAGAAGGCTCCGCAGTATTGCGTTGAACCAGTGAGGATGTTTCATTGAGCTTGTGATTAAACTCTATCATCATAATTCACTTGCATGCATATAATCCATACATACCCATACATATTGATTAGTTTCTGAAAGTGTATAAGAAGCTCCAATATTGGACCATTCTTCCTTTCGAAACTGATTTATGTGTAAGGATTCCATCTATTCTTGTCATGCATACATATCATCCAAAGAAGACTATGCATATGGATTAGAATTAGGAAGTGTTTAAGAAGCTCCTTCAATGGACCATTCTTCCTTCCAAATTTGATTCGTGTGTATGGTTCTCTTTCATTTTTATCAGTCATGTTCATAAATCTAACTTGCACTCCTACATTCCCATTCCCATAATCATTTCAACATCTCTCTCTTCTCCATACTCAACATTAATTTTGCTTTCATGTCCTTAAACCTTCCAACATTCATTAGCTTCATACCCTGTGTGTGCCACGACCGGACCCGATCCACCCGGATTGTGATCACCTCCACAACGGTTCTGTCCTAAAGGTAGGTCTATTCATATTTCCCATTCCCTGGATAGTTTGGCTATGGGGATTAATTCCTGGGATGGTGAATTTCTCCTGTGGTCTGTTGGGCATACTAGCTTGGCTCATTTGTCCTAACATCACATTCTCCATTCTGTGTTGGGTCTGGAATGGGTTTTGTGAAGTAGTTGCCTTATCTTGAGGAGGAAACATAGGCAGATCCATGTACTTTAATCTTGACCCCTCCACTTCATTTAGAGGCCAATATCTCCTTTGATTTTGGTCTAGGTATGTAGCTCTAGAAGGATTTTCTAGATCCCTAAACTCGTATATAGTTATTGGGCTTATACCCTCTCCTTGTGTCACTGAATCAGTTTGTAGTAGGTCTGATCCATGTGCCAAGTATACCTCCATCAAATAGTCATCTTGGGATATCCTGTCAGCTTGCAATACTTGAGTCATTACTGAATTTCCCCTAAGGGTAGTCCTTGCATCTCCACTGTGGGTTCTCCCAAAAGTTTCTTGTTCCTCTACCTCTCCTCTTTCATTAATCTGATTAGGGTTTTTGGTTACTACATATATCTGACCCATCTTGTCCATGTAAACTCCACCATCATACTTGACAGCTGGTCTTGGAACTATTTCAGATTCCGTAGTGTTTATCATTCTTGCTACTGACCTATGTAGACCATCGAGGTAGATGGGTATTCCTTGCAAATTAGTGGATACATATTGAAGAGACATCCGATATTCCCCTTCCACTATAGACATAAAATCTTCCATAGGTATTGAACTATGCATGTCTTCAGAAGCCAAGAGTCTCTCCGAGTTAAATGACATTTTTGACATTTCTCAGTGGTTAGCACTACGTACTGAGTTGTGAGTTCCCGACTTGGTTGTGTGGTTGACCCTAGTCTTGGATGAGTTGGTACTTTATCTATCTCTTCCTAGGTGTCCACTTGAACTTAGGTTCATAAGCCTTGTCTACAAGTCCAAAATTGTCCTTTGAATTGCTCAAAATCTTGTGGAACCCCTTGCTTCCTGGTCCAACTTGAGGGTCAATTTCAAAATACCCTATCTAATAATCCACGAGCTTTCCAACGAACCCAAAATCACTCCAAACGGATTTCGTATGAGAAAGCTATGCCAGTTTAGGGTTCTGGGGTTTAAAATAGGGAAATAGGATCTCTCAGGGAGTGCCTCAGGACAGGCAATACGATACCAGATTTTCCACACAATACCATCGAGGTGATCGCGATCGTGATACCAGCACTTGACGATATGATACCAGAATGGTATCGCGATACCTCAAGTAGGCGTGCACGATATGATACCTCGACAAGTATCGGGATACTCGAGAATTTTGGTATCGCGATACCAAAACTCAACCGGACACTATACTTGGAGATTTTTAAGCCCAAATTCAAAATTTTTTGCAAATATTTGTACCTTGGGTTCTCCTTATCACTCCCATGTGTCTGTATCTGCAATGTCACCCTTCAAACTCACGATATCACCGCCGTGATACCAAACGTAGGTCTTGTCACGTCGTGATTCAGTCACTCAGAGTTTGGTGTGTTTAAGAGCGTGATTCTCTGTATTTCATCCATGCTTAAGCTCTGAACTCTCTTGAACTTCTTGCACAGCCAAGAATGAAGAAAAAAGAGGTGAAAATAGGGGATATACAGTCAAAAAAGTGAAAAAATTAGAGAAGGTAAAGATGAGAGGAGATGGTGGTGATGATGATGATGGAGATGAAGCAAAACTCAGAAACTGAACTAAAACTGGTGATTTTTTTACCTTCCAACGTCGCTACTCTACGTCTTACTGTCACACGCTCGTCCTCCAAGCTCTCTCCCCGACAATGGCGCCAAATTTGGTGTCACTCTAGCACAATGGCAAGTACCAACGTGAGGAGCTTCACCTCATAAATGTCAATCCACGGAGACGTGAGGACCGGTATGAAGACCAAGAGCAAGTGAAGTGCACAAGTGCGAGAGTGAAAGCACACAAGCATGCACACACATACACACACACACAAGGTAAGAGCAAAGAGTGGAACAATGGAAGATCTTCGATTATAAAGGAACTCTCTTACAAAGTTGAAATCTACAACAAGATAACCCCTCAAATGAGCTCTCCAGCCCTTTTTATAGTTTTTTGAGTGGTTTTGGCCTTGTCCAGACCTAGTGTCTGGCCTAGCTAAAAAATAGGTTCCAAGGCTTACTTGATGACTCAAACAGAATCTAAAAATTATGAAAATTGGTAGGATGATACTTCTAATACTCCTCAAGCTCAAGGACTCCTCGGCTTGAACAAAATGGAGTTGTAAAAATGGAAAATGGTATTTACAATGGTTTTTAGTGACGAAAGTCACTATATTTATAGGAATTTCTTCTAAAAATTTGACATGTGCTTCTTGGAGCTCCCTACATGCTCCTTCTTCTTGTCTCTCCACTTCATTGATGTGCTTCCATGCTTTCTCCTTGACCTTGAGCTTCAACAATAGGGGGCATACTTATTATGTATAACCAAGAATTCTTGGAGAAGGTTTTCCATGAATTCGTTCAAGAATTGCATACCACTATCACTTACTCGCTCTATTGGTAACCCATATCTGGTGAACACACTTCATAAGGTCATCTATGGCTACAACAATGTACTCTGCATGTGAGTTTCTAGCTGGGGGATTAATAAGACCTACAAAGTCTATACCCCACTTCAAAAATGTGCATCCTCGAATCATTGGCCGCAAAGGCATCTCGTCCTCTTTGATCGAATATTGTGCATGTTGGCATGTGTCATATCTCATCACATAGGTATGTGCATCCATATGAAGAGTGGACCACCAAAGTCTTGTGAATAAAATGTTCTTAATTAATCGTTCAAGCCCGAAGTGTCCACCTGCAACACTTCTATGTGCAGTTTCTAAGATTGTCAAATAGTCTGATTCACGAATGCACAATCTGAAGTAACCATTTTTTCCTCTTCGGGATAGGTTGCCTCCTACTAAGGCTTAGTCTTGAGCCTCTTGCTCCATGCTTTGTTTTCTTGCTAGACTAGCCTTGCTTGGGAGTGTTCCTGATCTCATAAATTCTACCAATGGAGAAGTCCATTTTGGAATTAGCGACATGTGATAAAGGATAGCATACTCCACTAGGGGTCTCTTCTAGCACCTTGGACAATTCTTAATCTTCTTATGTATTTCTTTGTCCATACTAGGCCAATATACTCCTAAACATTTCAGATTTTGCAATGTTCGTTGTTTAGAATAGTGATTTCCTAGCAATCCTTCATGGGTTTGCTGCAACCAACTGTTATGTTCATCCTCCTTGACACAACAAGCTAGTACACCCTCTGTATTTAGTTTGTACATACTTCCTTCCAATATTTGATATTTTTGTGATTCTATAATTTCATCTTTGTTCATTTTCATATTCTTATTTGTGAGTCCAAAGGCTAGGATAGATACCAACTAATTTGCCCATTTAGGAATTGTTGATATATTTAGGTAGTGATGTGTGTGAACACTCTAGGACCGTCGGGGCACTTTTTTCCCTCTTTAGGAGGTTTTTTCCCCCAGCTTGTATATATGCTTATTGCCCTAATGGGCTACTTATCTTTGTACATTCTAGTGGTAATACATTCAGTATTGTGTGTTGTGGTCCAAGCTTCTTCTTCTTCCTTGTGTTGTTCGTGTGCTTCGGCAGACGTCTAACTCCAACAATTGGTATCAGAGTAGGTCATCGCTTCATCTAGGGCATCATCTACACCTCTCGGGTTGTAGTCTCAGATTCACACGAATTTTGGTGCATACTCAGGGTGTCTCAGAGATCAAAATAGCTTTGCTATGTGGTGCCAAAATTGCGATCTAAGCTCGTTTTAGCCTCTGAACGCACTTTCGTAGCGCTTGTGCAGGTTATTTCATCTTTTTGTGCCAAAGGTATATACCTGTTTCAATTTGCCAGTATAAGAATCTATTTTAGTCACCGGCCATGGCTGAAAGCAGTGGTGTATTCTGTATGTTAGCTGTTGAGGATAAGTTGAATGGTACCAGCTACCCGTTGTGGGATTATATGATGTGACATGTATTGGTTGCAAAAGGATTGTGGAACATTGTGCAGGGTGTTGAAAAACGTCCTATCACACCTGCAACTGTTACAACTGCAGGTACTGAAGCTGATGCAAAAGATGTCCAAGATGATGATATTCTGCATATTCCTGTTTGTGTTATGGTTTCTATTGCACCTATTGTAGAGCAAATTTGTTGGCATGGCAGAGATGCCCAAGCACATGCATTGATAGCTTTGTCTATCAAACATTCCATTATTCCTCACATATACTCTTGCAGAACAGCTAAGGATGCTTGGGATAAACTTAGCACATTGTATCAAGCTAGGAATGAGGCTTGTGTTGCTTACCTCCGAAAAAGTTGGAGAGTGAGCACATGAATGAAGGTGATTCTATGGATAGTTTTCTAACAAAGATCAAAGACTTGAAGGAACAATTGATTTCTACTGATGAGGTTATATCAGATAGCTCACTTGTGCAGACCGTTCTGAATGGTCTTCCTGATTCATATCACAGTTTTGCTTCTACTCTTCGTGATTCATATCACAATTTTGCTTCCTGATGATGAAAGGCAATCCAAATGCCTTGTCATTTGAGGAGTTAGTCTCTGTTCTGTTGCAGGAAGATCAGTCCAAGCAGAACAGGTCCAGTATGCATGTTGTAAATCAAGCTTTCCTGGCTAATCAAAAGGGCTAAGGAAAATGGAGCTCTTCAAGTAGTAAGCAGAAATCTACTAATTCTGCACAATTGAAGAGGGAAGACAAAGAGGAAAAGAAATCAGAAAAGCAGAAATTGTTTTTCAAGTACTATAAAGGAAATGATCATATCATAAAGAACTATCCAAAATTGGCTGCTAAAGAGGCAAAGAAGAAAGAGGTTGGAATGGTTGTTGTAGAGGCCTCTACACCAAAAACAGAGTCTGCTAATCTTGTGCAAGAAGAAGAATGGGCGTTTACTACTGTTTGCAGTTTTGACCCATCTTCTCATGAGCAGTGCATGTCTGCAGTAGACTCAGATGTTTGGTACTTTCAAAGTGGGGCGACCAAACATATTACCTCACAGCGCAGTTTCTTCTCTTCACTTGAGCCTGACCCTACATGGAATTTTGTTACATGCACCAACAACTCCTCTTATCATGTTATGGGAGTTGATAAGATCATTTTGACTACTATTGATGGTAGTTCTTTCACTTTGTTAGATGCTTTCTTTGTGTTAGGGATCAAGAAAAATTGGTTATCAGTTTCTGCACTAGCCAAGATTGGCTTGGTTGTGAAATTTGTTGATGATAGATGTACAGTTAATGATCTGTCAAATGGCGATATGATTATTGCTTGTGGCATTTTATGTCATGGGTTGTATAAGCTCATAGACTATGAAAGATCTGTAAATGATTTGGCATGTGCAATACATGATTCTCAGGCTATGTCAGATGCAAAGCTTTGGCATGCATGCTTTTGTCATCTCAATTTTGCTAGTTTGCTACACCTACAGAAATCTGAAATGGTGTCCTCTTTGCCCAAATTTGAGGCACCCAGAAAACATGTTTGTGAAGGCTGTATTTTGGGCAAAACGAAGTGTTCCTCCTTTCAAAAGATGGTTCAATTTGGGCTACTAAAAAATTGCAGCTTGTACATAGTGATGTTTGTGGTCCTATGTAGACACCTTCTTTTGGAGATTATCTTTACTTCGTGACTTTCATCGATGATTTTTCCACACATGCATGGGTATATCCATTGAAGGCAAAGTCCAAGGTGTTTATGTGCTTCAAATAGTTTTTGGTTTTGGTTGAAAATCTATTAGCATGTAAACTAGGCACCCTCCATTCTGATCGAGGGAGGAATATATGTCTTTTGATTTTAATGCATTTCTGGCTGAACGTGGGATAAAACATCAGTGTACAGTGCCATATACACCTCAACAGAATGGAGTTGCTGAACAAAAGAGCAGTTCACTCATGGAGATGGCGAGGTGTATGGTCAAGAGTCAAGCTTTACCACATAGTTTCTGTCTTGAGGCTATCATGTGTGCAGCATATGTACTTAATAGGTGTCCCACTAAAGCGTTGCAGTCTATCACTCCATGTGAGGCTTGACATGATCGCAAGCCATTTGTTGCTCATCTACGTGTTTTTGGTTCTTTGGCATATGCATTAGTGCTTGAACAACATCGCAAAAAATTGGATGATAAAGTAGTAAAATGTATTTTTGTTGGGTATAGTTCAAAAAGTAAAGGCTATCGTTTGCATCATCCACAAACTTAATGCATTCTGGTTAGCCGTGATGTTGTTTTTGTGGAAGATGCTATTCAACCATTGCTTTCATCTACTAACGAGACATCTGTTAGCTCCAAAGACATGTATAATACTTTGCTGCCTCTTTTTACAGGTGGACAGTCTAGTGCTAGTCCTAATGAGGCAACTTCTCAGCCTTTGCGAGCTTCATGTGATGATGCAGATAATCCCATTTCTGATGCAAATTTACATGATGCACTTGTTGATGAGAGAGCTGACATTGAGGAGGCAAAAACTATATCAAAATGGCTGGTGCAGACTTTGCGTGATAACAAATTAGATGCATCTCTATCATATCGTACTCGATCAGGATCTCATAGTGCCTCTTTTGCATCAGATTGCTATGCTATGGCTGCATCTCATTTCTGTGATGAGAATGAGCCTGTTTCATTTGACGAAGAACAAAATTTAGAAAGTTGGATGGCTGCTATGAAATTTGAAGATGATGCTATAATGAAGAATGGTAGTTGGTCTTTATGTGACTTGCCTCCTAGCAAGAAGACCATTGGCACTAAGTGGGTTTACAAGCTGAAGCACAAGCCTGATGGAACAATTGATAGGTATAAGGCTATGCTTTTTGCAAAGGGTTATACACAGGAAAGAGACATTGATTTTGATGAGACCTTTGCACCTACATGCTGTATGACTACTGTTCGGAGCATCTGTGCACTTGCAGCCCATCATAATTGGAATGTACATCAGCTGGACATTAAAACTGCATTTCTGAATAGGGACTTGCATGAAGAAGTGTATGTTTTTTAGCCCCGTGGATTTGTGCAAAAAGGGCATGAAAACCAGGTGTGCAAGTTAAAGAAGGCATTATATGGTTTAAAGCAAGCACCATGTGCTTGGTATGAGAAGATACATGCCTATCTGATTGCACATGGTTTTGAGAGCAGTCCAACTGAAAGCACCTTATATGTTAAGCATGCTAATGATGGGCTTCTGATCATTGTTGTCTCTGTTGATGACATGCTACTCATTGGTCCTATTGAGAAGCATATTGTTGATTTTAAGGCTGATTTGCATGCCTCATTTGAGATGTTTGATTTGGGGCATTTGCATCACTATTTGGGCATTCAGTTTATGCAAGTTGATGGTGGAATGGCTTTGTGTCAAATGAAATATATTGACACATTATTGTAGTGTTTTGGCCTTGAAGACTGTAAACCTATTGCCACTCCTATAGAGACAGGTTCACGATTGAGTCTTCATGATGCTAGAGATGCATTTGATGTTGTCCTCGATCAATAGGCTATTGGATGCCTGATTTACTTATGCATTACCCGACGAGATATTCAGTTTGCTGTCTCATAGATGAGCAAGTTTATGCATTGCCTAGGTGTCAAGCATTGGCAGGCAGTTAAGCACATCTTTTGCTACTTGAGTGGTACTCGACTACTTGTGTTGTTTTATCCCAAGCGAGGATCACTATCGCCAGATTTTCATGCTTTTTCTAACTCAGACTGGGTTGGTTGCTATGACACTTGTCTGTCCACTAGTGGCTTTTGCTTCATGCTTGGTAGCTCATGTATATCTTGGTTGAGCAAGAAGTAGACTACTGTGGCCACTTCCAATTATGAGGCTAAGTATAGGGCAGCTTTCACAGCGACTGTTGAGTGTGTTTGACTCAGATGCCTTATGGCTGATTTGGGTGTTGGTCAGTCTTCTGCCACCACCATCTTCACTGACAATCAGAGCGCATTGGCAATTATCATTATGTTAGGGAGAGGTTCTCTACTGGGGAGATCAACTTGGCATATGTGCCCACGCAAGAAACATTGCAGACCTTTTCACGAAGGCTCTACCTAGGGAGAAGTTTGAAGCTTTCTGCAAAGCTTTGGGCTTACTTCCTTTTGTGGAGTGATTTCCACATAGCTTGGCACTTCCTTATACATGAGTGAAAGCTACTTGTTCATCGCATCACTCCCACGGGGATTTGTTGATATATTTAGGTAGTGATGTGTGTGAACACTCTAGGACTGTCGGGGCACTTTTTTCCCTCTTTATGAGGGTTTTTTCCCCCGGCTTGTATATATACTTATTGTCCTAATGGAAAACTTATCTTTGTACATTCTAGTGGTAATACATTCAGTATTGTGTGTTGTGCTCCAAGCTCTTCTTCTTCCTTGTGGTGTTTGCGTGCTTCCGCAGACATCTAACTCCGATAAGAACAACTTCTAAATTGAATAGATAAGCATCAGGAAATTCATTAGACACTCCTTCAAGGTTAATACACATGCAACCTTCCATTTTTCTTGGGCACCACTACAATGGGGGCACCCATCCAGTATGCTCAATCTCATAGATAAATCTAACTTCAATCAGCCTATCAATTTCTTCTTTTATTTTACCTATATAAGTATCATTATATGTGTAGGGCTTCTGTTTGGTAGGCTTGGTGTCAGTTCTCATGCAGATCTACCCCCTTTAGGTCACTATAGGTCCATGAAAACACATCCCTATATTCCCTTAATAAAGCTACAAGTTCTACTTCTTCTTCTTCACTTAGATCTTCTCCTGTGTACATACATCGCTCTTTATTCTCTTCAATGGATACTACAAATTGATCTTTTCTTTATAACCATACCTGTCTCTTATGATGGCCTATCTCTGAGGCATTTGTACCAAAATTTTTCAGAACTGCAACTTCATATTTCTTGAAATTCTCTGGTACTACGAACAATGATTCCTCCTTTGCTTGTTTCATTGCTTTTCTTTTCTTTTTCTTTTGACTACCTGCACTTTTCTCCCATGAATTTAAAGTTTTAATGCTTGTGAGAGGTTCTTCTTCTTTTTGGGTAAATACTCCTATGTTTTCTAGATAGTGCTCCTCTGAGTCAATGCAACTATCCATCACAATGGACTCTAGATTGTTGCCATCCTCTTCTTCTTCCATGACCTCATTAGAGTCACACTCTTCTAGCAAGGGTTCATAAATGAAAAAATAGATATCATAACCTTCCTCATCACACTAAGTGGTCCACTATTCTTCATTGAGATCAATGTCCATGGTCGCTAAGATTTATCACCTCCCATGAGGCTCAAATTCCTCATCTGTCTGAGCTCTGGGATGTTGCATCTTCTTTCTTGGAAACTATTGGAACATCTAGCTTACACTATGCTTGAGGTGGATATGATCTACATCAAAAGGCTATCGCTTGGATTGCATCGAAAGAATATCCATTGGAGAGTTCTTTTACTTATGCTCGTTTATTGTATTTTTTTATAAGATTCATTATGGATCTTTTACCATTGTAAAAGCCTAGAGCTTTACACATGTAAAAGTAGAAAAAGAGAGATAAACTTCCAAGACTTTGAGGTGGTTGAGTTGCAATCAATGAATCAATCAATCACCTAAAAGTAGATCAAACCATATCTTCTCTTTTCCTATATTGTAGGAAACTAAATTGATTCCCTCCAACAACCTTTACCCCCTTCATTTGAGTTCAAAATTCACTTGTAGAACTATGGAGCACTTGAATAGTCTATACAAAGACTTCAAATCACTTGTACATTACATGGAAGCAATATACATACACTTGCTTCCATCATTGTCTTGCTCCTTTATTTTTTTGCATCATCTTCTTCAACAATAGTAAGCTTGCAGAGGCTACTACTCTCTCTACAGAGCTTCAAATTGGATGAGACAAGACTCCTTGGAATGAACTAGTGTCTAGTTTATTTGTATCAATTTTCAAACTATTTGGTTTAGTAGATCAGGAGAAAACTTAGTTTTTCTATCTTGGGGTCTGTCTCTATGCATTCCTAAAAAATAGGAGGTATCACTATTCAGTGTCTAGTTCATTCCAAAAGCATATTTTGCTTATCCCTTGTCATTTTGTGCATTCTACACACTCAATCCTATGTGCGTCATGCCTCTAAAATGATTTTTTCTGATTGTAATCATGTTAGCCACTATGAGCATTTGAAGTTGATTGTCTCATCCAAAGATAATAAGTTTTTTTAGCTAATCAATGTGCAAATATATCTCTTTTGTATGGACTCTTTCTCTTTGATGCTCCAAAGTACATAGTGCATTTTATTGTACTTATCGTAGTGCATTTTATTGTACTTATCGCATGCCTATAAGGTCTATTTGAGTCTCCATAAGCTCAAGGGCAAGTCTTATGCGAGCTCATTGGACCAAACTTCATTTCTTTGCAACTCACTTTTCTACCTCCTATAAGCGTCTCCAATTTCTTTCAGTGGCATCAGAGCTAGATCAAGATGGGTGATGGATTTCCCTCAATGATTGAGAAGCTTGATCGATACAACTATGCAGCTTGGCAAATCAGAATGGTGGCTTATTTGCAAGGTAGAAATATTTATGGAATTGTAGTAGGTGATGAAGCTATGCCTATTCTAAGATCCAAAGGAGGACCTACACAAGAGGAGACAGATAAGCTCACACTTTGGTGTGCAAGGGATGCTCAAGCAAGGTCATACATACTAAAATCTATCTCTGACTTTCTATTACCACATATTAGAGGATGCAAGACATCTCAAGAGACTTGGGATGCCCTCGAGACTTTCTTTTCTACTAGTACCAAAGCAAGAAAGAATCATCTTTGGAATGCGTTCAACAAAATGAAGAAGACACCTAAACAAACCATCACAAAGTTTGTTACCAAGGTCAAGGATCTTGTAGATCAATTAGCATCCATTGGAGAACTGATTGAAGAAGAGGCTATCATGAGGAAAATTCTCAATGGGATTGGAAGTGATAAGCAATGGCAATCCTTCACCATGGCTTATAATAGAAAAAAGTTATTCATGGATGTTGTGCTCTTACATGCATCATATACATGTGTTTGGCCTATGATATTGTTATAGAGAGAGCCCTCCTAGCTGTGAAATCACAACAATATAAAGGCTCCAAGAAGACCACGAGACCCCCCAAAACCCATTGAGTTAAGTGCATGTGCGGCACCACTCCATGCTTACAAGTGCCAGCATCCCCATCACCTTAGCCCACACCCGAAACCTCTCCCCAACAATCTCTAGTTCAACCACAACCAACGGTTCCCCCTCTTCGTGTTCACCTATGCCACTTTGCCACACTCCGTGAAGTTTCACAGGTAGAGACCACCATGCCTACTACCATTACGACTACGGCCACCATGACTATAGAAGCTCCCATAGCAACTTCTACATTCATCTCTGATTCCTTCACCTTCCCAGTTACAAGCTTGGGCACTGAGGACATCAATACTACATTTGATTTTGAGATCCCTGATGTATTGTCTAGTGATTATCAGTTTTTAGATATCCATGTCATCTTTCAAGAATTTGAATGCTCGGCTTACCCCACTACACCATTAGAGGGAGCGAAAGCTAGTTCTAAAGATGAAGATGATGGCCACAAAGTCACCAACAAAGGTGACATTGATATTGAAGCTAGCGAGGAAGAAGTACACCAATTGGAAGCACATGTTGAAGATTCAGGAGAAGCTAACACGTATGAAGAAGAAATGACCAAAGCAGGAACTTACACCATTGCCATCCAAAGGCTCTATAATAACATGAATAAAGTTTGGGCACGAACCAGATTAATGGAAGAACAAAGTGAAGCCATCTTGCAATAGGAACTGGTCAGCAGAGGCTTCGAAGAAACTTTTATTTTTTCTATGCATGATTTGGTTAAATCTATCGGTGCACCGGAAGCATTACAATATTTGTTACGAAAGCCTTTACCCAAGTTCGACCCTCGATGGCTTCGCATTCTCAAATGCCATGGTACATACATTCACATCCCTACTGGTCCCATCACATCAGCCCCCCCTGTGGGTTCCTCCAGGATCGACTTGACCAAGGAAGACACTTCCCTTGTATACACCCTTGGTGAAACCCTCCCTTCTCAACCGGTCCCAACCCCGACCTCCCCTAATGTTGTAGATAGCTTTAAGGTTCATATTCCATCCCCCGTTTCTGTTTGGCCCCCTCTCTCCAACCCAATTTTGACGACTGTTTCCATTCCACCTATTATGACACCACCCAACATCTCTCCGCCCCCTCACTTTCCCTCATACACCACTAACCCCTTATACTCCTTTACTGTCTCCACACAACCAACCTCTTTTTATACTTCTTTCACCTCCTTTTTGCAACCCTGGTCTACACCTATTCCATTTGTGCGATCCTCATAGGAATTTCACCCCCAAGCCCCCTTCTTATGGCCTCCAAGGACACCACCTCACTCACCTCTCACCACACAATTGCACCCACCACCAAGCACCATCACAACGACATTGCTCTTTCATATAGCAATCACTGAAAGTTCCACTAGTGACATGGACATCTCACCCATCGCTTCACCAGCCGCACAATTACATGCATCCACCACACCACGTAGCACATCTCACACATCACCCATTCGCATGTCACTCCTGTCACTTGCCACCCTCACAACATCTTCGTCATCCACTATTGATGCTGCTATCTAGAAAATAATATAGTGTCTACAACAAATTAATGTAGAATATTCATTGCTTGGGCAACATCATTCCGCCCTACAATAGACTACATAGGAGTTACCTCCGCTTAGATGCACTCACCCTGTAGAATGAGGAGCTTAATCAAAATTATCACAACTTGGAAACAGAACATCAGAAGCAGCAACAAACTCTTGAAGCTCAGGTATAGGAACATGCGAAAGAAGTTGAATCACAATTAGACGTTCATTTGATGCAAAATGCCCAACTTTCACGCAATATGGCGCTTCTTCGCCGACACCTCAACGCTGGAAAGGAGGAAAATCAACATCTGCAACAACAGAATCGTGAGAATTTTGAAGCTACATTGGACAATCGGGACATGCCTCTTAGTTCGTCTCGCTTTCAACCTGTTTCCTGGAATCGATGCTGATCCTATTTGAAAACCATGCACGTGCGCTTGAGGACTATGACCGTTTACAAAAAGAATGTCGAACCCTCAGGGACAACAATAAAAATGTGTGCTTAAAGATTCTTTGGGACCCACTATTTTACAGAAAGTGGCACCACTGGCTCTCTTGGAAGAATTGACCACGCTACGTATGAAAATAGAAGAGTTACAAACTCAAGTATCTAACTAAACATGAAGCATTGGCAAGAGAGGCCTATGATAACAAAGAGAAAACCAAGAAAATCATTGTGACCATAGAGCAAGGAGAAGAAAGGTGCACTTACATAGGACATGATTTGATAGAGGAAGAGGAGCTAGAGTTGCATGGAGTTATAAGGACTTAAAAGGAGTAGACCGTGACATATGCTCACATACTATTCCCATGACCTCAGATGCCAAACCCTCTAAGCAGAAGCCATACACATATAATGACAATTATGCTGCCAAGATCAAGGAAGAGATAGATAGATAGATTGGTGGAAGTAGGATTTATCTATGAAGTTGAGCACATTGAATGGGTATCCCCCATTGTAGTGGTGCCCAAGAAGAATGGCAAGTTACATGTATGAATTAACTTGAAGAAGGTTAATGCAACCACTATTAGAGATAGTTATCTGCTTCCTATCACTGAGCATCTATTAGAGAGGGTGGAAGGCAAAGAAGTATACAACTTCCTTGATGGATTCTTTGGCCACAATCAAGTGGCCATTGCTCCACAAGATCAGCATAAGATGGCCTTTGCTATAGAATGGGGCCTATTCGCTTTTTGGGTCATGGCATTTGGTCTCACCAATGCACCAACTACCTTTCAAAGGTTGATGTGTCATGTCTTTAAAAAGTTCTTGAGGAAAAACTTAGAGGTCTATGTTGATGATCTCTATGCTCATTCCAACATTAGACAAACACATGTACCTGAGCTCAAACAAATCTTTGACAGATGTACAGAATATCAGGTTTTGTTGAACCCAGAAAAGTGTGTTTTCATGGTAAGGCAAGGCAAGATTCTAGGACACATAGTGTCAGACAACGGCATATCCACAGATGAGGATAAAGTTAGAGCTATTGCAGAGCTACCTAGGTCGAAGAATGTCAAGGAAGTACAAGCTTTCATGGGACATTGTGGTTATTACCGACATTTCATTCATATGTATGTGATCATTACTAAGCCTTTGTACTCCCTTTTGACTAACTTTGAGTGGACAGACCAATGTGAGAGCTCCTTCAATGAGCTCAAATGATGAATTTGTTTAGCACCGATCTTGAGGACACCAGATTGGAACAAACAATTCCATGTTCATGTGGATGCATCCAATTATGCAATCGGATGTATACTCGCACAACCAATTGGTGAAGGTAATATGGATCGTCCAATTGCTTATGCTAGTGGACAATTGAACATGGCTAAACAAAATTATGCTACTATTGAAAGAGAAGGTTTAGGCATGGTATATGCAGTTAAGAAGTTTATACATTATTTTCTTGCAAATAAGTTTAAATTCTTTACAGACCATCAAGCTCTATTATAAGTAGTGAACAAACCTTGCAATATAGGCCAATTAGTAAGATGGTTCCTCTTACTAATGGAATATGACTTTGAAGTAGTGGTTAGGAAAGGTAGGACTAATCTTAGGGTGGACCACCTTTCTAGACTAACTTTAGGGGAGTCCCCTCAAGGAGTATTAGATGACCTTGCTGATGCTTATTTGTTCAATCTAGAAGTAGTGCTTGAGTGGGCCAAAACTATAGTGCCTATTCTAACATTTGGACCCAAACATCCTATATTGAGAGCAAGAGATAAAGAAGTTGTGAGATCTCAGAAATACCACATAATGGTAGGTAGTGTGTATAAGCATACCAATCAAGGCATACTAGCTTGCTATGTAGAGGAAGATGAGCATGCAAAGTGGTTGCAAATGGCACATGTAGGTGTAGTACAACAACATCACTCTAAACATTGAACTTTACAAACCTTGCAAAGACTAGGGATGTATTGCCCAACAATGGAAGCAAATGTCCATAAGCTATGCAAGGAATGCCAACAGTCTGTTTTATTAGACGACCTGTGGAACATGCCACTCTCTATTAAGTGTCTCTAATACCAGATTGAAGTAAACCATTGGTGAAGTTTCTGAGGACGAGAATATTCCCTCAAGAAATGACATTGGCCAGACAACGAAGCTTAGAGCAAGAAGCACTAGATTAAACACTCATAGGTGATAATCTATACAAATGAGGAAAAAATGGATATCTTATGTTGTGTGTCCACGAGAGTGAGTATCTTAAGATCTTAGAGACTGCTCACCAAGGTGTAGTAGGAGGAAATTTTGGGCCAGATCATGAGATCAAGGCAATTTTATTCACAGGTTTTTTCTTGCCAACCCTTCAAATGGATGCACATACCTACATGAAGAGGTGTGATATTTGTCGATGAACTCAGTATCTGATACATAAGGATGAGATGCCAGTGAAGCCCATGATGGGAGGATAGGCATTCTCTAAGTGGGGTATAGACTTTGTCTGTCCTATTAATTCCCTAGCTAAGAGTTCACATGTTGAGTATATTATTGTTGCCACATACTACCTCACCGAATGTGTGGAAGTAAAGACTACAACAAAGAACGATGCTCAGACAATAGCTAAGTTCTTATTCGATAATGTATTCACCAGATACGGGTTACCAATAGAGTTAGTTACAGGCACACACTTCTTGAATGAAGTCATTGAAAACCTTCTCCAAGAATTCTTGGTGATACATAAGAAGTCTGCCCTATCATCCACAAGCTAATGGACAAGTTGAGAGCACAAACAAGATCCTGTGTAATGTATTTACAACTTTGGTAAATAATAAATGCTCTTATTGGGATAAACAGCTACATCATGTTGTTTGGGCATATCGAGTTGCCTACAAAATGGTACTCCAAGCCACACCCTATAAGATGGTATATTTGGCCAAAATGTAGTACTACCATTAGACTTCTTGATACTGACACTGAAAGTAGCATAGGAGCATCAGTGGACAGGTCATGAACTCTCTTCGAGGATCTTTGATCTTGAACAATTAGGTGAAGCGAGACTGAGAGCACCTATAGGAATATATGTGCCCAAGAAAAGGCAAATGGCTTACTTTGATGCCCACATTGAAAGCAGGAGATTTAGTCCTAATGTACACCTTGAAGCAACATGCATGGAAATTGGAGAAGTGAGGCTATGGACCCATGATTATCAATAGAGTATCAACAAGTGGGGCGGTCCGATTAGCCATTCTAGAAGGCATCATCCTACCTAGTTACATCAGTGGATGTAGAGTTAAATTATATCAAGAACCCCTAACAGAGGAGATCCTAAATCGACTCAATACTGCCAAGAAATGGAAGGAAGAGGGAAAAAAAATCAGGAAAAAGTGCAAGCAGAAGCTTTGGAATGCATCCAGTGAATGAAATTGAGAAAACAAGGTAGAGATCAGCCAAACTCAGGAGGCTCAAAGATATCACATGGCCATGTGCAAAGCATCAGGTGTATGCTCCCATAGGATAGTTGATCAACGACCCTTTATGACCCTTGAGGTAGGACAAGGAGAGAGTGCAAGGGCCGTAAGAGCTTTGATTCACTCAGGAGCAGGTCCTAGTGTAGTACAATTTTTTATTGTCAAGAATTTCAATTAAAAGTCAATCGCATAGAAGCATATCTCATAGGATTGGGAGGTGTGGAAACCCTTTGCATGGGCGAGGTGGAACTTCCCCTCTACATTCAAGATGTTCTAATGACAATCAAAGTACTAGTGTGTGAAGATGGGTCAAGACTCGATCTATGATCATGCACTCAACCTAAACCTCAGAGGTGGACTTCTTCAGGTCTGGGTAAATCAAAATTGACTTTCTTTGGCTAACTCCACTTCTCAATCAAGTGATAGGATCTAAATTGGAACACCTTTTTGAATACAAGCATGTATCCAACAATCAAGACAAACACAGAAATGGGATTCTCCCTTGACTTGTACATCAAGAAATCTGAATTTTTTGAAGTTTCTAAAAATACTAAATATGAGGTAGCTTTACCAAACTTTAACCCAAGTCTTCAACATCTACTAAAAATACTCTTTTACCTTAAGAGTTAGATAAAGAAGAAATATACTTCTCTGCAACTTGTCATATATCAAGTAGCTCTGTATTGAATCTCCACGAATTCTTTGAGGGAACATATAAGCTGCTTGCTGAAAAACTTCAACTTATATATAACTCATACATATGAGTCAAAATATACAAGTTGTCTTCAAAGTTTGCTGCTTTTCTTCCTCTCAATGCAATTCTTTGTCAAATCTACTAAATCATGACCAAGTATCATGCAAAACAAGAAACTGCTTCTTCGTTAGACTATCTTCACACAAGATGTTCTTGCTTTGGGTGTAGAGGATAAAAGTAGGAAAAGTATATGGGAAATATATGAGAAAAGGAAGCCTTACTTTTCTTTTGGAAATGATGGAATTTCTTCTTCTGCATCTTTCTTCCACCTAATGATATCAACATCTTCAAACTTCTCTTCCATACCTTTTGTTTTCTTCACCTTGAAGAAGCAAGCATTCTTAACTTCTTCAAATGAACTCTTTCTCTTCCTCTAGTGCTAAGAGTAAGAGACAAAACAAACATGGTATATAAATGGAAGTGAATATAGAATCATGTTTTTCCATCTCCTCATATCTCTGAAAAATTTTGCTTCAAATGTAACTAATATGACTGAATTCACCAACCTTTTGGCTAAATGTTGAATTACCTCTCTAGTTACCTCTCTAGAGTACCTAGATCAAATTTTGTACCTGGATATCCAACCAACTTACAACACAAGATTGGCTGAAAACAAAACTCATCTCATCTCCAAATTTGTCTTCTTATATAAGCTTTCTTGCCATGAAAGAGATATGTTTTGATGTAGCTAATGCTTTTACTTTCAAAAAAGGAAAGTGTATAAAAGCACTTCTTTAATGCTTCAAATCTCTTCATAACTGCTCTTCTAAGATATGACTTGCAAATGATAATCTGATAGTAGGAACTGATACCTATGATTTGATGTGATCTGGTTCCTTCATCTTCTCCAAACAATTGTTTTTCCTTGAATTTGAAGTAGCCTTCTCTTCATCAAGTCTTGGTCTTCAAACAATACTTCTGTAATGTATTTCATACTCTTCCAAAAGTATTCGACTACTAAGAGATCATCAACTTCATACTCCACATTGATGAATAAACATGTGACTGAATTGTCTGATTCTCAAATCTCTACTCATCTAGATTAAGTGTGTATGTCAAATGTCAAATATTAGAAGATGCCCTTAAATCATATGTTGTAAACCTGGAAGTTTAGGAACCTGAGAGCCTAATTGAACTTTGATATCAAAACCCTAAAGCTCTGATACCAAATGTTGGAAATTTAGTAGGCCCATTACTAATACCACAGGTCCAAGGTTCCATAGGTCCAAGATCTACAACATAAATTCTAGTAATCTTCAATATTGACAAAACATGAACATACCACATTTAATCATACAAATGATGAGACAAACATAGAGAAGGATTAGTCAACATGTGTAAAGTGTTATGTAAGCCAAGGCTTACTCACACTATCATATATACCAATGTTCAATGTACAATGTGGGAGCAAAACTCTCAACGATTCTATGTAAACAGTAATAGACGGATGAGTGAATGTACAAATGTAACAAACATATTCAGATGTATGGACAGAAATCTGAATATACATGAGATGTGTGACCTAATAGGTTGTAGAAGAGTGAATATGAGTGACAGAAAGAGGAAGGATCAGTCTAAAATTGATAATGAGCAAACCCTCATCTGAACTTAGGCTATCAAAGACCCTAAATCAGATATGTGTGTGAAAAGATCACATACTTACAAAAGTAGCAAAGAATGCTAACAAGTTTGCTATCAGAAATCCTCAAACTCATATGAACATATCTTCTCTAACACCTCATCCAAATATGCATAAAGCATACATGTACTGACTCTCTTGTACCTATACCGAATAGGACTCCTCCTGATATGGATGCCACTACCTCCATAAACTCCAAGTAGTACTTGTGTGCATAAAGAGAATATGTACCTGAATTCTTAACATAAGATGCAAATCTTATGTTAACCACCATCCAATGTCTTTGAAGTAACTTGCTTTGATTGCTTCTTGAGAGTTCTGAATTCCATCCACAACTGATTCTTCCTAGCTCGTGTTGGAGGAGAAGTATGATGAAAGCACTTCCCAAGTCCCTTGGGAGGTTTTACAGTTTCTAACATGAAGTAACAAGAAATGAGAGATTGAGTTTAGTAAGTATGACCTTGCAAGAGCATCGTTTGCACACCATGTGATTAGCTTCTCTTGCTCTTCCCTTGTTGGTTGGTTCTTGCTCTTGAGAATTGTCATGTCTTCATCTCTTGAGATGTATCCATAAAAGCTTCTTCCTTGGAGGAATGCTTGCATACTTAGAGACCATGCTGAATAGTTGTTCCTATCCAATTTGTCAATGACGGATGGAAAACCATCTTCCATCTTGATTGAACTTGCTTTGATACCACTGTTGGGAGAGATGGTGGATAATCACAAGAGATGAGATGGTGTAGCTAAATCCTGCTTCACACCTGCTATAATTGATGGCTGGAGAGTGTGGTGAACCTTCTTAGCTAGCTAATAAGAAAAAATGATCATACATGTTTCTTGGAAGATGATGCACAAATGATAGGATCAAAACAGATAGGTAGGCATATGATCAAATGCACAAAACTTACTATTTTGGTTGAGACACCTGCTCAGTGTTTCACTTAATTCTCTCTATACAGTAGCAAGTAGAAAACTTCCTTTTGGGAAACTTCAACTAGCTTAATGAGCTACCATTCATGAGTGGAATAATATAAAATTATGAACCATATATAGAGAATTATGTTTAGCAAGTATGGAGACACTCCTGACTTTTACGGGCATACACAGACACATATCCATGAATAATCTTCGACTAACATCTGATGATGAATGAACCAATGTAAATGAAACTTTGTGTGAGTAAATTAGATGGTATGCTAAAGATGTCATGCTTTGAATCATCCAAAATGATGCACTACACAATGAGAACCAACTCAGGCAAAATCAGTGTTCTGATAGAGTGTGATAGAGATAAGTGAGTAGGAAGTAATGAACATGTATAGATTAACTCATGTATAATTACAAGATCATTGGGAATAATACATTGCTCAATGAGTGTAGGATGAGAGAGCTATAGCATGAGCTCCTCTTCACTATGAAAGAACAAAGGATTGATCTCTCAAACTCGAGATAACATGCGGGCTTTTCAGTCCATCTTTTATAACATTTGTTGGAGCCTAGCATTTGAACTCAAATTCAAATGCTCACCTAAAAGTGATCCTAAAGTATAGGATTGATTCTTTCTTGATTTTATAAACCAAGTGGATACAAATTAGATGCTTCCTAACTCCTCGTGATTTTGCTTCACTTTTACTAAGAGTAATTATACTCAAAGTTACAAGAGATAGTGCATATGAAGCTTTGTCAATTGATATGCTAATACAACAAGGTAATGTGTATACATCAAGTATGTAGGCTTGGGCCTAATTGCACCAACACTCCTTGGTGATGCAGTGGAACCGTTTCTTTTCTCTAGAAGTATCTCTTGGTTCTAGTGTAAAGAGGACAAACTAGATTTTTCCTTCAATAGCCATTGCATATAATTGGGTCTTACTTCTCCTTCTTCCTTGTCATCTATGGTAATGTGCAATTGATCTTATGTTTCTTTTTAAAATTCCAGAAGTTGCTTTTGTACTTTAGAAACATTGGTTCTAGAAAAGCTACTTTGGCCATATTTTCACGATGAAAGGGATGTTGAAAAAGTATTGGTCAAATTCATGAGCATGCTCAAAGTTGGCTTGAATATTCCCTTCTTGAAGACTAAAGTTACACTAAGGTGGCCTATGGTATTTCTGATTTATTTTTTATTATTCATGTCTATGCCTAGAATCTTGGTTTCTTTAATTTCTAAAGACTCGATTAGAAAAACTAGGTTGCGAGTGGAGATACGTGCCAAAGCAGCATGAGGCAAGGGAGGTAGGAAAGTTAGTGCAAATCTAGCGAGGAGGTGAAGTATTCCATTTTTTAGATTAACCATACATCTAATAGTGATTGTCATCACTAAATTCTATTGTAAATTCCATTTTTGGTAGAATAGACTCCATTTTGTTCAGTTCCAAGAGAGCTCGAGCTTGAGGAGTAGTAGTTCCACCTATTTATCAAATTTCATAATTTTTTGAGTCCCTTTGAGCCCCCAAATGAATTAGAGAACCTAATTTTAACTAAGCAATAAACTTGGATTGAACACAGCTAAATCTAGTAAAACAACCATAAAAAGAGCTAGAAAGCTCATTTAGGAGGTCATCTAGTTGAAGAATGAAGCAACTCTAGAAGATTGTAAACTTGTTTTGGGATAATCAAAGATTCCATTGTTCTCATATTGGTCTTACCTTGTATGTGCATGTGTGTGTATGTGTGTGCATGTTAGTGTGCTTCTAACCAATGCACTTGTGTATTCACTTGCTCATGGTCATCATTAGTAGCAACAACAACAACTATACCAGGTATCGCATCTCTGTGCAGGAACCCCGAGATGTAGCTCTTTGTCTATCGTGATAGATAGAAAATTAGGGTATTTGATAAAAAAAAGTTCACCACAATAGAGTAGACCACATGCACATCCATGAAATATAATTTTTTTTTAAGAAAAATACCATTTTTCCAATCCATCATGATGGAGAGTTTTTCCATCATGATAGATAGCCCCTACGATAGATAGATACTCATGAAATCTCAGTTTATCGTGATAGATAGAAGGCATGACAAATAGAATTTATGATAAATTCTGTACATCATGAGCTGTCTATCGTGATGGATAGGTCTATCTTGATAGATGTGTCTATCGTGATAGACTACCTATCTATTGCAATGGATAGGTAGTCTACATGCTGTGTTTGTTCTTTGTGTGTATATGTTGTGCTTATGTGTATGTCCTGTGTATGTGTATGCATATGTGTGTTTTGTATGCATATGTGTGTGCATGTACATGTGTGTTGTGTAGGTGTATGTTTCATTGTCTATGGTTCTATGTGCATATGTGTATGTATGAATGTATGTGTGCATATTTGTGTATGCATATGTTTTGTATGTATATGTGTGTGCATGCATGTATGTGTATGTCTATGTATATATGTGTGCATCCATGTGTGTGTATGTGATGTGTTGTGCTATGTATATGTGCATATGAGCACATGTCATTTGTATGTGTATGTTTATGTGTGTGTGTGTGTGTGTGTGGTGTATTTTTTGTGTGTGTATGTGCACATATAAACATGTATGTGTCTATGCATATGCATGTATGCATATGTGCTAGTATGTCTGTGTATGTGTTTGTGCATATATGTGCATGTAGATGTCTATCTATGTATTTTTGTTGGTATGTGTATGTGTGTAGGTGTCTCTATATGGAAGTGTGTGTGCTTATGTGCATGTCAGTGTGTATGCGGTGTATATGCGTGTCCATGCATGTGTATGTGTATGTGTGTATGTTTATGCATACATATATGATGTGTGCTATGTGCATGTGTGTATGTTTTTCACATGTGTGTATGTGCTATGTTTGTGTACATGTTCTATGTATGTTTCTATGTGTATGTGTGCATGTATATTTATATATGTGCGTTCTTTTGTATACATGCCTATGTATGTGTATGTGTAGTATATATATGTATGTCCCACATGTGTATGTATGCCTATGTCTTGTGTGTATGTATGTCTACATTCATGCATGTGTATTTGATGTGTGTGAGATATATACACATATGCATGTGTTGTCTATGTGTGTATATCTATGTGTTATGTATATTTCTATCTTTGTGTATGTGTATAATGTATATGTGTATGTGCATGTGCATTTTTGTATATGTGTATGTATGTGGGCATCTGCATCTACTCGATGGTCCTAAGGGTGTTCACACACATCACTACAAAAATTTACCATCAAATCCCCCCTCGGAGTGATGCAGTGAACAAGGAGTTGTCACTCATGTATAGGAAAATGCCAAGCTATGTTGAAAAAGATCAATCCGCAAAAGGATGTAAGCCCAAACCTTTGCACAAAGCTTCAAGCTTCTCTTTAGGTAGAGCCTTTTTGAAAATTTCTACAACGTTATCCTATGTGGACACGTATGCCAAACTAATCTCTCCAACAGTGAACCTCTCCTCGACATAATCATAATGCACCTCAATGTGCTTTACATGAGCATGGAACATAAGGTTCCTTGAAATTGCCAATGCACTTTGCTTGTCCCTGAAGATGGTGGTGGGCGAAGACTAACCAACACCCAAATCAACCAAAATGCATATGAGCCACACACACTAACAAATCATAGTGAAAGCTTCCTACACTCAGCCTCACAACTAGAAGTGGCCATAATATGATGCTCATTGCTCAACCAAGATATGCATGAGGTAAAAAGCATGAAGTAAAAATCACTTGTGGACACATGAGTTTCATAACAACCAACCTAGTGATAGTAAAAAATAGCAATCCAAGTATTCGGGTACCACTCAGGAAGCAAAAGATGCATGTAACTGCCTACCAATTCTTGACACCTAGGCAACGCATCAACCTGCTCATCTATGAGAAAACACACGAAATATTAAGCCAAGTTATGCACAAGTAAATAAAGCATCCAACAACTTGCTAATAGAGAGCAACATCAAATGCATCTCCAACATCATGAAGACTCAATGATAAATATGTTTCCATAGGAGTGGTAATAGGTTTGAAATATTCAAGACCAAAGTGCTTCAATAATGTGTCAATATATTTTGTTTAACAAAAAGTTACCCCATCAACTTGCATAAATTGAATGCCCAAATGATGATACAAATTCCCCAAATCTTACATCTCAAAAGAGGCATACAAATCATCCTTAAACTCAGCAATATGCTTCTCATTAGGACCAACAAGCAACATATCATCAACATATGCAACAATGATCAGAAGTACATCATTTGCACACTTAACATATAAGGTTCTCTTAGTTGGACTGTTCTCAAAATCTTTGCAATCAAGTATGCTTGTATCTTTTCACACCAAGCACATGGTGCTTGCTCCAAACCATATAATGAACTTTTCAACCTACACACCTTGTTTTCATGCCCTTTCTACACAAAACCATAGGGGTGAAATACATACATTTCTTCATGTAAATCACCATTCAAAAATGTAGTTTTAATGTCCAACTAATGTACATTCCAACCATGATGAGCTGCATGTGCACATATGCTATGAACGGTGGTTTTTTAACATGTGGTTGCAAAGGTCTCATCAAAATCAATGCCTCTCTCTTAAGCATAATCTTTTGCAAAAGGTGCAAAATTATACCTCTCAACTATTCAGTCAAGCTTAGGTTTGAGGTTGTATACCCATTTAGTGCTAGTGGGATCATATTCTAATTGCAACGCAACCATCCAATTTTCTAAATTTTGTGTGTCATCAAAAGAAATAGGTTGATTCTCATCGTAAAGACTCGATGCATCCATTGCATAGCAATCTGATGCAAAGGAAGCACTATGAGAGCCTGAACGAGTACGATATGATAGAGGTGCATCTAATTTGCTATCTCTCAAAGTCTGCATGAGATATTTAGGCATAGCTTTGCCTCCTCTATATCAGCACTCTCAACAAGTGCATCATGTAAATCTCTATAAAAAATGGAATGATCTGCATCATCATGTCGAACTTGTAAAGGTTGAGGAATTTCCTCATTTGGACCAATACTTGACTCTCCACCTATAAAAAGAGGAAATAGTGTCATACACATCTCTAGAGCTAACTGAAGTCTCCTTGGTACATGAAAGTAGTGGATGAATTGCATCTTCCACAAAATGAACATCATGTCTAACCAAAATGCATTTAGTCTATGGATGATATAGACGATAGCCTTTGCTTTCAAAAGAGTGCCCAACAAAAATACATTTGATTGCTATATTGTCTAGTTTCCTATATTGCTGTTTATGCACAAATGCATATGCTATAAAACCAAAGACACTTGGATGAGCAAAAAATGGCTTGCGACCATGCTAATCCTCATATGGAGTGATCAATTGCAATAATTGTATTTGCAGGTGTAGTAGGATGTTTTTCAATATTGTGCACAATATTCCATGGCTAGTTTGCTACCAATACATGATGCATCATATATGCCCATAATAGGTAATTAGTGCCATTCAACTTGCCCTCAATAGCCACATATGAAATACATCCTTACTTTTAGCCATGGCCACTGACAAATACCCTGATGTAGACAAATGAATATTACTCAAAAAGTTGAACATAACTACCCTATTGAGCTCTCCTAAATCTGTAGTAGACTTTGAGGTGCTTGCATTGGTGAACCAAAACTTGTATATACATTCAACACGAAAGGAAGAAATTGTGTGCACTATGGTAGTGTGTTTGTAGGTCCAAACGAGCTTAGACCCAAATTTCAAGGATAAAAAGTGAAGCTATTTTGAACTACTAAGTGCTCAAGATGCTCACCAATTTCTATGGGATTATAATACTATGACTAAAGGGGTGTTGAGGACACCCTAGATGAAGCATCAATGTTCTTTGATACCTGTCATTGGATTTTTAGGTTTGTGCAAGCACACAAACATCACAATGAAGAATCATGGAGCAAAACATAACATTGAATGAATGACCAAGTGAATGTACAAGGATGAGTAACCCATTAGGTTATAGCTTTATATACAAGATAGGGGAAAAAACCTCCTAAAAAGGGAAAAAAGTACCTCGACTACCCTAAGTTTCTTCACAAAATATATCAAAAAATATTTCACAATGAACTTGTTTTGTCTATTTATTTTTGCATGAGTATCCAATTGCTATACTTTCCCTTGGCTTACCTATATAAGAGTTTCAAGTACCTATGTATCAAGTTTTATCATCATGTTTTAGTAGATCTCAAGATATGAATGGTTGAAGCTGACTATGTCTGCACATCATCTCACCCCTGAAAAGTTATGGTGACCCCCTAGACTTACTAGATTTATTTCTCTTTGTATTGTGTAGGTAAATTCATCAGATAAATTTATTTAGTTAGATGTACAGCTCAACCAAATGTTCTCAAAAGCTCTCTAGTCAATTCATATTAGGTTTTGAGCTATGAGCATATTTCTATGACCTTCTCTTTAAAAAATAAAAGGTTTCTTCAATCTTTGCAAATTTGAAGTTATTTGTATTGATGCAAAAAAAATGACAATGGTGATCCAAAGGATTTGATGGTTCTTTATGCATATTTGGGAAGCTTAGGATTTATATTAAGCATCCCTAGATGACATTGATTGGTGTAGTGAAGGTTTGTTGCAAACACCCCTCATCTATTCATACTCGCCATCACCTCTTCACAGTGGTTTCAGAGGAAATAAGCATAATGGGTGATGGATTCCCCTCATCCATTGAAAAACTGGATTGAGGTAATTTTTGAGCATGTTCACTCAGAATGGAAGCTTATCTAAAAGGAAGGAATCTCTATTTGGATATGAGATGCTACCAATCCTCAAAAGCAAGGGCCAACCAACACAAGATGAATAAGAAAGATTGAATGCATGGTGATCAAAGGATCCCTTAGCAAGGTCATACATTCTTAAATCTATCTCTCATTTTCAACTTCCACACATTAGGAATTGCAATACTTCACAAGAAACATGGAATGTTCTTGAAGCATTCTTCTCATCAAGCACCAAGTCTAGGAAGAATTAGTTATGGATGGAGTTCACAACTCTTAAAAGATGCCCAAGCAATGTGACTGATTTTGCCACCAAGATGAAGGACCTTGCAGACCAACTTGGAAGCATTGGAGAAATCATTGATGAAGAAAAAATAGTAAGGCAAGTAATCAATCGTATCAAGGATGATAAAAATTGGGAAGCAAGCCTTAACCACAGCTATTGACCTCTACATGGACATGCAAGTCCTTGATTTTAACACACCCATGGAACAATTGTTCACAGATGAGGCAATGATTATGAAGAATGGAGACAACTCAAAAGTTAATCAATCCTCTGCTCTCTATATAGATAAGAATAAAAGAAAGAATAACGAAGGCAAAGGCAAGAAGTTTGATGATTGTAGCTCAAGTGTAAGCACCACCTCCTTTACTTGTCAATCCGCGGAGACGTGAGGACCGGTATGAAGACCACGAGCAAGTGAAGGCACAAGTGCGTGAGTGAAAGCACACCAACATGCACACACATACACACACACGCGCACAAAGTAAGATCAAAGAGAGGAACAATGGAAAGCTTAGATTGCTAAAGAGTTCTCTTACCAAAGTTCTATTCTCTAACAAACTAACCCCCAAAAATGAGCTCTCTAGCTCTTTTTATAGTTTTTTGACTAGTTTTGGCCCTGTCCAGACCTAGTGTCCGGCCTAGTTAAAAATTAGGTTCCAGGGCTTATTTGAGGGCTCAAACAAAGTCTAAAAATTATGAAAATTGGTACGATGGTACTTCTAATACTCCTCAAGCTCGAGGACTCCTCGGCTTGAACAAAATGGAGTTACTAAAAATAGATAATGGTATTTACAATGGTTTTTAGTGATGAAAATCACTATTTTTGTAGGGGATTCTTCTGAAAATTTGACATACACTTCTTGGAGCTCCCTACTTGCTCCCTTTCCTTGTGTGTCCACCTTTTGATGTGCTTCCATGCTTTGTCCTTGAATTTGAGCTTCAACACTCCCCCCCCTCTCGAGTCTGTCGTCCCTGACAGACCCTTGTTGGAAGGGCTGTTCTATGTAGTGCTTTGAGAGGTGGTGTCCATCCGTTGTATGAGCTGGTTCCTTGGATTCCAGCCAGAATGTGTCGTTGTGAGCTTTCAAAACTGCAAGTTGCTCAAAAGAGGTTGTCAAGAGTGATTTGGAGCAACTACTGGCTTCAATTTGCTTCCGAGATATGGATGTTGTTCCCATGATGTCCGCTAGCTCTTCCAAAGATGATGTTGAGAGCAGTCATGCCAACTACTCATAACCCATAATGAATGATGGGTAAGTGTGTTCGTGCCTGGGTTGAAAAAAGTATGTGCCTTGTGCACGACCTTGTAATGTAGCCCTACGCATGCTTACTTGGAAAATGCATTGGAAGAAGTATGGTGCAAAAATTGCGGGTCTTGAGCTAAGTGCTCAAGGGTATGCTGACGAAGAGGTTTCCTAAACTATCATGGTTATGGTGTTTCCAGAGTAAAGATACTTACCATGGAGAAGGTTGATGGATGTTTGTCTCTTCGTGTTGTACACTCGGCCTTTGGGATGGAACCTTGTTGATGAATGTCCATGTTGATTGTCCACTGATGAGATCTTTTGAGTGGTGGATCCTCTCTCCTCTTTTCAAAGCAACATTTGTCAAATACTGAGAATTGAATTGCTTTATATTCCTTGGCAAGCAACATCGGGTAACTACACCAAGCTGAGTTTCACATATTCTCTTTAGCTCACCATATGCAGGAGTCTTCTCCTCCAGAACTACCTTTTGCAGATATCTCCTTGGATGCTCTGGTACATGAAGTAGTTAAGCATCACTCAAGTTGCGGACCTTCAAGCTCTTCATTCCTACCATGGTAAGAGAAAATCATAGTTGTAGATGCCATGTTCATGCCAAATGCTTGTCATCTACCAAATAAGGCAGCAATAATCTCACTGCTGGTCGAGACACACTTCTATCCAAATTGATAAATGCCTAGTAATCAACAGTTCCACCTTCAACTAAGCATGACTCATTCATGTTTCATAAGCCAAACCTGGGAACAAGCTCTCTCCCACTTTTCTTTCTTCCCTTTTTTTTTTTTTTTTTTTGTAGAGGAACAGGATATCACAAAACAAGAACACAAAAGTTAGTATCAATAGAAATGTTTGACATATGTCACTGTGCTCTTGTGCATGGGATTCTCAAGTGTGTCTATGCACGGCCGTGTAATGTGGCCCTATATTAATGCATACTTCGGAAATGCATGACCTGAATGGTGCAAAAGACAGGGTTGTGCAAGGAGCACATGGTTGTTGCTCGTTCGAGGCTTTCGATGTTATTTGCAGAGGTTGATGCCGGCCTTGGTGGAGGTATCCATTGAGTCTCGAACTGATGTAATCCTCCTTATTGGAGTCCATTTTAGAACATCATTTGGCACTGTAGAGGTCACTTCAGGCGTCTTTCTCTTTGGATGCTTTCTGAACTGTGGTATCCAGTGTGGTTGACGATTTGGTTCGGTGGAGGCTACTTGCACTTTTGGCTTCCAAACCCATATCCTTTTTGCATGTCTTCCTACTAATGTTGAAGAGCTGATTTGATCTTCCTTTGGTCTCTGTACATGGTTCTTACCCTTTTCTCTTTTTGGCTTCTTTGTTGAAACCTTTTGCATGTGGGAGAACAAAGGTTGTTGTGGATGTAGGAGCTTCTTAGGTACCCACATCTGTAATTGCCCTTGTTGAGCTGTAGCTAACTTCTTAGGCACCCAAACTTGTTGGATACCTTGTGATTGAGCTTGTCTGGGCTGCTTCCTTCGTCTTCTGGCCTGGTTGGTGTGCATGGATGGGATTTGTGGGGGCAAGGCTGGTGGTTGCTCTCCTTTGCGTACCCATATCTGCTTCATGCTCGGAACTGCTTTTTTATCGAATGGTGTCTTTCTATTTGATGTAGCAGTTGTCGTGAACGGTTGTGTTTGCTTGTGTGGTGGACTCACTACTGTGGCTACTTGATTCTTTGGAGAAGAAGAAAGATCCACTCGCCTTCGAACCTGGTCTTCCACGATTGACTCCTTCTGCATCATAGAGCTTTTGACACATACAACATCTTCTTTCATATGATTAGTCTTGGAAGAACTAAGAGAGTGTGTGGTGCCATGATTTAGGAGCATGCAGTTCTCTAATTCTAATGTAATGCATTGTTCATGTACCCAAACTTGAAGAATTTGACTTCTTAGGTTTAAGTTAACTGCATGGTCATAGATCCAATCTTGACCCAAGACAAGTGGTTCTGTAAGGTTCTCATCTTGACATACTAGCGCTTTGACTTTCATTGGAACATCTTAAAGGTAGATGGGAAGTTCCACCTCGCCCAAACAAGGGGTTTCCACACCTCCCAATCCTATGAGATAAGCTTCTATGGGATTGATGTTCAACCCCAAGTCTTGGCAGTAGGAAAGTCTAACTGTACTACTTGCTGCACCTGAGTCAATCAATGCTTTCACCGTCCTTGCACCCTTCCCTTGTCCTATCTCTATGGTCACAAAGGGTCTTCGGTCAATGACCTGAGAAGTCGCTATGCCTGACTTTTGACACATATCCATGTGATATTTTGGGGCTTTTGAGTTGACTTCTAGGCCTAATCGCCTTAACTTATTTCGCCTAATACGCTCTCTGGCCTCTACCTGTGCTTCTTCTCTCACTCTTAACTCTTCATCTTTTCGCTTCTTAGCAGTGTTGAGTCTCATTAGCATATCCTCAGTAAGAGGTTCTTGATATAGCTTGACTCTACAGCCACTAATATAGTTTGGCAAGATATCTCCTTCTAGCGTGGCCAACTGAACTGCACCACTAGTGGAAATTCTATTAATGATCATGGGTCCGTATCCTCTTTTTTCCAACTTACGGGCATGTTGTTTTAGTGTGTATACCAACACTAGATCTCCCTCTTTCAATCCCTTATCCTTGCTGTGTGCATCAAAGTATGCCTTTTGCCTCTTCTTTGCAGCGTAGATGCCTGCTGCCGCTCGTAGCCTCGTCTCACCCAAGCGCTCGAGATCAAAGATCCTAGAGGACAATTCATGCCTTTTCCACTCATACTCTTGTGCTACTTTTAAGGCAGGGATTAAGAAATCTAATGGTAGCACAGCGTTCTGTCCGAAGACCATCTGAAATGGGGTGGCGTTGAGTACCGTTTTGTAGGCAACTCGATAAGCCCAAACAGCATGATGAAGTTGTTTGTCCCAATCAGAGCGTTTATTATTTACCAGTTTTGTCAATACGTTACAGAGGATCTTATTGGTACTCTCAGCTTGTCCGTTGGCTTGTGGGTGATAGGGGGCAGATTTCTTATGTATCACCAAGAATTCTTGGAGAAGATTTTCAATGACTTCATTCAAGAAGTGTGTGCCTCTATCGCTCACCAACTCTATTGGTAGTCCATATCTCGTGAACACATTCTCGAATAAGAACTTAGCCGTAGTCTGAGCATCATTCTTTGTTGTGGCTTTGACTTCTACCCACTTTGTAAGGTAATCTGTGGCTACAATGATGTACTCTGCATGGGAGTTTCTAGCTGGGGGGTTAATAGGACCTATGAAGTCTATGCCCCACTTCGAAAATGCACGTCCTCCCATCATTGGCCTCAAGGGCATCTCGTCTTTTCTAACTGGATATTGTGCACGTTGGCATGTGTCACATTTCTTCACATAGGTATGTGCGTCCATATGAAGAGTGGGCCACCAAAGTCCTGAGAATAGAATGGTCTTGATCACTCGGTCAGGACCAAAATGTCCACCTGCGACACCGCTGTGTGCAGTCTCTAAGACCTTTAAATAGTCTGATTCATGAACGCATAGTCTTAAGTAACCATCTTTGCCTCTTCGGTATAGGTTGTCCCCTACTAAGGCATAGCCTTGAGCCTCTTGCTCCATGCTTCGTCTTCTTGCTAGACTAGCCTCTTTGGGTAATCTTCCCGATCTCATAAACTCTACCAATGGAGCACTCCAATCTGGAATTAATGACACTTGATAAAGGGTCGCATGCTCCACTGGGGGTCTCTCTCTGCACCTTGGACAATTCTTAATCCACTCATGTATTTCTTTGTCCATGCTAGGCCAATACACTCCTAAACGCTTTAGATTCTGCAATGTTCGTTGTTTAGAATAGTGATTTCCTAGCATTCCTTCATGGGCTTGTTGCAACCAACTACTATGTTCATCATCCTCCACACAACAAGCTAATACACCCTCAGTATCTTGTTTGTACATGCTTCCTGCTAATATGTGATATTTTTGTGATTTTACAATTTCTTCTTGTGATGTTTTCACATTCTTATTTGCAGGGCCAAAGGTTAGGACTGGTACCAACTTATTTGCCCATTTAGGAACAACTTCTAAATTGAATAGATAAGCATCGGGTAATTCGTCAGACACTCCTTGCGGTGACTCTCCTGAAGTGATGCGAGAAAGGTGATCTGCCCGAAGGTGGGTTCTACCTTTCCTGACAACAACTTCAAAGTCATATTCCATTAGTAAGAGGAACCATCTTCCTAAGCGTCCAGTATTGCAAGGTTTATTGACCAAATATAACAAAGCTTGATGATCAGTGAAAAACTTGAACTTGTTGGCCAATAAATAGTGTCTAAACTTCTTCACAGCATATACCATGCCTAAGCCCTCTCGCTCAGTTGTGGTATAGTTCCGTTCAGCTGCAGTGAGCTGTCTACTAGCATATGCTATGGGCAAATCTAAGTTTCCTTCACTTGTGGGTTGTGCTAGCACACATCCTATGGCATGATTGGAAGCATCCACATGGACATGGAAGGGTTTATTCCAATCAGGAGTGGTGAGTATTGGTGCCGTGCACAAACGTTTCTTCAGTTCGTTGAAAGAATTCTCGCATTCGTCGTTCCACTCAAAATTAGACAACAAGGCATAAAGGGGTCTAGCTATGATCGCGTACATGTGGATAAACCTATGGTAGTATCCACAATGGCCCATAAAGGCTTGTACCTCTTTAATATTCCTTGGCCTTGGTAGCTCCGCTATGGCTCGTACCTTATCTTCATCTGTTGAGATTCTATTCTTAGAAACAATATGACCTAAGATTTTACCTTGACGCACCATAAACACACACTTTTCTGGGTTCAGACACACTCGATATTCTCTACACTTGTTGAAGATTTGTCTGAGCTCAGGGATGTGAAACCTTCTTTCTTGGGAATGAGCACATAAATCATCCACATACACTTCTAGGCTCTTTCGCAAGAACTCTTTGAAGACATGACACATGAGCCTTTGGAATGTTGCAGGTGCATTGGTGAGCCCAAATGGCATCACACGAAATGCAAAGATTCCCCACTCTGTAGCAAAAGCTGTTTTGTGTTGATCTTCTGGGGCAATGGCTACTTGATTGTAACCTAAAAATCCATCAAGGAAGCTATAAACTTCCTTGCCTGCAACACGCTCCAATAGGTGTTCTGTGATTGGAAGTGGATAACTATCTCTAATCGTAGCGGCATTAACTTTTTTAAGGTTAATACACACTCGCAACTTCCCGTTCTTCTTGGGTACCACAACAATGGGGGACACCCATTTGGTATGCTCAATCTCATAGATGAATCCAGCTTCAATCAACCTATCAAGTTCTTCTTTTATTTTGGCTGCATAGGTATCATTATATGTGTAGGGCTTCTGTTTGGTGGGCTTAGCATCAGCAGTCATGGGGATAGTATGAGAGCAAATTCTTGGATCTACCCCTTTCAAGTCTCTATAGTGCCATGCAAACACATCCCTATATTCCCTTAATAGAGCTATGAGCTCCATTTCTTCTCTTGCACTTAGGTCATCTCCTATATATGTGCATCTCTCTTCGTTCTCTTCAATGGTCACTACAATCTTCTTGGTCTTTTCTTTATTATCATATGATTCTTCTATGATGGCCTCTCTCTTAGGCATTCGTACCAAAATTTTGCGGTCGTCAACTTCATATTTCTTGAAGTTTTATGGTACTTCAAACAATGATTCCTCCTCTTCTTGTTTCACTGCTTTTCTTTTCTTTTTCTTTTGACTACTCTCACTTCCATCCTTTGAGTTTACTGTTTTAATACTTGTGAGAGGTTCTTCTTCTTTCTGGGTGAACACTCCTATATCTTCTAGATAGTGCTGCTCTGAGTTAAAGCAACTATCCATCACAATAGACTCCAGATCATCGTCATTCTCTTCTTCTTCTATGACATCACTAGGGTCACATTCTTCTAGCAAGGGTTGACACATGAACACTGAGATATCATACCCCTCCTCATCACAATGAGGTGTCCACTGTTCCTCATTGACTGCAATGTCCATGGTGGCTAAGATTTCTGGCCAGCCATGAGGCTCAAACTCCTCATCTGGAAAGATCATCGGTGTGTAGGCTGGGACTCTAACTGGTCTATCTCCTAGCGAAGTTCCTTCTTCTCTTGCCTTTAAACGTTTTTCCTCTTCCTTTGCGACCTTGCACATCCACAAATGAGTATCTTCATGCAGCCATGATGGATCAGGTGAACTTTCAGAATGCACAAAGATGGAATCTTCTTTCACTTTGTGGATAGAATTCCACTGTAGGGGTGGTACATCTCTGAAGGTGTAATCCTTCAAATTGACCTTGGTGGTGACCCCTAAGTGCTGTAAGTACAAGGAGTTAGTTCCCCAATCCTGTACTATTTGCAATTGTCGTAGGAAGGGTCTTCCTAGGATCATCTCATAGACATTATTTTTCTCAAAGTCACATATAGCAAATGTGTGCTCAAACTCTACACCGCAAGTGGTTAGAGTGATCCCTTCTAGCAATCCTAGAGGTCTTTCAAAATGACCATCAGCCATTTGAAGCTTCATTCTAGTTGGTCTTAATGTGGGCTTGCCCCATTGCTTCCACAAGGAGGTGGTTGCAATAGCAACACCAGCACCTGAATCTATGATTGCTTTGGTTGTGTAACCTTGGTAAGTGATTGGAAGATAAGTATTACCCTCCTCACCCTGACACATGTCCCCTATTTTGTCTAGAGGTATCTCTGGTACCCTTTTCTTAGAGCCTGTTTTTGGCATATTGGACTCAAGTTCTGGAACCTGATCCTTCACATGATTCCATAGCTCAGGTTTTGCTTTGAGCAGCTCTTCTACAGTGAGGTGACATTGAACCTTAGTGTTCTTCACGACATCAGTATTCCTTGGAACCACTGAGTCTTCATTTCTTAACAGTATTGTGGGAGCTCTAATCTGGAGAGATTCAGATTCCCATGGGCCTGGAAATTGAGGCATTTCTTCTAAGGTATTAGATTCAAAATCTAACCTTTCGTCTTCTTGTTGTTCTACTTCATCTCCGTAAATAGATGGAATGTCTTGGGGAAATTGATCATGAAGATCATCAATCTCAGGAATAGGAGGGGAATTACCCTTCTCCTTGGCCCATTTCTCTTCTTGTATTTCCCGCAAGAATTCTTGAGAGTACTGTTGAATTGAAGGAGGTATTCTTGGATCCGTGGAATTAGGAACATAAGCTCCCATTGGTGGTGAGCTTCCTCTTTCAATAACTGGTTGAGCCTGTGGAGGTAAAGAAACTTGTGGTTTGTTTACCAACTGCTCTAATCGTTCTAGTAAGCCCTGGAAATGCAAATCCCCTTTGACAGAGTTTGTCTGATTGAACTTTTGACTAGTCTCAAGTATAGCTTGAGCTTGTTCTACCATTTTCATGCACATTTTCATCCGTTCAATCTCTAAGTCTGCTCTAGGGTAACTCTTGTCTAGGTTTGCAGCTGTAGGCCCTTCTTGAAGTCGAGCCTGGTAGGCCTTGAACATCATGTCCAAGCCTTCTGGGGTTGGATCTGCAAGAACAGACCCTGGTTGCGGTCTATTTACAATGGGTGGTGGGGTGCGATGAGGTGGAATGGATGGAGTTTCGGCATGCGAGGGGCTTTGAGATGCAATGTCTTCTATTTTTGTTTTCGCTTATTTTAAGCTTTCTTCTAGTTCCGATAACTTTTTATTCCACTTGCGATTGGCCTTCTCTCTGGTATCCTTCCATGTTCTTGTTTTCCTCTTACTAGGCTCTCCCGATTCACTCGACTCTGATTGTTCTACTGGTTTATCCTGTTTTAATGCTTGTGCCCTAGTAACTGCCTGTATAGGTGCCACATTACTGCTACTTGAACTTGAATCCGCCACTAAGCCTACCACATTAATGGGTGTAATCTTGGGTGCGCTGGAGGGGTTTCTTGGACAATCTCTAGGGAGATGGTCTTTGCCACAATCAGGGCAGAAAGCCTGTATTGTGATAGTCTGTCCTTGACTCGGAGATGATGGGTGGGGACAGTCACGAATGAAATGATCACCTTGACATCTAAAACAAGATCCTCTAGGGGCTTGTGGTCTCATTTGTCTCAATTGAGGCCTAGGGTTAGGATTTGTGTACATGACATTGGAGTATTCTGGCTCCCAATTTTGCTCCATAGGTGGTGCCTCATATTGATACGAGTAAATCTCACTATGTTCAGGTGATTCTGTGTAATACGCATGTGGACTACCTTCCTGGGAGTAGTCTGAACTATGAGCATGAGAATCATTATCTGGTATCAATGGGGTTAGGGGCACCAATGCTCTATTTGGATTTTCCTCTACCACAGCATATTTGACTGGAATCACGTTGGCTGGAGCTGGTGGTTGGTTTCCCAAGACAGGTTGTGGCCTATATGGTACCTGATATTGCTGTTATGGTCTATAATATGGCTGTTGGTATTGGTTCTGATACCTACCTTGTGGGTAACGTTGCTGATAATTCTGTCTAACAGCCTGCCTATTGTAGGGACAATCTTGAGCCGTGTGGTTTGTGTATTTTCTCTCAATAGTGCAATATGGAGCATTCCTTTCTCTAATGTTTTGGTTTTGCATTGGGCATACATTAGCCATGTGGTCGCCCCCACAAGTATAACACCGATTCACTGGAGTGACTCTCTGTGTTTGTTTATTTTGGACTCCCAGCTTCTTGGCAACTTGCTCAGCTATCTCCTCTATTTCCGTGGAGATTTTTGAAGTATGACTAGTAGAACTATCTGAATCCTTATAGAGTTTGGATAATCCTAACTCCTCACCCAAGTTATCTTCTATGTCAATGCATGTCCGCACGCACTCTTCTATGGATCTAGGCTCTTTCAAATATACATATGATCTTAACTTTGTGCTCAGTAAGCCATCTAAGAACAAAGCCACTTGTTTGGCTGGTGTGGGTAACTTGGGAGCAGGGCATCTTTCTAGGTACTGTCTGAACCTTCTACCTGCTAGTCGCACTGTTTCTTGGGGTGTCTGCTTGAAACTGTGGATCAAGGATGATGTGTTATGCCTGATACCACTCTTGGAAAATTCTACAATGAATTCGTCTAGCAGTTGACCTATATCGCGATAGTTGCGACTACTCAATGGTTGAAACCAAGCCAAGGCAGTGCCCTTAAGAGTCAAACCAAATGCCTCGTATTGGGTGAATAAATCCTCAACCTGTTCAGCTCTTAACACTTGTTTGAACTCGGCCACATGATCATAAGGATCTCCTGACCCGTCAAAATAATTCTTCATTGCCTTGATCACTTGAGTGGGTCTAAGGGTTCTTGGGTGCTCTCGGGGTCTAGGCAATGGAAAATCATGTTCATCTCTTTTTTGCCTATGTGCTTGATGTCTCTCTCTTTCAGGTCTTTCATTTTCAAATCCTGATCTATTCCTACCCACGGTGTGTGCAAAACTTACCTCAGGTCTCTCTCTAGTTCTTTCTCTTTGGGCTTCATGAGCGTGGGATGATCCTACTCCTTGGAGGCCATGGGAAACATTGGATCTTGGTGGGGGGAAAATCAATTCATTCTTCCAATTATATGCATGTCTATCATGTTCTGTTACCAAGAAAATTTTCTCTGATGTGTTATCTAGGTAAACAACTTTGCCTGGCATCTCTGGATCCTTGAACTCGTAGATGATGACTATGCCCAATTGGCTAGGTTGATCTGGCTTGAATCTCCAAAAGGCTTCCTCTGTTTCTCTATTCAAAAATAGTTCTATGCTTTTGTTATCTTGAGGGATCCAGTCTGGAGTGATCACTCGGGTCAAAACTGACTTACCTCTAGGAGTCTGGGGTCCTTGTCCTACATTTCCTTGTTCTAGGTCTCCTATTTCATTCTCAGGAATGACATTTCCAAACTCATCAGTCCTATCTGGTAGGTTGGTGACCACATACATGGTTCCTTCCTTATCAATGTATGAACCCTCTTCGAACTTGACCACCGGGTGTTCAAGTCCAAAGGATTGATCTGGATTTTTGAGTTGGACCACTGATCGCCCCAGACCATCCTCATAGATGCGAGCACCTAATTGGTTGGTCCGAATATATTCCAACTGTGTCTTATAGGGACCTTCTGGTGTTTGTAGATGGGCAGTCCCTGAGCCACCTGCAGGTTTTCCCATACTAAAAGACATTTCTGAACCACTTGTGTCTGAACTTAGTAAAAGATGACCACTTAGTTGTTGTGCCCAAGACTTGGATGTATGGTTGACACTAGCCTCAGAAGATCTAATGCTTTGTTTATCCTTGCCTAAGTGTCTACCAGATCTCAGGTTCATAAGCTTTAGTCAAGAGTCCAAATTTTCCCCTTGGTATGGTTCAAAATTCTTTGGAGTCCCCTTGGTTCCCTAGTCCCACTTGAGGATTTGAAACGAGCTTTCCAACGAGCTATAGAGCTCAAAAAATGGACTTTGGATGAAAAAGTTATGCCAATTCAGGCTCCTGGGGGTCAAAACAGGCAAACAGGACCTTTGGAGAAAATCGTGATTTTGTGAACTCAGAAAATCGCGATGTTGAGCACAAAATCGTGTTTCTGAAAATCGCGATGTTGAGCACAAAATCGTGTTTCTGAAAATCGCGATGTTGAGCACAAAATCGTGTTTTTGAAAATCGCGATTTTGACTCAGAGAATCGTGATTTACAAAATCGTGTTTTTTTCACAAAATCGTGTTTTCTCAGAATCGTGTTTTAACAAGAAAATCGCGATGTTGAGCACAAAATCGTGTTTCTGAAAATCGCGATGTTGAGCACAAAATCGTGATTTGTGAGAATCGCGATTTTGAGCCCACTGAAAATCGTATTTTCTCAAAATCGTGTTTTTGACAAAAAAATCGCGATGTTGAGCACAAAATCGTGTTTCTTGAAAATCGCGATTTTGACTCAGAGAATCGTGATTTACAAAATCGTGTTTTTTCACAAAATCGTGTTTTTGGCTGAAAATCGTGATTTGTGAGAATCGCGATTTTGAGCCCGCTGAAAATCGTGTTTTTAGAAAATCGTGTTTCTTTTGATATGAAAATCGCGATTTTGAGCACAGAATCGTGTTTTTGAAAATCGCGATTTTGACTCAGAGAATTGTGATTCACAAAATCGTGTTTTTTGCTGAAAATCGTGATTTGTGAGAATCGTGATTTTGAGCCCGCTGAAAATCGTATTTTCTCAGAATCGTGTTTTTGGCATGAAAATCGCGATGTTGAGCACAAAATCGTGTTTTTAGAAAATCGCGATTTTGAGCAAAAAATCGTGATTACACAGAATCGCATTTTTTTTCACAAAATCGTGTTTTTTACTAAAAATCGTGATTTTTTGAGAATCGCGATTTTGAGTAGGGACTCGTGTTTTCTCAAAATCGTGTTTTTTGACTGAAAATCGTGATTTGTGAGAATCGCGATTTTGAGTACAATCACAGAATCGTGATTCTGAGAATGACCACAGAATCGTGATTTTTTTCAGCCAACTTTTAGGCGGGAAAACAGAAAATCGTGATTTTTCAAAAAATTTTGAATTTTCACAGAATCGCGATTTTCATCACAGAATCGTGTTTTTTTGGCGGGAAATTCAAATTTCTGAGCGCCGGCTATGGGGAGCTCCGTATGAGCATAAAATCATGAAAAAAACACAGCGCTTGCTCTCCCTTGCTTCTCCTAACTCCTTCCCACACAATAATGCATGAAAAATGGTATGAAGATGGTGAAAATGCACTAAAAAACAAGAATTTTCTATGAAGAAGAAGATGAAAGAAGGTGGAGATGATGATGATGATGAAGATGAAGAGGAAAAAACAGAAAATGAACTGAAATGACAGTTTTTTTACCTTCCAACGTCGCAAATCTACGATCTTACCATCACAACACTCGTCCTCGAAGCTCTCTCCCCGGCAATGGCGCCAAAATTTGGTGTAGCTCAAGTGTAAGCACCACCTCCTTTACTTGTCAATCCGCGGAGACGTGAGGACCGGTATGAAGACCACGAGCAAGTGAAGGCACAAGTGCGTGAGTGAAAGCACACCAACATGCACACACATACACACACACGCGCACAAAGTAAGATCAAAGAGAGGAACAATGGAAAGCTTAGATTGCTAAAGAGTTCTCTTACCAAAGTTCTATTCTCTAACAAGCTAACCCCCAAAAATGAGCTCTCTAGCTCTTTTTATAGTTTTTTGACTAGTTTTGGCCCTGTCCAGACCTAGTGTCCGACCTAGTTAAAAATTAGGTTCCAGGGCTTATTTGAGGGCTCAAACAAAGTCTAAAAATTATGAAAATTGGTACGATGGTACTTCTAATACTCCTCAAGCTCGAGGACTCCTCGGCTTGAACAAAATGGAGTTACTAAAAATAGATAATGGTATTTACAATGGTTTTTAGTGATGAAAATCACTATTTTTGTAGGGGATTCTTCTGAAAATTTGACATACACTTCTTGGAGCTCCCTACTTGCTCCCTTTCCTTGTGTGTCCACCTTTTGATGTGCTTCCATGCTTTGTCCTTGACTTTGAGCTTCAACAATGATGAAGGTAGTGCCTCTTAAGCAAGGTAGAGGCTCAAGAGGAAGAGGCAAAGGAGGTAAAAGAGGTAGGTAGAGAGCCGAATGGTCATCCCCATGTTCCTTGCGGTCTAGCCAATCACATTACTGAGGATTGTTTAAGGAACCCAAGGAATGAAAGAGGAAGAGGATACAACAGAGGAGGCTATGGAAACCCATGAGGGAGATTCAACAATTCTTATGGATACAATAATAATTCTAAGAAAAATAATAACTAGCAAGGTGGATACAAAGGAAGGAGAGACTACAACAACTATGCAGATGACCAAGCTCAAGAAGACTCACTTCTTTTAATGAACATGACTATGAAGGAAGGTAAAGCGGATGAACATGTGTTTTATATAGATTGAGGATGCTCAAATCATGTAGCAAGCAATATATCTCTACTCTCTGATTTGGAGGATCCAAGGAATATGCATGAAGTCCAAACAGTAGATGACACAAGGCATCCAGTTGAGAAGATAGGTAATGTGAAGGTTTTAGATGGTAATATGAACTTACCAAGTAGAGTATTGCATTTGCCAACTATTACCAAGAACCTCAATAAGTGTAAGTCAAATTGTTAAGAAGGGATTGCATGTCAAATTCACTAAGCATTGAGCATTTGCCAAACACCCACATCAAGGATTCAAGAATATGGCAAGAGGAGAAAAATCAAGTAGATTGTTCACCTTTGAACTCCAAGAAACCAAGAACATTGCATTGTTCAGTTATGGCAAAATTCTATCATAGTTGGAGGTTTGGCACAAGAGATTAGCTCACATAAGTGAAAGAGATCTCAAACAAATCAAGAGCGACCATAGTGTACTCGGTCTACCAAATATATCCAAACCACATATGATTTATAAATGCAATGCTGGTCAATTTGGTAAATCACACAAAAACCCCTCCATCAAGAAAGGTTACATACATGGAGACCTATTGGATTTGGTCCACACATATGTATGGGGGACCAAGCAAGGAGTCTTCAATTTCTGGATCTAGGCATTATGTGTCATTCATTGATGATTGTAGTAGATGGACCATATTTTACTTCATGAAGCATAAAGATGAAGTGTTTTCATGTTTCAAAAAATATTTAGCTCTTGTGGAGAATCAAGCTGATAAAACCATAAAAAGATAGGTTAGATGGAAGGGGAGAATATTTCTCCCATGAATTTGATTCTTATATCCAAGAGAGAGGGATCAAAAGAGAAATTACTACTAGATATACTCCTAAGCAAAATGGAGTGGCCGAGATGAGGAATAGAACAATTGTGGAGGATGCAAGATCAATGCTAAATGAAACAGAACTCCCAAACTACTTGTCAGTAGAGGCACTATCAACAAAACTATTGTGTAGCAAGGGACAATACACTTTGCCAAAAAAAAAAAAACGAGTACATGTCCTGACATGTACTCTAGCGGTTGTTAGAGCACATACTTGCATGACTAGAAACCAAAACAAGATTTGATAAAGCAAAACACATTGTTGAACATAAAAGAGATATGCAAAAGTACAATGAAAAGTAATGTATAAACACATACGTGCCCATCATATACAACCAAAATAGAGCCATAAAGAGTACACAATTACATAATAGAACAATGCCATAAATGAACCATGTACAAAACTATGGCAAACCACTGCCATGTATGAACCAAATACAAAACTGTGCCACACCACTACCATACACAAAACCAAAGGGATCAAAACATCTATATCTTTTGTCTCACAACAAAGCATATTCATGAAATTAGACAAATTGAAATGTTGTTCATAAACAACAACTAAAAAATGCTAAACCAAGTTTAGAAGCTCACCCCACGATAGATTCTCCCATGAAATAACCATACCGCATCCCTCCAAGTCCTTCAACAGTGGAACCAACCCATGATAATATTCGAAAGTCTCCTCTGCTTGTGTCAGAGGATGACCCATTTCAAACTCCTACAACAAATATGCAAAACATGGGATCAACGAACATGACTTGCTTAACATAAGCAAATTCATTCATCAAAATGATGCTTACAAACTTGTGATGCATCGTGTCATAACCACTGGTACCCAAATGTGATGCTCCAACCACCTCTAGATGTGTGGCTATCGCATCTTGTTATTGATGATATCGGTTAGGAGTCTTCTACTGCTCATCACGAATCATCTACAACTCTTTCAGTGTCTAGCCATACATGATTTGATAAGCCTCCTTTGAAAGCATCAGGAGCCTCTCATCATTGACGTGACATCACCTCACATGCCGTGTGCTGGATACATTGTGACTTGACAAGAGGGTGCTCAGGTGTTGGCTGATACTCATGATAGATCACCTCTATATTCTTGTGATACTTGTTCGATGCACTCCACTTGATCATGGCAGAATGTCCAAACTTTACTAGTATCCCTTGATGCATGGCCTATCTGGTCACATCCATCATTGGATCTCCATCTCGTATACGATGCAACTTGGAGTTCTCATGGTCATGAGCACCCCAAGGTGTGCATGGTGTACTATGTGGCATATGTCCATTTGAGGCATTGTATCTAGGACTAACTCTAGGTGACAATGCATTCGTTGCACCACCCTCACAACATCCACCTCCTCCTCCAGACCCCTTGCCACCCATAAACCTCAAATCTAGCCTAGATGGATGAGATGGGCCACTCATAGACCCTCCTCTAGATCCTTCTCCTTTGGAATGTGACCTTGAACCTAACCTAGACAAAGAAGAGGGGCCAACGTGTATATCTTTCTATGGTATCGAGTGTTGGTGCACACATTCACTGCAAGCACCACTAGGGATGGCTGAGAAGATGGTTGTGGTGGACTCATAAAGTTAGGAGTACTGCCAAAGGGAGTGCTCTCGACAAGATTGGTCCTACTAAAGGGAGTGCTATCGATGGGAGTAGGCCCGACAAAGGGAGTGCCATTGGTGGGAGTAGTTCCACCAAAGGGAGTGCCGCCGTGAGAGTAGTCTCACTAGGGACCCAATACTATGATAGTCTCGTCCAACCTCACTATTGCATTTCTTCTAGCAGTGACTACTTTGAACCACTTCACATCAAACAGAAAGTAGTCAAACCTCCTGAACAATAGCTTCAAGATATCCTGGATCTTTCCACAATACTCAAGTTGGCCTTTTTGGGCATTGTTATCTCTTGCACTAGCTCTACTTTTTTGGAGAAAGTCAACTATCACCCCACTATCAAAAGTAGACCTATTTTCGTCGATGCATGTAGTCTAAAAGTGTCATCCATGAGAGCATGGTGCAGTGTATTTGTAATATTGGACAATACATAAAATGGATTGCATTATGATGGTCAAAATAATGCATAAGATTAACATATTAGTAAAATGCAATGTTTGAGATAATTACCTCCCAATCACATCTCTTTGCGAGTTCCTCCTCTTTTTCAGAGATATCCTCACCTGCTGTCTTTGCTTCTGAAATGACTGCATCTAGCCATCTGCTCATTGGAAAGGCTGGAAGAGGTCGAAGACTTTGTGGAAGAGGCAAAGAGCAAATGGATTGATTCTTTGAAAATTGGGCTATTTCCTGTGTGTTTGCCTCCTTAGCAAGCTCATACCTCCCCAACCACTTTTGCATGCAAGGTCTATCTATCTATCTCTCTCTCTCTCTCACTCTCTCTCTCTCTCTCTCTCTCTCTCTCTCTCTTTCTCTCCCTCTTTCCTCTTTCTTCATGATATCTTTGTCTCTATCTTTATTTCTCTCTCTCTCTCTCTCTCTCTCTCTCTCTCCTCCCTCTCTCTATGATCTCTCTCTCTCTCCTCTTGAATGCCAAACATATTTCATTACATTTTAATTTCTCTCCTTCTCTCCTCTCTCTCTTTCTCTCCCCTCCCGAATGCTAACCAAATCTCATTACATTTAAATTTCTCTCCCTCTCTCCTCTCTCTCTCTCTCCCCTCTTCTCTCTATCTCTCTCTCAAACAGCAACCAAATTTCATTACATATCGATTTTTATCTCCCTCCCCCCCTGTTGACAGTATACGGGAAGAAGCAAGTACGAACACACATGCAGATCTAGCACTAAGGCAACCCTTCATTTTTTTAAAAAACCCTTACATCATTTTAAAGTGATTCTCATCACTAAAAACCCCTGTAAATACCATTTTCACCTTTTTGTAGCTCCATTTTGTACAAGCCGAGGAGTCCTCGAGCTTGAGGAGCCTTAGAAGTAGTTGACTATCAATTTTTGTATTTTTTAGATCTCGTTTGAGCCCTCAAATAAACCCTGGAACCTAATTTTTAACTAGGCCGGACACTAGGTCTGGACAGGGCCAAAGCTAGGCAAAAACTATAAATAGAGCTAGAGAGCTCATTTTTGGGGCTAGCTTCTTGTAGTTTTGAGCTTGTATGAGAACTTTGTTGCAATAGAAGTGATTCCATTGTCTTACTCTCTTTGTTCTTGCCGTGTGTGCGCGTGTGTGTGTATGTGTGTGCATGTTAGTGTGCTTCTCACTCACACATTTGTGCCTTCACTTGCTCGAGGTCTTCATACCATCCTCATGTCTTCCCGGATTGACATTAAAGGAGGTGCTACTCATCACTAAGCTACACCAAATTTTGGCGCCGTTGCCGGGGATTCGAGCTTTGAGGACGAGCGTGTGATGGTAAGACGTAGAGAGGACGCGTTGGAATGGTAAGTAGTCGGTAAATTTCTGATTTTTCTCCATCTCCATCTCCACCTTCACCTCCTTCTTCATCTCCACCTCCACCTCCTTCTCCACTACATATTCCCTCTTCCTTGTCATTCCCCTCATTTGTTGTGTGCGAGTTGAGAGAGAGCGAGTGTGTGTGCTTGTTTTTGTGTGTTTTTGCATGTTTCTTGCAAGCTTCAGCTTCATCATCATCTCCAGCAAGCTCAACAGGTACGGAGTTCCTCTGCACAAGTCCCGAGGCGTCAAGCTCGAGCTATCGCGACACCTGGAAAACTTCACCCAATCACAATTCTGAGTGCACCACGACACTGCGCAGGCTGAGAGCTCCTAGGATCACTAGACAGAACTGAAAAATTCACCATATCCCGAGCTATCGCGACACCTCGAGGTATTGCGACACCTCGAAGTATCGCGACACACCGAACTATCGCGACACCCCGACCCCACGACCTATCGCGACACCTCGGAGTATCGCGACATCTCGAACTATCGTGACACCCCGAACTATCGTGACACTCCCAAGTATCGCGACACCTCGACCTATCGCGACACTCCGACCCCACGACCTACCGCGACACCTCGGAGTATCGCGACACCTCGGAGTATCGGGACACCTCGACCTATCGCGACACATCGACTATCGCGACACCTCGGAGTATCGCGACATCTCGAACTATCGCGACACTCCCAAGTATCGCGACACCTCGAAGTATCGCGACACTTCGAAGTATCGCGACACTCCGACCTATCGCGACACTTCCACCTATCGCGACACCTCGACCCAACCTATCGCGATACACAGGCTTAACGCATAAATTTTTAGGATAACTTGATTGATTAAAATTGGGGTACTTTTTGGGGCTTAATCTTGGACACATTGGGAGGATATAAGAGCCTTAGGAGTGGGCAAAAGACCTAGAAACCAGGGAGGAATTTCCTGAACCCTGAGAGCCTGTTTGGACCCCTAAGTGCCTGAATGGTCATAACTTCACCATACGAACTCCGATTGATGAGATTTTGGTCTCATTGGAAAGCTTGTTGAAAATCCTATGTGGACCTTGACTGGTTTTTTGTAGAATCATACGTGGAGTTTTAGAACATGTATTTTCAAGTTGGCCTTTAGGTGAGACTAGGTGGTCCTAAGATTGAGGGGGTACAGTGAGTTACTCCAGGGGGGACTGCAAATATTGATGTGTGTCTTTCAATTACTTGTGGTAATAGAGCTATACTGACTGGTGAGCTTTTGCAGGAACATTGTGTGCACTCAAGACAATCCAAAGCAAGCTAGCAAGGGTGAGTACCAAGCTTGGGAGAAGGGTTCCTAGGCTTGTGCAGCAATCTGAGCAACCAGAGGATTAAGGTTGGAAGTTCTCTCAGCCCTCCTTTGTCAATTCCTAGCCTAGGCTAAGTATGACTTAGGTGTGGTAATTAATTAGGGCAACGTTAGGCACGAATCAAGTCCAAGAGAATTAATCAACCAAGTGCAAGAATTAAGTAGGTCTTAAGTGCGAAAACCCTAAGGGACAAAAGTAAACTTGAATCGATCACTTAGCAAGTGCGAAATTCACTTAAGCATTCTTGAAGACGTGATACCAGAGAAGATCATAAACATAATAATCAACTAAAAAGAACAAAGTGATTGGTGTCAATTAACCCGCAACGGGAGTGTACTTGGGATCAAGGAGGTAGAGAAACCAGGCATATGAACCTTAGGTCAGGTAGACACTTAGGCAGAGACAGACAAAGCCTCAGATCTTCTGAAGCTAGTGTCAATCACACTGCTAGGTCTTGGGCCCAGCAGTTGAGTGATTACCCATACACTCCACGATCAGAAACGAGTGATTCTGAAATGTCCTATCACATGGAGAGACCAGTAGGTAGTCCAGGGGGGGCTTATTTAGAAAAGCCAGAAGGACCTTACAAGACTCAATTGGAGTACATTAGGACTAATCGTCTAGGTGCTCGCATCTACGAAGATGGCCTGAGAAGATCGGTGGTCCAGATTAAGAACCCCGATCAACCCCATGGACTAGAACACCCAGTAGTCAAGTTTGAGAATGGAGCATATCTAGATAAAGAGGGGACTATATATGTAGTCACCACTCTTCCTGATAGAACAGATGAGTTTGGAAATGTGATTGCGGAGATCGACATGGGTGATATAGAGCAAGGGAATGTAGAGAGAGAGCCAAGAACCCCCCGTGGTAAATCTGTCTTGACCAGAATCATGACTCCAGAATTGATTCCACAGGATAATAAAAGCATAGATTTGCTTTTAAACCGAGAAACTGATGAGGCTAAATTGTCTCATGAAGTAGGTGCTCTCACAATCTATGAGTTTAAAGACCCTGATAGCCCAGGCAAAGTAACCTACTTAGACAATACATCAGAGAGGATCTTCGTGGTCACCAAGCATGGCAGACATGCCTACACATGGAAGGGTGAATTTGTTTTTCCCCAACCTCGGACTAATGTGTCATACAGTCACCAAGGAGCTGGGACCTCCCAAGCTCATGGAGCTCAAAGAGATAGAAGTAGAGACAAACCTGAGGTAAGTTTTGCCAACTCCCTGGGAAGAGAAAGAACGGGAACGGAAAGGAATAGAGTGGAACCTGAGGGACATAGAACCCCATGGAATCAAAGGAATGCTGACGATTTTCCTTTGCCAAGGCCGAGAGAACACACTAGGACCCTGCGACCAACTCAACTGGTGAAGTCCATGAAGAATTACTTCGATGGCACTGGAGACCCTTATGACCATGTGGCAGAATTTCGGCAAGTATTGAAAGCTGAACAGGTAGAGGACCTATTCACACAATATAATGCTTTTGGTCTAACCCTTAGGAACACTGCCCTTACGTGGTTTCAACCACTGAACGAGAGGCATTTCATAAACATAGACCAGCTCTTAGAGGCATTTATCATTGAGTTTTCTAAGAGTGGCATCAGGCACAACACTTCCTCACTAATTCATAGCTTCAAGCAAACACCTCAAGAGACGGTCAGACTAGCAGGAAGACGGTTTAGGCAATACCTAGAGAGATGCCCGATGCCTGAGTTACCCACACCAGCCAAGCAAGTGGCCTTGTTCTTAGATGGATTGTTGAGCACCAAGCTCAGGTCATATGTGTATCTGAAGGACCCCAGAACTATAGAAGAGTGCGTGCGCATGTGCATAGACATTGAGGATAATTTAGGCGAGGAGTTAGAACTGTCAAAAATCTATAAGGATTCTGATAGCTCTAGTAGCCTCACATCTGGACAATCCACATCCATTGATGAACTTGCAGAGAAGGTAGCTCAAAAACTAGGTGTCTCTAGCAAACAAATTTCGAGATTTGCCCCAGTTAAGCGGTGCTACACTTGTGGAGGTGACCATATGGCAAATGTATGTCCCATTATGGCCCAACCCCAGGTGAATCCTAGTAGCCAATACTGCACCATAGAGCGAAGGTACACCAACCACACTGCACAAGACTGCCCATATAACAAACAAACTGTTAGGCAAAATTACCCTCAGCCATATCCACAACAGGGTAGATATCAGAATCAGTACCCACCACAACAGTACAACAGACCACATCAAACTTATCAGCCACCTTATCAAGGGCAGCAGAGACCTCAACCAGTCCTAGTGCAGCAACCCCCTGCTCCAACCAATGTGATCCCAGTGAAATATGCATCTGCTGAAGAAAATATGAACAGAGCCATAGTCCCAGTCACCCCATTGCTATCAGACAGTGATCCAAGTGACCATAGTTTTGACTCCACACATATTGATAGCCCACAGGCTTACTACATGCAGTCACCCAAGCATAACGAGTCATACTATTATGAGGACCCAAGTGAAAATAGTGGGGAGCCTGAGTATGCTAATGTCATGTACACCAACCCCAACTCTAGACCCCAACCTAGGCAGGTACGACCCCCATTTCCTAGAGGACCATGCTTCAGATGTCAGGGAGATCACCTTATACGGGATTGTCCATTGCCTACCCCGACACAACCCCAACCATTAACAATTCAAGGTTTTTGTCAAGACTGCGGAAAAGAGCATCTCCTACGAGCCTGCCCAAAGAACCCTAATAACATGCCTAAAATCACTCCTATAAATGTTGTTGGGTTAGTTGTAGACTTCACAGGGAGTGTGACTTCCACTGCACCTGTGCAAGTGATCACAAGAGCCCACGCACTACAACAAAAGCAAGGTGTTGGTCAGGAAAAGAGCCCAGACGCTAGCGAGACTGAGAGCCAAAATAAGAAGAGAACAAGAGCTTGGAGAGATAGCCGTGAACGTATGAAAAGGCAATGGGCAAAGAAGATGAGTGAACTTGAGGAAAGTCTACGAGAAACCAAGGCCAAAATCATAGAGATCACATCTCAACCGCACTCTCACACATTCCCACCGCTACCATCCCCATCACCCTCCATCCCTCCACCCTCTAATACACCCCACGTAACCCAAGCACCACCCCGAGCAGGATCAGTATTAGCTGATCCCACTCCTGAAGACATAGACATGATGCTTAAAGCATATCAGGCCAGAATCCAGGAAGGGCCAAATGTAACGGATCATGACAAGTGCTACCCTAGAGCTGACCTAGAGATAGAAAGAACCAAGCTTTGCGCGAAAATGGTCGCATTGGCTCAGACTATGTTTGAAGCCAGTCGCCTTTTCAATTACTCGGGCTCAGCCAAGACGCAATTACACTTGGATGGACTTCTAGAGAAGTTAGAGGGCATAATTGCAAGATCTGCCAAGGAAGAAAAAAATCAAGAAAGAGATAAAGCAAGCAAAAACATGACCCATCCCCCACCGAAAGCTTATGTGCCCAAATCCACTGAACCAGACAACCCCCCCTCCCTAGAAAGAATAGAGAAGCTAATTGCACAATCACAAAAGGAACCCGCCCCTCAACACCATGACAAGGCTAGTGAAAGAGTAGGTCTTCCTACCCAGGAAGCCTATGTGCCTGAAGCCTATGTGCCTGAAGCCTATGTGCCTAACTCTACGGAGCCAGACACCCCCTCTTCTATGAATAGGTTCACTCAAGAATTCCTAAGAGAGATTCAAGAAGACAAATGGGCTAAGGAAAGTGAAGTCCCTCCTCCCATTGAACTTGTGGATGATGCACATGATCAATTCCCACAAGATATTCCCTCTATCTATGGAGCTGGAGAGCACCCCGTCTCAAGAGAGATTAGACTTTGAGTCTAACTCTCTACAGGAATTACCCCACTTCACGGGCCCATGGGAAGCCAAGTCTACTTGTATGAGAACCCCCATAGTCATGGTAAGAAACGAAGATTCAGTCATACCTAGGAACACAGAGGTAGTAAAGAACACCAAGGTGCAGTGTAATCTCACTTTGGAAGAACTGCTTAAGGTTAGACTAGAAGTGTGGAAACAAGTAGTCAATCAAGTACCTGAAGTAGCAAAACCACGCTCCTAGGTAGGTTCTCATAGGACGGTGCCAGAAATCCCACTAGACAAGATAGGAGAAATGAGTGAGGGTGAAGAGGGAAATACATATCTTCCTATCACTCATCAAGGTTACACAACCAAGGCCATTCTGGACTCAGGTGCAGGAGTTGCAATTGCCACCACTTCCTTATGGAAACGTTGGGGCAAGCCAGCACTCAGGCCAAAAAGAATGAAATTGCAGATGGCCGATGGTCACATTGAAAGGCCATTAGGACAGCTAGAAGGAATAACTCTCACTACATGTGGTGTCGAGTTCGAGCATACATTTGCTATATGTGATTTTAGCAAAAATCATGCCTATGAAATGATCTTGGGAAGACCATTTATGCGACAGTTGCAAGTGGTACAGGACTGGGGAACCAATTCTTTGTACCTGCAACACTTAGGTGTTACGACCAAAGTGAATCTCAAAGATTACTCTCATAGAGATGTCCCTCCTATCCAATGGAATCCCATCCATAGAGCCAAAGATGATACGGAATCTGTGCATTCCATAGGATCAGGATCCTCATGGATGCATGAAGACACCCACCTATGGATGTGCAAAGTGGCAGTAGAAGAGGAGAAAAGAGAAAAGGCTAGAGAAATAGGTGCAAACGAAACACATAGACCCATTCAAGACCCAACCTATGCACCTGTAGTATTTCCTGATGAAGAATTTGAACCCCATGGCTGGACAGAAATCTTAGCAACAATGGATGTAGCCATCAATGAAGAACAATGGACACCCCACTGTGATGAGGATGGCTATGACATTTCAATCTTCTCCATAGAGCCAATCATGGGAGAGGCAGTGTTAGAAGAGTGTGAGCCTAGCCCTGATGCATTCGAGGATGCAAGTGACTCCGATCTAGAGTCAATCATTATGGACCCACCCTTTGCATCAGATGAAGAATACTTCTATGAAGTAGAATTTCAACCCCAGAGGCACGGAGAGCTTACAAATGACGTAAGATTAGCCACACATGTGACCCCGAAGGAAGAAGGAAAGAAAAGAAAGAAGAGAGCAGTCACACTAGAAGAGGAAGAATCTTTGTTTGAGGTCCCAGAAAATTTTAAGAAATATGAGATAGATGACAGGAGAGTCATGATCAGAATGCCTAAACGCGAGGCACAATCAGGAGAGGCCTATGATAACAAAGAAACCACCAAAAAAATAGTGGTAGCCCTAGAAGAGGGAGAGGAGAGATGTACTTATATAGGCCATGACCTGACAGAAGAGGAAGAACAAGAGCTAATAGCCTTGCTAAGAGAATACAGAGATGTATTCGCTTGGAGTTACAAGGATTTGAAAGGAGTGGACCCTGACATATGCTCACACACTATTCCCATGACCGCAGATGCCAAACCCTCTAAGCAAAAGCCTTACACATACAACGATAACTATGCTGCTAAGATCAAGGAGGAGATAGATAGATTAGTCGAGGCTGGATTCATCTATGAAATTGAGCACACTGAATGGGTATCCCCCATTGTAGTGGTGCCCAAGAAGAACGGCAAATTATGAGTATGCATTAACTTGAAGAAGGTTAATGCAGCCACTATCAGAGATAGTTATCCTCTTCCTATCACTGAGCATCTATTAGAACGGGTAGCAGGCAAGGAAGTGTACAGCTTCTTAGATGGGTTTTCGGGCTACAATCAAGTGGCCATTGCTCCAGAGGATCAACATAAGACGGCTTTTGCCACGGAGTGGGGCATATTTGCCTTTCGGGTAATGCCATTCGGGCTTACTAATGCACCTGCTACCTTTCAAAGATTGATGTGTCACGTGTTTAAAGAGTTCTTGAGGAAGAATTTGGAGGTCTATGTTGATGATCTGTGTACTCATTCCAACATTAGACAGACCCATATACCTGAACTCAGACAAATCTTTGACAATGTGCATATCCACTGATGAAGAGAAAGTGAGAGCCATAGCGGAGTTACCTAGGCCAAAGAATGTGAAGGAAGTACAAGCTTTCATGGGGCATTGTGGTTATTACCGAAGGTTTATACACATGTATGCCATCATAGCAAAGCCTCTGTATGGACTGTTGACTAACTTTGAATGGACTGACGAATGTGAGAATTCCTTCATTGAGCTTAAACGAAGATTGTGTTCAGCACCAATCTTGACCACACCGGATTGGAATAAGCCATTCCATGTCCACGTGGATGCATCCAATTATGCTATTGGGTGTGTACTCGCGCAACCTACCGGTGAAGGTAATATGGATCTTCCAATTGCCTATGCTAGTAGACAGTTGAATGCAGCTGAACGAAATTATACCACTACGGAGAGAGAAGGACTAGGCATGGTATATGCAGTTAAAAAGTTTAGACATTATTTGCTGGCAAATAAGTTCAAATTTTTTACTGATCACCAAGCTCTACTGTACCTAGTAAACAAGCCATGTAATACAGGCAGATTAGTAAGATGGTTTCTCTTACTAATGGAGTATGACTTTGAGGTAGTAGTGAGGAAAGGCAGGACTCATTTGAGAGCCGACCATCTCTCTAGGCTCACATCCGGAGAGGCCCCACAAGGAGTGTTAGATGACTTACCTGATGCTTACTTGTTCAATTTGGAAGTGGTGCCTCAATGGGCCAAGCCCTTAGTGCCAGTACTTACATATGGACCTAATCATCCAATAGTAAACACACAAGATAGGGAGGTAGTCAAAGCTCAAAAGTATCATATCATGGTAGGAAGTATGTACAAACATACCGATCAAGGAATATTAGCCTGTTGTAGGGAAGAGGACGAGTACGCTAAATGGTTGCAATTAGCACATGTAGGTGCACTAGAGCAACACTACTCAAAACAAAGAACCCTACAGACTCTAAGGAGACTCGGAGTGCATTGGCCAACTATGGAAGCAGACGTCCATAGAATGTGCAAGGAATGCCCAATTTGTCGCACTAAGCCATCAGTGGAACATGCCACCCTTTATCGCGTGTCTCTAGTGCCAGATTGGAGCGAGCCACTAGTGGCGTTTCTGAAGACGAAAACATTCCCTCAAGATATGACCCTGACGAGACAAAGAATTCTAGAACAAGAGGCCCTAGATTACTCACTCATTGGTGATAATCTATACAGACGAGGGAAAGATGGGTATCTTAGATTGTGTATCCATGAGAGCGAATATCTAAAGATCTTGGAGACTGCTCACCAAGGTGTAGCAGGAGGACACTTTGGACCAGACCGGGTGATCAAAGCAGTTCTATTTGCAGGTCTTTGGTGGCCAACTCTTCACATGGATGCACATACCTATGTGAAGAGGTGTGAGGTTTGTCAGCGAACCCAGTACCCTATTCAAAAGGATGAGATGCCTCTGAAACCTATGATGGGCGGACATGCATTCTCTAAGTGGGGAATATACTTTGTAGGTCCTATTAATCCCCCAGCTAAGGGTTCCCATGCTGAGTATATCATCGTTGCCACGGACTATCTAACCAAGTGGGTAGAGGTAAAAGCCAAAACAAAGAACGATGCACAAACAACAGCTAAGTTCTTATTTGAGAATGTATTCACAAGATATGGGCTCCCTATAGAGCTGGTAAGTGATAGAGGCACTCACTTCTTGAATGAAGTTATTGAAAACCTGCTCCAAGAGTTCTTGGTAGTACGTAAGAAGTCTGCCCCCTATCACCCCCAAGCTAATGGCCAGGCTGAGAGCACAAACAAGATCTTGTGTAATGTACTGACCAAACTAGTGAATAATAAACGCTCTGATTGGGACAAACAGCTACACCACGCTGTTTGGGCATACCGAGTGGCCTATAAAACGGTACTCCAAGCCACACCCTTTGAGCTGGTGTTCGGTCAGAATGAGGTGCTACCCTTGGACTTCTTGATACCTACATTGAAAGTAGCACAAGAGCACGACTGGACGGGCCATGAACTCTCTTCGAGACTGTTTGATCTTGAGCGATTAGGTGAAACCAGACTAAGAGCGGCTGCAGGAATATATGCAGCAAAGAAACGACAAAAGGCATACTTTGATGCCCATGTGAAGGACAAAGGTTTGAAAGCTGGAGATCTAGTTTTAGTCTACACATTGAAACAACACGCAAGGAAACTAGAAAAGAGAGGCTACGAACCTATGATAATAAATAGGGTCTCCACAAGTGGAGCAGTGCAACTAGCCACATTAGAGGGTGATGTTCTCCCAAACTATATTAGCGGATGCAGAGTCAAGTTGTATTAGGAACCCCTCACAGAGGAAATGCTAAGTCGACTCAATACGGCTAAGAAACATAAAGAGGAAGAAAAACGAATTCAAGAAGAAGCACAGGCAAAGGCCTTAGAGCGCATCAGACGAATGAAGCTGAGGAGACAAGGGAGGGATCAGCCTATGCCTGACCCTCAAGAGTCCCCAGGTTATCACATGGCCATGTGTGAGGTTTCCGGTGAACATTCCCATAGAATAATCGATCGAAGACCTTTTGTAACCCTAGAAATAAGACAAGGAGACTCCAACTAGTGTGAGAGCTTTAATTGATTCAGGAGCCGCCACTAGTGCAGTTCGGCTTTCTTACTGCCAACAACTGCAATTGGAGATAAAACCCTTGGAAGCATATCTGATAGGTTTAGGAGGTGTCGAAACCCCTTGCATGGGAGAGGTGGAGCTTCCTCTCTACATTCAGGAGGTACTAATGCCAGTAAAAGTGTTAGTATGTGAAGACGAGGATCTTACCGAACCTCTTATCTTAGGCCAAGACTGGATCTATGATCACGCAGTCAACCTCAACCTCAGAAGTGGACTTCTTCAGGCTTGGATAGGCCAAAGTCGTCTTACGATTGAATTAGAAAATCAAGCACTCAAATCCTTAAAATGGACACCAACTCCTGGTCCCTCCAGGAATCCACATGAAGTTAACAATGTTGTTCCTGTCCCGAGTTCTATGGTGCAGAGGAGTGTCCAGCTTACTGAAGGTACAGGAGCCAATAGGAAGTTCCCAGTTGATCCAAAGATCTAAACTGGCAGAGCGAACATCATTCGACACGAAGGAGACCGCTGATCAAGAAGCAAGAGCGCCAACCATTGCAATACGGAGCACCTTGTAAGGTGAAGCAGATCGGGATACGCAAAGGGGAGAACACCACAGCTCCAGAGACAGGCTCTCAAATAAGCATCAGGCGAGCCTCACCATCAAGGAACAAAGTGAAGAAGCCCCCTAGGATAACTCCTAGGCATACCATTTCTATTTGGGTTCCTAAGCGGTCAATGAAGGCCATCCCTAATGCTAGACAGATATGGATGCCCAAAGCCTGCTTACAAGCCCAAATTACTTCACCTTCAGGCACTAGGATGAAGCAACTTTCACAAGCACTCGTGGTCAACAACTCAGAAAAGATACCTACACCTCTCACTGTCTCCACTCCAGTCAACCCTAGGAATGTCTGGAAATGGGTACCCAAAAGGTCCCAAATACATCACACTCTCATCCAGAAATCTTCACCTGTCTTTAGTTCTAAGAGCTACAAATCCTCTATCAAAGTTTGGAGAATTAAACCGTGTATCAAACCCCCTGACCCAATTTTGTAAATCCGTCCACTCTAACACAGGAGCATTCTGAGCCCATTGCATAACCAAAGTATGCATCTAGGATGACACTGACCTCTAATCACCACTCACACCTATCACAAACACTTCACCACTAACCACTAACCTCCGGGATTGTCATGTTAGTATTGTGAAGGGAACACCATTACATCTTGTTTCCTATGCAACACTAATGTGCCTTTCTTCTTCCAGCAGATAAGCAACCTACTCTCATGGCAGCAGCAGCAGGCACAAGCTCTCAGGCAGGCTCTGGTGCTCAAATCAATTGGGATGCCATGCCGGTGGAGGCCCCACCAACAGCTCGGCCTGAAGAGTTCGTGAACGTGCGGAGAATACTCCTATTCCAGATCCACCAAATGGCCTAACCGAAAGAGTAAAAAGGCACTCTCATTGGTTCAATGAGATGCCAGGAGACTTGGGAGACGCAGATTATATATGGGAGTCCAAGATGGAGTGTGGAGGAGTATGGTGGACCTTCCAGTTCTTTTCAAGAGAATTCGAAACCTTACAGAATGCAGCTCCACTTCAAGATATCTGGCAAAAAGCATGATTACACACTTATTTTAGTGCAGCTCTGCCTAAACCCGATTTCCTCAGGTGCTACTACCTGATTGCCACACTAAAGCCGACAAGTGATAAAGATCATTCAGGCACATTCTGGGTGCCCTCCTTATCAAACCAGGAAGAAATGAGGAAGTTTGAATTGAATATTACCTTAATCAGGGAAGCCCTTCAAATGTATGGCACTCACATACCGTCGGATCGCGATCCCTTGATACCAGACTCAATGAAGAGCAACAGAATCAAAAAGTTAAAGGAAATGTGTGCCCTCACCCCTAACATCGCCATACCTCTGCGAATGTGCCTACAACACTTCGCATTTCCAGCTCAAGACCGCTTCACCCAACCACACAAGAAAATATGGTATGGGTTATATCTAGCAAAGACTGGAAGCTTGCCCATTAAGATGCCTGTATGGATCTTGGACCAAGTGTATGAAGCAGGCAAGCGGGGTGTGAGGAAGCCTACTTTACACGGCTGCTGTGCGCTTACAAGGATTATCTATCGATGTCTTGCATATGACGTGCCGGTTGCCAGAGCCCTAAAATATCCACAGCTGGAGTTTTTCAAAGGGCGGAAGTCAGGGAGCCAGCCTGCGAAACGAATGCGTGGATCACTCTCCCAGGTAATGATCCCTCACGAGGCCACGACCGAAGCTTCCCCCAGAGAAGAAGCCCAGGTCGCACCTTTCACGATCCATCTTCAAGGAGTTCAAGCAGGGGATGTGGTACAACCCACTCCATCCGCCCCTCCACTACCTACTGATGTAGAGTTTGCATCTATGGCCAACTTCACAGAAGATCCAAACTTTGATTTTGAAAGATTCCTGCAGACGGCCCACTTGTCGGACAGTGAAGGTTTCCCTGACAATGTCGATCCGGGAGCATCATTCCAAAGAGAACTTCCACAGGGCGAGACAAGCAGAGTACATGGGGAAGATGAGGCACAACACCCTCATGGCCCAAGCACACAAGTTCAGGAAGAAGTACAAAGAAATGAGCCAGAAGAGAGTGAAGAGGAAGCCCCTGCCTATACGACACAACTCAAACGACTATACCGGACAATCAAGCAGGTGCAGAGGAGACACAAGATGTCAGAGGAGACGAATAGAGCCCTAGTAAACCAGATGCTGCAATCGGAGAATATCGACACCCATTTTGTAGAATCGCTGAACCTGTGGCATCAGGGAAGCAATGAGAACGTTGGTTTATCAGGAGAACCCTATTTATGATCAACGAAGGATTGATACAAGGCCACGGCGGGGAAAAATGATTCAAATCGAGGTATCTACTGCATTGCATACCTCAATGGCAGAAGATGTTCACATGACTAACCCAAGTCCCACAGATGAACCAGATGTAAATACACATGCACCATCTCCACCATCATCGCCCATCCAACCCTCAGAACCTTTCTCCACTTGTCTTTCTGAACGACCAATATCCACCCATAGTGAAACCATTGTACACACCTCTGTTTCCACATTCTTCCCTTTACCCACACCCATCCATTCCGCCCAAATTTTTGAACCCCAGCTAGGTCATCCTGCCACTAATCAAAACATAATAGGTCACCCTTCCTTTCTCCCTGCCTTTGGACAACCACTTGCCACTAGCCAAACTTTTTCCCATCCCTTACCCTCCACCCATACAATTCCTCTCTCCCAAACCCTATCTTCCACTTCCTTTGTAACTTCCTCAGGCTCAACACAAATCACCCAACCCCCATTCTGGACCCAACTTGTAAATATACTCCAACAGGTCGATAATTATAATAAAAAGTCCCTTTCCCAACCCCACCCCCCCACATTCACTGCCACCACTATCACACCACCCACCATCCCTGTATTCATAGTTCACGAATCACACACTCTCACGTCCGATCCCATGGACATCTCACCATCCACAGGATCACCCACCACCACTGTTATTCCAACATCACCACGTGTCATTTCACTCACGTCACCATTTCCAAACACTGTAGGCACAACATCCACTTTTCCCTTTACCATCTCCCGACCCTTTGCATCTTCCACCCTTACCCCTGCACCCACCTCATTTAGTCATGCACTCAACACCATGCTCGAAGCTGCTGCCCAACTTAAACATGAATACAGGTTATTAGAAGAAAACAATAAAGAGCTCTGTATTTTGTCATCCCACCTCCAGGCACGTGTCACTGCCTTGGAGTTGTGCTAATACGGAATTATAGCAGGAGCTGACCACCCTCCAACAATATCAGGTGGAGCTCGAGGCCACACATACAGAGAAGAGTAGGGCAATGGAAGAATAACTTAGAGATCAGCTAGCCCGTAATGCTAGACTACAACGAAACATGGCTCTACTCCGACGCCATTTAGCGGCTGCTCAAGAAGAAAACAAAAGACTACAGCAACAAAATCAAGACAACCTCGAAGCAGCCATTGAAAATACTCCAGGGGCACCCATCGACCCTGCTAAATTCCAAGCCATCCCCTCAGAAAACATACAAAAAATATTGGAAACCTATGCCAATCTCTTAGAAGCACATGATCAGCTTGCTGACCAAGTCAAAGACCTACAGAAATCCCAAGTGCCTACACCACACCAACGAGAACCTAAAGAGATGGCCAACGCTGCAACCTCACCAGGGCCGGAATTATCAGTAACCAATGAAGTACTAGAGCTACGTCAGCAGGTGGTCGAGTTAAAAATTAAGTTATTACAATATGAACGACCCCCCTCCCCACCTGATCAGCCAAGTGAAGAGGAGACCATTGTCATTCCGGTGGAAGAAACATTCGAAGATAATTATGAGCCACAACCTCTTCCAGGTGGCAGGATCACTGAAGAGGGACAGGATACATATGAGGAACCCCCGTCAGCATGGATGAAGCAAGTAGAGGAGATGGGCCACACTCACAAAGAGCGTGTTGCAACTCAAATGCTAGCCATGAAAACCATAGAGAAGACCATACTCAAGTCTGAATATTTCTCGAACTTGGCTCCTAGGCAGTTGATAACTAGCTCAGAGTTACAATATAAACCTTATTTTGTATTGTTGGCGGACTACAATGTTGAGATCAAACGCATAACCAACAAGTACCCCTCTTTCGCAACAAAGTTCGAACCCGAGGACATCCCAGAGGCAACCAAAAAAGGGGCCATATTCCAGCCCATATGGAGGCAAAAGTTACTCGAGACCTATCCGGAAATGTTACGAACATGGGATCATGCTCCCATGCATCTGAAATATAACCCATGCTTTGGACCAGTACAAAGAAGACGCTCCTGGAAAGCATTCGCCATCAAGGTTCAGAACAATGTGAATTGCAAACAGTGGCTGAACTACCCCAAAATTGCACCACCAACAGGCCCACCTACAATAGCGTACATGATGGCTACCATCCGATATTGGCTGCCACGCCTCCACTCCATGCCAGATGTAGCTGCACAGGTGCTACTCAAGATATTTGATATGATGCAGGTTGTGCTCAAAACCTTCCGCAACGTATGTAACATTCAGCCTCCGATTCCCAGCTTCATCAATGGTAATTATGAGCTCCTGTATGATATGAGCACAACCCCAAGCATACGAGTTGCTTATGCATGGCACGCACGCATCAGATATCTCCCTGCCTGCTATAAGCAAACTTTCGATGACATGTTCACCACGGAATTTTGGGAAGCACATTCAGAGGTATTTGCACCACGACCAACCCACCTGCTGCAACTATTTGCATGCGAGCAAACAATGCATTCAGAGCTCTACACTACGCCACAACCTAACATGCCTGGAGCAGTGAATTGGGATGCCCTCCAGAGCGATTTGGTCCGGGGACTACGTATAAAAGAACAAGAATTGGCAACCGACCTCCTGCAGAAGTACATCGATCAAACAGTGGAGCAGAGGTCTGTCAGAGGCGACAGACCCTAGGGGGGGGAGAGTGTTGACAGTATACGGGAAGAAGCAAGTACGAACACACATGCAGATCTAGCACTAAGGCAACCCTTCATTTTTTTAAAAAACCCTTACATCATTTTAAAGTGATTCTCATCACTAAAAACCCCTGTAAATACCATTTTCACCTTTTTGTAGCTCCATTTTGTACAAGCCGAGGAGTCCTCGAGCTTGAGGAGCCTTAGAAGTAGTCGCATATCAATTTTCGTATTTTTTAGATCTCGTTTGAGCCCTCAAATAAACCCTGGAACCTAATTTTTAACTAGGCCGGACACTAGGTCTGGACAGGGCCAAAGCTAGGCAAAAACTATAAATAGAGCTAGAGAGCTCATTTTTGGGGCTAGCTTCTTGTAGTTTTGAGCTTGTATGAGAACTTTGTTGCAATAGAAGTGATTCCATTGTCTTACTCTCTTTGTTCTTGCCGTGTGTGCACGTGTGTGTGTATGTGTGTGCATGTTAGTGTGCTTCTCACTCACACATTTGTGCCTTCACTTGCTCGAGGTCTTCATACCATCCTCATGTCTTCCCGGATTGACATTAAAGGAGGTGCTACTCATCACTGAGCTACACCCCCCCCCTCTCTCTCTCTGTTGTCAGGATCTTACTCACGCGCATATAGAGATTACGGACACAGAAAACACACAGAGAATAGACGCAACAAGAGACGAGACACAACGCAGTATTGGGTGCAATCTCCCCCCACGCACTCTGTTTCGACAGTCCACAGAGTGCATGTATTTATAGGACTTTTGATTACGTCAAAAATAGTGGTTACAAGAGGGCGGCTTAGAAAAGCAGGTGTGAACTAAAAGTTGATAACTTTTACAGAAAGCCATTGCTTTCAATAACAAAAATTGTGGTCTACAACGACCCTTATTCTAACCATTACTTTTCTAACAATAGAACCTTCTACGCAGGTTTATTTACAAGCTAAATAATAATTATTCGGATTATTGATATCCACCCTTTCACGCCTTGCACGCTCCTCACGAACCTTCAGCTGCTATATCAAAAACATCAAAAACATATTAATATATTAATAATATAACACTTTAACAATACATTGTTCAATAATATACAACATGCCTCTCAGTTGACAAGCAACTGACCTCAGTTGATAAAATAATGTAACACTCTAACAATTATAATGCAGTGTTCAACATATTCCATATTACTGTTACAATCCAACAATGCATTGGCCAACATATTTCATGTTACAATCCAACAATGCATTGGCATTCGATATTTCAATCCAACAATGCATTGGCTAACATATTCCATGTTACAATCCAACAATGCATTGGCTATTCCATATTTCAATCCAACAATGCATTGGCTAACATATTTCATGTTACAATCCAACAATGCATTGTTCAACATTTTCCATAAGGTATAACATGCCCTTCAGTTGAACAAGCAACTGACCTCAGTTGATAAAAGAATAAACATGGATGGCCAGTCACATGTTTCATCACTGAATAAAAAATAGGCATGTGCCATGTAAAAATACATGCATGGAAATGTTCATGGAGCTGTTACATTAATGTGTTTGTGTATGATATGCAGAATTTAAGTAAAAAAAATGTAATCCAAAAGTGATGACAAAAATGAATATCTGGATATGATAAAATAATAATTAATTTTCTAATCATGAATTTATACTTGAATGCATGTGCATATGAATTTTGTAAAAATTTCGGCAGCATAACGGCGTAATTTTGAAAACCGGAAAATTTCCGACAAACAATTTCCATGATACATAAAGAGACCAAAAGGGGATTACACACCCTGATATCTGTATTTTTTTTTTCTCCTCGCTAACCTGCAATAAAATACATACCTGTCCCTGCAATAAGAATTCATGTACCATACAAGACAAACCATGTTTAAACGATGCGTATATTCCATGTACGATGCAAAACATGCATGTCCAAAATGTAAGTGGATGCAAAAAAGAAGACAACTATGCATATAAATTGACAAGAAACGTATCTGGATGGTTACAAAGTAATTTGTCAATGTGTACAGGTGCTGAAGATGATCCACCCCTTTATCATAATAGCATGACAATATGCCTTCAGGATGAATGGGTAAAGTCCAAATTCTTTTGATCTTGGAAGAGAAGCTCAAAAGATATGTGATAGCTACTCTATAAAGAGATCGGAGATATCTTTCCATAGCAGTAAAACAAAATCTCAAAAATTAAAGGTAATATGCTCCTATAGACTAAATTCAATATGTAAATACATCACAATTATCAAACAGGTAAGGTAAACTGTAAAGGTAAGAATGAATCTTTAAACTCTTCTTGAAAAGCCTTCCAGGTGCGTGGACAATCTGCACGACGAGAAAGATCATTCCACCATAACTGCGCTCGTCCTACCAAATAATTGGTGGCAAACTCAATTTTCTGATTTTCTGAATATAACCCATCGGAAAAGAAATCGTTGAATAGGGATAGCCATGATAAGACAAAGCGGCCATCTTTTCGTCTATCGAATTGAAGCATAGTATAACGTCCTTGTATGGTTTGTTGAAGTGCGTGAAGTTCTTGGTTCATAATCTCTAACTCTTGCTCGAATGAGACTCCAGGTAAAGGTGAATTACTGTGATTCTCCATGGTGCTCTTGGATCCTTGCTCTCACCCTTGGTGTCTTGAACCTTCTTGTTTGCAACCTTGGTGTCTCGATCCCGTGTTCTCAACCTTGCTTGGTATCTTGAACACTCAATCAAGTGCCACCCAAATATGACCAAGGATTTCACACTTGCAAGCTAGCTCATTGGAAAGTTCGTTTCGAGAGCTTTCCAACGGTATATTACACGCCTCAATCCGATCTACGGATTGAAAGTTACACTTAATTCTTTGTTGGGTCCATCCTTGAAATTGCCGCGAGCGCCTTGCACAAGTACCAAAGAAAGAGAATTTGAGTACAACTCCAAGGGATGGTGGAGTGGTCAAAGTACTTCCCTTGAAAGTAGGAGGTTGTGGGTTCAAATCCTACTACCTTAGGGACTCTAAACCTCTCTATTACCACTCAAAAATTAAAATTGCCTCGCGCGTAGCCAACGGTCGCCAAGGGAGCCTTGGGTGCCAATGTTGCCAATGTATTGCCTAAGTTATTGCCTAAGCTCTTTGCCTTAGTCGACGCCTTGGAGTAAGCCGAAGGAGAAGACGTAGGTGAAAACGAAGGAGAAGGTGAAAACGTAGGTGAAAACGAAGGAGAAGACGTAGGTGAAAACGTTACTTCGAAGGAGAAGACATAGGTGAAAATGTAGGTGAAAATGTAGGTTCTGGTTCTGGATCAGAAACAGAAACCGAAACCAAAACCGAAACTGAAACTGAAACCGGAACCGGAGACAGAGATGGAGATGGAGATGGAATCGGAATTCAGAATCGCGAACAGAGAACAGAACCCTCTGTATTAACGCGTGCAGAGCTCTGATACCACTGTTGTCAAACGTAGGTGAAAACGTTACTCCGAAGGAGAAGACGTAGGTGAAAACGTAGGTTCTGGATCAGAAACAGAAACCGAAACCGAAACTGAAACTGAAACCGGAACCGGAACCGGAGACGGAGACAGAGACGGAGACGGAGACGGAGATGGAGATGGAGATGGAATCGGAATTCAGAATCGCAACAGAGTACAGAACCCTCTGTATTAACGCGTGCAGAGCTCTAATACCGCTGTTGTCAGGATCTTACTCACGCGCATACAGAGATTACGGACACAGAAAACACACAGAGAATAGACGCAACAAGAGACGAGACACAACGCAGTATTGGGTGCAATCTCCCCCCACGCACTCTGTTTCGACAGTCCACAGAGTGCATGTATTTATAGGACTTTCGATTACGTCAAAAATAGTGGTTACAAGAGGGCGGCTTAGAAAAGCAGGCGTGAACTAAAAGTTGATAACTTTTACAGAAAGCCATTGCTTTCAATAACAGAAATTGTGGTCTACAACGACCCTTATTCTAACCATTACTTTTCTAACAATAGAACCTTCTACGCAGGTTTATTTACAAGCTAAATAATAATTATTCGGATTATTGATATCCGCCCTTTCACGCCTTGCACGCTCCTCACGAACCTTCAGCTGCTATATCAAAAAACATCAAAAACATATTAATATATTAATAATATAACACTTTAACAATACATTGTTCAATAATATACAACACTCTCTCCCTCTCCCTCTCTCTTTCTCTCATTTCAAATATATGTGTGTGTATATGTATATGTGTGTGTGTATGTATACATGTATGTGTATGTGTGTGTATGCATGTGTATGTATAGTGTGTATGTGTGTATGCATGTCTGTGTATGCATGTGTGTGTATGTGTATGTGTGTATGCATGTGTCTATGTATGAATCATATGCATGTGTGTATATATGCATGTGAGTGTATGTATGTGTATATGTGTATGTGTATGGATATGTGTGTATGTGTATGTACATGTATGCATGCGTATATATATGTGTATATGTGATGTAAGTGTATATGTGTATGTGTATATGTATGTATGTATGTATGTACACATATACTTGTGTATGAATATGTTTGTATGTATGCATGGATTGTATGTATGTGTGGGTATATGTGTATGTGTGTCTATGTGTGTGTGTACATGTGTGTATGTACATGTGTGCATATGTGTATATGTGTATGCCTATGTGTGTGTATGTGCATGTGCGTATGTGTATTAATCTATGTGTGTGTATGTATATGTGTGTATGTGTATGTGTGTGCATGCATGTGTATGCATATGTGTATCTGATTGTATGTGTGTGTATGTGTGTATATGCATGTGTTTATTTGTATATGTATGTATGCATGTGTGTATGTATATATGCATATGCATATGTATATGTATACATGCATTTTGTATGCATGTGAGTGTATATGTGCATTTGTATGTGTCTATGTGTGTATGGATATGTGTGTGTATATATATGTGTATATATGTGTATGTATGTGTATGCATGTGTATATGTATGTGTATATGTGATGTGTATGTGTGTGTATGTATATGTGTGTATGTATGTATGCATATACTTGTGTATGCATATGTGTATATGTATGCATGTGACTGTATCTATGTGTGTGTATATGTGTATGTGTGTGTGTTTATGTGTGTGTATGTACATGTGTGTGTATGTGTAGATGTGTATGTTTGTGTGTGCATTTATCTATGTGTGTGTATGTGTATGTGTATGTGTGTGTATGCATATGTGTTTGTGATTGTATGTCTGTGTATGTGTATGTGTGTGTATGCATATGTGCGTGTATGTGAATATGTATGTATGCATGTGTGTATGTATGTATGTATGTATGCATATGCATATGTATACATGCATTTTGTATGCATGTGACTGTATATGTGTATTTGTGTGTGTCTATGTGTGTATGTATATATGTGTATGTGTATGTGTATGTGAATGTGTATCTATGTGTGTGTATGTGTATGTGTATGTGTATCTATGTGTGTGTATGTGTATGTGTGGCTATGTGTATCTCTCTCTCTCTCACTAATACAAAATAAAATAGTACATGCACAGACATGGATCATGCACATTGATGTAACTCTAGAACACTCATCATGCATGCAAAACTCATCATGCACAATCGATGTGGCCTCCAATCAAACAAAAAACTACCCCCAAGAAGCTCCTGCAAAACAAAATGAAATCGAATTTAGAAATTCCTAAAAACAATATGGAATAGAGAGAAAGATGATGAGGGGTGCATCCCTTACCAAAATGCAAGAGAGAGAGAGTGTGTGAGAGAGAGAAAGAGATGTGTGTGTGTGTGTGGAGAGAGAGAGAGAGATGTGTGTGTGTGTGTATCAGTGTGGAGAGCGGAGGGTAGATGTGTATGAGGGGAGAGGCAAGAAGCAAAGGGGGGGGGAGGGCAAAGTGCAGGTGAGATGGAGGGGAGGTATGCTCATGTATTTGAGTGAAAAAATAGGGGATTCAGCTTTCAGGTTAAAAATAGGGGAGTTAGCTTTCAGCCATTTATTAAACTTGACATTGGAATATGTGTCGGTATAACTGTCAGTAAGTCATCATCAGTATCATATACTGATGATTATATTGGAAATTATACCAGAAATTATACCGGCATGTATTTTGATGGCTATTTCGGTGTCAAATTTTTAACATTTTTCTAAGCATCTTCCAACAGTCATATCGATGCCGTTTGATGAAAAAAATCATGTTTTGAAGATGATTGCATGGAAATCAAACTTCCTTATGACCTAGAGGAAGAATTTCCAACCTTATCAAAAAAGAATGAGGACATACTTAAAGCATCAAGTGATTCTCATGATGATCAAAGATTCCAAGATGAGAAAGCAACTCTTGGAACTGTAAAGGCAAAGCCAAAGTGCAGGAGTTGAGAGATGTGGCAAAATCCTCTCTCCTCTCAATAAACAATGAGAAAATCAACTAGAGAAAAAAGAAAGCCAGAAAGGTATGTGTTTGCTCTAAACACGTATAGGAAGGAGGAGATTTTGCAGCTGAAATTTTTCCAGAATTGTGCTTTTGGGCAGGATTCCAGGAAAAGAGGACGGTATTTTCGTGTTAGTTTCCAGATCTGTGTGTACAGGAATCCCCATCAATACTCTCATGATATATATGTCGTTATTAGGCTTTGTATTGTGATCCGACAAAAGAAGGGGAACCCCATGAGGTAGTAGTAAACTCTTCAGAAGAATCTGATGAGGCAGCTTGCGACCAAGTACGAGCCTCCCCTCTGAAGAGAAGGCAACGACGAGAAGGCAACAAAGGCAAGGGAGCTTTGCGCATTTGCACGTCTCGGATATGTCATCCATGTGCAGGAAAGAAAGCGGATAAACAAATGAGGGCTCTCACGGCCTGTAAGAGAAATTGGCATTACGTGAAATCAATGGCGATGAGAAGTAAGTAAGAAGCTTGGAACAGAAGGAGAACATGGTACAAGTACATGTTACAACACGAGAATGCCATGCATCTTATCTTTAACATGTTCTATCACTACAAGGAGTTCCTCAACACGTACGTATTACAGAGCAATAACGCATGCATACTGTCTTTAGCCATGTCTTTCATTCATGTCAAGCTTTCGATTCTGTGTACTTCATGTATCTTTGGAGACGCGACAGCGAGGTGTAAGAATTTTCAAACATAACACCTCCCTTTTCTTCCATGAAAGGTCAGAAATGGCGCTGCTGTTTTTATGTGCGTTTCCATTTGCCTGTTAGCTTTTTAGATGCCTTGCGTTTTGCTTTTTATACGATTTTTCTTCCCTGAAAGCTCAGAAATAACGCTGCTGTTTCCATGTGCGTTTCCATTTGCCTGTTAGCTTTTATGATGCCTTGCGTTTTGCTTTTTACACGATTTTTCTTGCCTGAAAGCTCAGAAATAGCGCTGCTGTATTCATGTGCGTTTCCATTTGCCTTTTAGCTTTTTAGGCGCCTTGCGTTTTGCTTTTTACACGATGAAACATGACAGAACGTCGCTCTATTATGTGACTTTTTCGATTCTTTTTCAGAATCTGACAATGAAGCCCAACAGTCCATGCAAAATGTCGTGTCTACCATTCAGAATATTTTTTTCCGTTAACGTCAAAACTCATGTTGCTTTTAAGATGCACTTTTTGTAGTTTTTCTATTACTGTTTTCTTTCTATTACTTTTTCCTATACTCAACCAAAGACCATGCGAGGTTGTACATCGTGAAAATGTACGTTTCCAACAATTCTTGAATTGCATCAATCGTTTTTCGACAACGCATATCGTTATGGGTCCACAAAAGCTCCTCAATGATGTGCAGGAGTCTCTATTTGCGGAGAAGATGTACATCGTACTCAAAAAAGAAAAAAGAGGGAGTGACGGCTCTACATATCAATACTACGTTTAGAACTAGATAGAACAGGTTTCCTGTTCATGCACGTTGGGCTGTTCAGTTGGGCTCTTCACCTTCACTACAACAAATGAGGGGTATATCGGGTCTTCTACTGGCGTAAATGCATGAGCGTCATTTTGCCTCGATGTCGATGTAAACACCGACATAGGCATCATATCAAAGAGTCGGTATAGGCATCCGTATAAGCATCGATATTTCCTTGGACAAAAGCATCGGTATAAGCATTAGTATGCACCTAGGCATACCGATGCTTATACCAACGATCATATCTATAATTTTTTTTAGATAGAGTGTGTTGTCTCTTGTTGCAACAATATTACCATGCTCTTGTGTAGCCAAAGACAATATACTCTGCCCAAAAAAAATCGAGTACATATGACATGTACTCTAGTGGTTGCTGATTTATTGTTTAGATGACCGACAACCAAAACATGATTTAATAAAGCAAAACAGTATCAAACACAAAAGGGATAAGCAAAATGAACCATGAACCATGTACAAAAGAAATATCACATATTAAATGAATCATGTACAAAAAAGATATATATTCCACAAATGAACCATGTACACGCAAGCCACTGCCATATATGAGACAAATACAAAAGTTGGCAAAGCACTGCCATATAGGAACCAAATATAAAACTATGGTGCACCACTGCCATACATGAACCAAATACAAAATGTGGCATATCACTGCCATACACATACCCAGAGAGATCAGAGCATCTATATCTATAGTCGTACAACAAAGCATATTTATGTAGTGAGACAAATTGACATGATATTTATAATAACAACTAAAAATACCAAACCAAGTTTATAAGCTCACCGCATCATAGATGCTCCCATGAAATGACTACGCCATGTCCCTCCAAGTCCTCTGACAGTGCAACCAATCCATGATGATATCCATAAGCCTCCTCCGATCGTGTCAGAGGACGATCCACTAGCAACTCCTGCAACAAATATGCAAAATGTTAGATGAACATACATGATGTGCTTAACACAAGCAAATTAAATAACCAAAATAATACTTACAAACTCGTGACACATAATATTATATCCATTGCTATCCAAATATGACCGTATGATCGTATCTAGACGTGTGGCCATTGCATCTCACTGTTGGCGATATCGATCAAGAATCTACTTTATTTATCATGAATCATATCCCACTTCTCAGTGTCTAACCATATAGGCTTTGGTAAGCCTGCTTTAAAAGCATCACGAGCCTCGGATAGTCAATGGGATACCACCTCATGTGTGTTGAATCCACTCTAAGCTGACAAAAGGATACCCAGGTGTTGGTCGGTACTCCTCATAGATCATCTCTATGATATAATATTTACGCTCTTTATCTTATTCACTCCGTTTTAACATGACACATGTAGTACATATATCTTTACCATAGTATACACTGATAAACGGGTTAGCCTTCGCATGTTTTGGTATTCTTTGTTGGCTTATGATCGTGGAAATTCTACCATATCCATGGAACCCACAATATCTTCTCCCCCATCGTGATCTTTGTCCATCTCATAAAATGCCTCGATCATTTCTTCCATGTATTTATTCTGTGTGATGATACCAACACCTTGTACTTCTACCTCCCTCTTCCTTCTCTTCTATCCATGAGAGGTTACCA
>CM035421.1:147608186-147610686 GCA_020310875.1 Ceratopteris richardii
AGTGTGACCTCGACCTAGGAGACGGGCCAGCACATGTATCGTGTTGAGGTATGGAACACACACATTTACTACTAGATCCACTAGGGATGGTGAGAAGATGATGTCGGTAGGAGTGACATTGGTGGGAGTAAGGTCGAAAAGAGTGAGGCCGACAAGAGTGAGGCAGGGGGGAGTGCTACCACGAGCGATCCAAAACTATGATGGAGCGAGAATATATGCAGGAGGTACCTGAGATATGATCTCTAAGAACTACTCTATCATGGAATTTGGAGTGATTAGAGTACTGTCTCCCATCGAGCTCTGTAAAAAAAGAAATCAAATAGTTAGCATATGATAATAAAGGTAATATAGAGAAATAGTAGTGTACAAAAGAACATAGCAAAAAAAATAAACAAAAATTAGTACGTATAAGTGTTTGATTCAAAAATCTTCTTCTTGATCATCATTTATTGCTTCATCATGTATCTTGTCTTCTTCAAGGACCTCTTCTTCTCGAATAATGATCTCTTCCTCCTCAACTATCGAATGAATCTCAGAGTCCACTACATATGGACTTTCTTCTACATCTATGTTCTCATAAATTTTTCTACTACGTGGGGAGACTTGTAAAACAAATAGCCACTCTGGTTCTTTTGAATCTGGTATAAAAACAACTTGTTGATCATAGTGTTCAGGAAGTACAAATGTATCTCTTTCATCCATCCGTAATTTTGTGGAGTTGACTTGAAGCAAACCAGTTTTATCTCGCCTCACTATTGCATTTCTTCTAGAGGTGACTACTTTGAACCATTTCACATAAAAAACAAAGTAATCAAACTTCCTAAAGGATAGCTTCAAGATATCTTGAATTACTCCACAATAATCTAGTTGGCCTTCTTGAGCATTTTCGTCTCTTACACTCGCTCTACTTTTTTGCAAAAAGTTCACCATTACCCCACATTCAAAACTAGACCTATTTTTATTGATTCATGTGATCCAAAAGTGTTGTCCATGAGACCATAGTGCACCGTATTTAGAATACTCCCAATCACATCTATTTGCGAGTTCTTCTTCTTCTTCTTCTTCAAAGATATCTTCACCCGCTGTCTTTGCTTGTGAAACCACTATATCTAGCCATCTGCTCATTGGAAAGGGTGGAAGAGGTCAAAGACTTTTTGGAAGGGGCAAAAATCAAGTGGAACGATTCTTTCGAAACTGAGCTCTTTCCTTTGTGTTTGTCTCCTTGGCAAGCTTATACTTCTCTAACCACTTCTACATAGGCTCAATGTTAACGATGCAAAACTTCATTGCCTTCTCTCTAAAAGCTGCATCCGTTTATCTTTGCATCCCTTTACCTTGCAGTTCATCCCCTATGAGATGAACATCATCATCATCCCTCCATAAGCGAGGCAAACTGGGTCCGACATATGTAGAAACTCAGTTATGAATACAAGAGACTCTTGTACGAGCCATCCCTCTACCATGCTACCCTCTAGACGTGCTCTCTGATAATTTTAATGTCTTCATAAAGCACTCTAAGAAGCACATCGATCGACTATGGACAGTTCGTGCTATTGCAACTTCATCTACCACTATTTATCTCTTTAGAAGAGATCCACTATACCAAGGAACAAATTTTATAAATGGTTGTTTGCACATCCTCCAAAAGACAATCTTTTAAAGCTAGAGAGAGCACAAACTATAAAAACTTATGCCAATCATGAGACTTGAGCCCTCCAAGATCGTCGTTTTGTGTGAAAGTAGTCTTTAGACACCTCATGCATCCAGTAGGTGATTGAAATTCTAAAATTATCTTCTTCACTTGTTGCTCTTCCATCCTGTGAAGCACCCAAGAAGCTCTTGGTAACGATACTTTTCCGTTGGGCTTAGTAATTGCCCATACCTCTTGCATATGACCTCGCTCTTCTAAGTCCTCCCTTTGTGCTTTGCTTTCTTTCTTTCTGATCAAAGTCTTCTAGAGAATCTCTCCCACATTCTTAAAAATATGCATATGGTCTACCAAATGATTGATCAATGACTCGATCGAATAAGGGAGTTCATGAAAGATTGATAACAGTTTCATGCCAGCGACTGGTGTTTCTAAATCCCACAGTTGTTTCCAATCGCTAACTTTCATTGGCATTGGACTTGCTGACCAATTTGTCCTTCACGTAAAACATGTCCATCAGGCAAATATCTATGATGTTCTTCATAGATAGTTTTACGCAGTGCTTTGGAATAGCGTACTTTGATTTGTGATCCGCATAAGGGACAAACATGGTAACCCAAAATCGAAAAACCTGAACATTCACCATAACCAAGCCAATCATGCATCGTCCACATTCACTCGCACATCTCATCTTCTTATGTGTTGAGACATGTCACACACAGTAATCTCATCCCATAAAATGTGCAGCTTTTCCACAAGTGGTGCAAGGTATACATCCATGTTTTTTATCTTATACTTACGTGGCACAATAAGAACTAATAATAAATGACCCTTCTATGTAGCCAGCCATGG